>WKFP01014830.1:1417992-1450510 GCA_011057875.1 Pterocles orientalis | reverse complement strand
TCCGCTCGGGCGGGATGCTCGGGGCTTGCAGGTTGACCGGCTGTATCTTTTGCTCTTCCTTACTTTCAGGGCTTGCTGCTGAGCATTTCTCGATGGTCCACGAGCGTGCAGCTCGCTGTTCGCAGCAGGTTGTTGCAGCTCTGGTTTTTGTGAGTGTCCTGCAGCAGGGGTTACGAAGTGGGGACAACAGTGGGGCTGCCACCAGGCTCCCCGTCACGTACTCACGTGGAGAGGTGTCCGCAGCGGCGAGGGAGGAGGGTGGGGGCAGCTGCCGAAGGGTTCTGCAGTCCGAACGCGTGGAGCGGCGTGTGCAGGAGGAGGTGGTGCAGCGCGGGGCGGGCGGCGATGGCCGGACGGTCGGAGGTCTGCGGGGACGGCCTCGGCGCCGCGTCCCGCTCAGTAGTATGCACGCACACGCCTGCTCCAGCGCCGGCCGCCCCGCTCAGGACTGCAGGGCCGGCGGGCACCGCGTGGGGCTGGGCGGCAGGCGGGCCGCCGCGCTCTGCTCCGTCCGGAAGCTGTAGTCGTACTGCGGGACAAAGCGAGAGAGAGGGAACCGTGGGGCACCGCCCGACAGCAGCCGGGCCAGGGCGCACGGCCACGCGGCCACGCTCCCCAGCCCGGGATGATACAACAAGCAAAAGAATGAGACAAGAACTGGGCCTGGCAGCACCCTGAGCTGTCATCTTGTGTCCCCCCCAGGCATGGCCCCACATCGGGAACCGTCCCACGTAGGGCTCATCCCCTCCCTAAAACCCAGTGTTAACGGAACCACGGCCACGCTCATCCCGTGCACGGAGCAGCTGGTCAGAAACATCCCCCTCTGCAGCCCTCGTTCATACAACCCGGTACCACCACAGGTAAAATTTTTGGTTTGGCAAGGAGGGCGAAAATTCCCGTACACGTGTCCCTGCACCCCACAGACATCACTGCACCCCACAGACATCACTGCAGCGGATGGACACTGTCACACCCCAGGGATGTCCCTGCCGCTGGCTGGACACTGCCACAGCCCAGGGATGTCCCTGCCACCGGCTGGACACTGCCGCAGCCCAGGGATGTCCCTGCCGCCGGCTGGACACCGCCGCAGCCCAGGGATGTCCCTGCCGCCGGCTGGACACCGCCGCAGCCCAGGGATGTCCCTGCCACCGGCTGGACACTGTCACAGCCCAGGGATGTCCCTGCTGCCGGCTGGACACTGCCGCAGCCCAGGGATGTCCCTGCTGCTGGCTGGACAGTGCCGCAGCCCAGGGATGTCCCTGCCACCGTCTGGACACCGCCGCAGCCCAGGGATGTCCCTGCCGCCGGCTGGACACTGCCGCAGCCCAGGGATGTCCCTGCTGCTGGCTGGACAGTGCCGCAGCCCAGGGATGTCCCTGCTGCCGGCTGGACACTGCCGCAGCCCAGGGATGTCCCTGCCGCCGTCTGGACACCGCCGCAGCCCAGGGATGTCCCTGCCGCCGGCTGGACACTGCCGCAGCCCAGGGATGTCCCTGCTGCCGGCTGGACACCGCAGCGTGCGTGCAGCGCGCCGTAGCAGTGCCATCTCGTGGCACGCCGTGGGCCACACCTGACAGCCCCAGGCCACCCTGGCCGCTGCTGCTGCCCCTCGCTGTGCCGTGGGACCCCAGGAGAGGCTGGGGACACGGTGGCTGTCAATCGCGGGCGGTGTGGCCGAGGGGGATCGAAGCGCGGGGGCTGCTCGGGCGGAGTGGCCCACGGCCCCAGCACACCCCTGTACCCCCTCCAGGCTGTCCCCCACATTCCCCGCGTCCTGTCGGTGGCTCCCGGGATGTCACCAAGACACTCCCTGGGTCCGGGCCCGTTTGTCACCACTCCGGCCGGCCCGGGGCAGGGGACGTGCTGCCAGCGAGGTGTCCCCAGGAGCTGTGCTGGCCCCACGCACGGGCTGGATCCGCGGTGCAGGGGGGCTCCGGGCGGTGCCGAGACCCCCGGCGCTGCGGGGACCCGGCGGGGGACCGGGGGGCTGCGGGGCGGCGCGCGGCCGGCAGAGGGCGCGCTGGCACCGCGGCGGGCGGGGTGCCGAGGAGCCCCGCCCCGGTCACGGTGACGAGTGGCGCTCGCGGCCCCGCCAGGCGCCGTGTCACCGGCAGCAGCCCCGCGGCCCCGGCCCCGCTCGGAGCGCGGCAGCACACGGAGATGTCAGCTCCGGCTGTTTACTAATTAACACTTACAAAGACACGAATTAGACATGCGTGGCTAGGAGCAATTATCATCGAGACGAATTTCCCCAGTCACTCGGGAACGGAAAAAAAATGCCTAATTGCTGGAACCGATGTTTTAAAAACTGAAATCACGCCAGTTAGCAAATATGTTCATTTAAAGAACATTTCATGTGACTGCACTCCGGAGGATTGGCTACAAACACCAGAACAAGGAAAAATATTTCTGCATAAAATTAAATTTTTAAGCTCTTTTAGATTTACAGCTTCTTCATTAAACGTATTTGCAAAGAGCAGCCCATGAAAACTTGTAGCAATTAAGTGGTTAAATGAACTGCCTGCCTTGTCAGTTTAAAAGGAATGATTAATATTAGATGCTCATTTACTAATAAGACTCTCGACAGACTTCCCACCCAACGCCAGAGGAAGAGGGGGCGCGCTCCGCCAGCACCCGGGCGCACGGCCGCCCGGCACCCCGCTGCTGCCAACAGCGACACGGCACTGCCACCGCTGCAGCCACCAGCTCCCAGCGCCTGCGCCACTGCACACCCGCTTGGTGACGGTCCCCCGCCCAGCGAGGACAAACCCTGCTGCTCACAGGGAGCAGTCCCTGCTGCAACCAGACGCTGACTTTAGCCTGAGCGTGCAGCGCGGGATTTGCGCCCGTTCCCATCAGTTTTCCCGAAAGGGTGAAGCCCCTTCATCCCGCTGGCCTCGCAGCTTGGAGGATGGGTGCATGCATCTGCAAATGCGGCGACAGAGAACAATAACTCTTGGAATTCTTTGGGAATGTTTTTTGCAAGGCATCTAGCTCCAGGGAAAATGTTCTCGCTGCTTTGGAAATCCAGAAGATTTGCTGTAATGGTGCTATTGCTTGCAAGGGAAATAAAGCCACGCAGAAATTCACAATATTTATGTGCGTAGCTATCTATGTGCAGACAAGATGCTTCATCAAGGAATATGGGCTGCATAATTATACTTTTCATTACTCTGAAACGCACACAGCCTGCACTGGAGCCAGAAGGGTGTGGGGAGAGCCGGCAGGTATCAACCTCTCCTCCCACGGCCACACAACCGACTCCGGTGCCGGTGTCCCTGCTCTCCGCAGGTCTGCGAGGGGCACGGGGCAGGGCTGCACAGCCCACTCCTCCCAGTGTGCCCCGAGCTGCCGAGACCTCTCCTGCACCAGGCAACGTGCAGAGGGCTGCAGAGGCAAATCCAACACCACCCCACTTCCCCTGCGGCACAAGGGACCCGCTGCTCTGTGGCCAGCTCCTGCTGAGAGCTGGGGGCCAGAGGTGGGCACGCACAGGGGCCACCACCCCAGAGCACCCCCCGCTACCAGCGTGCGATGCCCTCGCGACACACACAGGCAGTCCCAAACAGAAGCATGACACACATGGCCTGGACTTGGGAAAGACAAGAGAGACCTCTTCCATAAGGGAAGGGATCTTACAACGGAGTGAACACAGCTCTCACGATGCTTTTGCCCAGTGCCTGCCTGGGTACCTACCTCCTTTTCGATTTCTGCAAGGGTTTTGATTGTGATGCCCAGGAGATCAACTGGCTGCATCTGGCAAGAGGGGAAAGAAAGAAAAGAAAAGAAAAAAAAAAAAAAAAAGAGTCAAATTTAGGTTTTGGGGTATTTTTTTTGCTTTTTTGGTTTCTTTTTTAATTTGTTTGAAGTCAGCAAACACTCTATCCCCAGAGATTTGGAGGCAGCGTCTGTAAACACACGCATAATCCTGTTTCTCAGTCCACCACGGGAATGAAGAGCGGAAGGTGGGTTAGGGATAGCGGCTCTAACGCCTTTCTCCCTGTGCGGGGACAGCTGACGCTCACCTCCGTGCCCCTTTGCACAGGCAGATCTTCACCCTCTCCCTGCCGCAGGACGGCTGCTGCTGGAATTCCCTTTGTAACGCCCTATGGATGGCGTATGGCCGCAGCACGGAGGTGTGAGCGGCACCGGCTGCGGGAAGCCCCGACCAAACTGACCATATGGTGGCAATGGTGTCTAAAGGATCCGAGGGAGGATTAGCACAACCTAATCTCTCGGCATTCGTCCTGGCAGCAGGGACTCCAGCTTTCTGGGAATAACGGCCCATAAACAACCCTTTCAGAAAGCAATGGTGGTGAAAAACCCTGTCTGGCTGCACACACAGGTTGTGTCAGCAGGAAGAGGAAAGCGCAAAGCGGGAGCAGGACATGAAAAATCGGATGCAGCTGATGGCTCGGTGTTTGCCGAAACAGCTTCTTGCAAACTGATTTTTAAAGAGATGCTATTTCCGGACTGGATGGATTAGGGAACTGGTAATGGGATGCTGAGCTTTGAGCTCTGGGTCACCAACTTAAATTATTGCCGGGCTGGCGATGCTCAAAAGTCATTCTGAACGGGTACTGGGGCCACCCCACCCTGCTGCCCTCCCGAGCTCACCCCGCTGCCGGGCAGGAGCTGTGCCACCGTCAGCACCATTGTGCCCAGCAGGACTCTGCTGGAGGAGCGAACTCGCTCAGAAACACGCTGCATGTGAAAACAACCCTGGTCTGCTGCTGCACTCGAGACGCTTTGGCTCAGACAATCTCCCATGCCAGAGGGCAGCAGGAATCCTAAATCATTTTTCCATCCCTGCTTCTGCTCCCTGGAACCCAGCCGAGGTCCAGCTGTGCCGTCATTAGGACACAGCCGCCTCCACAAGCCTTCCAGGCTGGAACCAGTAAACAGGAGGGCGCAGCGTCCCCACCAAACTGGATTTCAGCCAGTGCAGCCCTGGCAACCCTGCTACCCCCCGCCAGCGCTCCACCTGCAAAACCACCAGCGCCCACCGAGACCGAGCAGCTCGGGAAGATCTGGGAGATCCTCGCCCCCGCGCAGGGTGTGGAGCCGCAGGAGCCGGCAGCCAGCACCGGGAGCACCGCGTCATCACCAGCGCGCGAACTGCTGGGGTGCAAAGCAAAGCTGCAAAGCTGCCTGCACCAGGTTAAACCCAGGAGAGCTGTACGTGTGCGGCTTTCTTTGCAATCTACGCTAAGAAATCAGAAATGCTCCCAGCGCCAGAGAGCTATTTTTGATGGTGATAAACCTTCACCTCCTCAGTAATTCCGTTTTAGAAGTGATCTGGGAAAAGCCATTCCCACCCTACGGGGAGCAGCGTTGGGTCACCTCGGGCACTGGGTGTGTATTAGGCACCAAAAAGAAAAGCTTCCAGAAGCAGGTAATTTGTGTTGATGCTTTGTGATCACCCTCCTCAAAAAAAAAGAGTTTCAGACACTGGGAGAATAACGAAGGCAACTCACCCCTTCAGGAGCGCAGGCGAACTTCTCGGAAATCATAAAAGGCACTCCGTCCATCGCTGAAAGGGACAAAGCGACACGTCACATCTCCGGCTGACTTCTGACACACAACTTCACCCGTTCGGGTGACAGATCAAGTGTGGCATCAACAGCTCGTCAAAGTCATCTCCAGCCTCTTCCTCCCCCTTCCCCGCCCCTGGTGTCTGAGACACAGCCGAGTCCCGGCCAGGCAGGATTCAGTGACCCCCCGCCCTGTCCATACACCGCTTCACGGGCTCCATTCTCAGCCTCCCAGTTTGGTTCAGCTGCCGAAACAGGGCAGGATTTGAACACGAGAACAAACACAAACGGTTGAAGGGGACAGACACCCACTGACCACCGCCCCGCAGATCCACCCACGCGAGCCCGGCGCTGTCGGAGCAGGAGGACACGGCACAGCCTGGTGGCACCGCGCCCAGCTCTCCCTCGAGAGGACTGTCTGCCTTCACATTGTCTTGTGTATTCTCCTTAGATATGCAATGATGCCCAGTGTTCCTGTCGTGCTATCACCTTGGAAACTTCACAGCCAGCCTCCCCCACCACGTGCCAGGACAAGGGAGACCCTAAACCCAGCCCCCTCCTCACAGGCTGCAAGGGGCACGTCCCCAAGGCGGAGGGAAAACCCAACACACTCGCCTTCTTCCAGTTACACTTCTGAGTCTTTAAATTTCAGCTCTGAAAGAAATAAAAACTTCAAACTACAGCAAATTCAAGCCCTGAAATGCCCTCCAGTACTCCTCAAACAGCTTTTGCTTTCACGAAGCATCTGCGCCCACGAATCCGGCGTTTCTCTGCTCGCTGTTTGTAACTTCCATCAGCATGTCAGTGGTTTAACGAGAGTTATTTAACAACACTTAGCATTTTACATTTGCTTTGTATATACCTGACCTAACCCCCCCTCCCCGGGGTGATTTCATTATCAGAGGTGCTATGTGGCAGCCACAGCCCTGAAACAAAAGGAAACAGATGAAAAGCAGCATCACCAAATCCAGGAAGTTTTGAACCTGAAAGACCATCTGCGTTTGTTATCCCGACAGAAACCCGCTTTGATCAGTCACATGCCGGCTTTTGTAAAGTAATTTACAGACTAAGCTGCGACGAGCGCGCGCGTGCCCCCGGCAGCCCCTGCCGGGCTCCTCCATCCGTCCGTCGGCGCTCCAGCCCTCCCGGAGCTGGGATCCGCCGAGCGCAGCAGCAGATGAAAGCAGGGCGTGCCAACGGCTCAGCAGCGCAATTAGCGCTCTCCTAAACAAACGAGCTTCAACAGAGCTGTAATTAAGCAGGCCTGTAATTAAGTATATGCCCTTTATCATAACGATCACGCTTAAAAGCGGCATGATGCATGGAAGTGTGCTATTAGCGCTGCGCTCCCAAAGCGCGGGCGCGTGCACGGGAGCCGGCGTGTCACGCCCGGCACCAGGATGCTGGTGAAAGCCGGTAAAGGGGGAAATCGGGAAACAACGCACGCATTCAGCCGCTCTTTGCACAGCCAGGCACCAGGAGTCACGAGGATTTAAACGCTGGGAGCTCACGTGGACTGAGCCCTCAAAAGCCCTCCTCCACCTCACCAGCTCACCGAGCCCTGCGGCAGAGGGAAGGAGGTGACGGCAGGAAGCCATCTCCAGTGCCAGGCAGGAAAGAGCTCCCGCCGCCGCGGCACCGTCTGCTGGGGTGCCCCGCACCGGGCTCGGGGCACGGGTGCCATCGGTCCCACTGATGGTGTGCCACTGCTGTCCGCTGCAGCCAGTTAATTTCATAATAAAATTAAATGAAACCAGAACTGTAGGAGGCTTTTAATTCCCTGTCCCTTGTTCTGATGTTGTGCTGTAAATAAACAGCAGCAGCCTCTGATTTCTCCCTTTTTCCTTTTGTAAAGATTTCCCCCCTCCTTCTTTTGAAGCCTTCCCGGCAGTCTGTGATGAGCAGAACACCAGCGGCCAGAACCGTGCTAAAACCAAACCCTGAAGGACGGTGTCCCCGTGAATCCCCGGCTGCACCCCAAAGGGCACTGGAGGCACCCCCTTAGGTGGTGCAGGACCCCCGAAAACCACGACCAGCTTTGAGCCAGTGGCTACCCCTGCATCACGATTTACTGAGACTTGTTCTCAGCCTTCAAAGGGCAGAACACAACTCGTCCTCGCTTCGCAGTGCTCTCCGTCACCCTGCTCTAAGCACACCAGAGATGCTGCCTTCTGGGCTGCAGCCTGCAACGAAATCTCAGTTGTCAAATTAGTAATTCATCTTACTTGAATAACTATATTTTTAGCAAAGCCACCAGATTTAAGCAATCAGACCTGCCAGTGCTACCCTAATTTAAACGTGCTGATGAACTTTCACAGGCAGCATCAGCTAACATAATGAGTTTCTGGATGACAAAGAACTTCAGACCGTAGCTCTCTACACCACCCAGCGTAATAAGCACTTGTTCTTTTCTACAATGCGCACATAAAAGAGGAATCTAAATAATAATTGCTGTAATTATCTTGAAAAATATGTGGTGATTAATGGTGATTATGAAAATCTGTATAATTGTTCACTGAAATCTCCAATGATCAGATGCTTTCTTGAAGCAGCCATTAATGAAGAACTTGGGAGCGCAGAAAGCATCACAGCTCAAGCCAAGCTCCGGACGGTCTGAAGCGCACGAGGATGCGACTGCACAGACGCCCGGCTCGGCTTCACCCCTCCCGCGAACTCCCTGCAAGAGGTTCGGAGATGTCCACGATGTGACGCACGTGTCATCGCGGTTCAAAGCACCAAGTTCAACCTGTTATTTATGCAAATAATTAATTACTCTTGTATCCAACTAGCAGTTTGTCATGACACATTAATGACTTGATAGACTTCTATGAACTAGTGAACACAGGACAGCAGAGCGCTTTTATCGTCATTTAATTTAAAAACGATCCTGTGTGAAATTATCTAGTCGTGAGTGATGGAAGCATAAAGAACAGACTCAGCAAAGCTTCTTTTGGATCATTGCTTTATTAATGGTAACGTCAGGGAAATGAAAAATGCTAACATTGTCATATTTAGCTCCTGGGTGCAGATGAATAGCTGCCTCGGTGCTTGGCGGGTTCAGTTTGCACACTGCAGCGAGCGCTAATTCTTCACATTGTGGGGACACACAGCCGCGGAGGAGTTTACACACCCCACCTCCCAAGGAAACAACAGCTGCTTCTGCGTTTCAGCTCTCACCAAAAGCTGTTATAGATTTGGATTTCTTTATTGCTATTTTTGCACGGCCTTTTACACTTGAATTTCCAAGTGCTGATATTAAAAATATTTAAATAAATGAATCCCTTGCAAAACATTTCCCTGCATGACTCTGAAAACTAACCGTTGCTAATCCAAACCAACAAAAAACCCCAACACTGAACCTAGCAGTGCCGCTGCCAACATCTCAACGGTCTCAGGTTCTAGAAAGAGCTTTCTGTAATACTGCAGAGGTTTCAGATTTTCCCCAGACCTGAACCGCTAGCAGAGGGTTTATGTTTCACCGAGACGAATATCTCATACAGTACCCTACAGCTATCCCACAAAGCCAGCAGAGCTCACCTGTGCGGAGAAAACCCAACTTTCAGCTGAACACCAGGGGGCTTGGAAGCGGGTAAGAAGCAGGGGGCTGGCAGAGCACGGGCACGGCAGCACACGGTCAGACGGAGGGACGCGCGTGCCCGTGTCCCGCGTGGACACCAAGAGCACCCCCAGCACACAGCCCAGCCCCGGGTGCCGGGGGGTCCCAGCTCGCGGGACGGTCCTTCCAACGCCACTTCCACACCTGCGAGAACGCGCAGTCCTGACCCCGGCCGCGGAGGGCACAGGCGGCTCTCCCATCAGAAGCGCTGCCCCGCGTGGGGCGAGGATGCGTCCCACCCCAGAGCCACCCCGCGGGCGATGGGGACGGCTCTCCCCGTGCACACCCGAGCCCCCACAGCCGCGCGGAGGACGGCACAGGACACCGGCAGGAACCAGGAGTGTTCCGGGATCTCAGTACAGGGGGAAGTCATTGAGAAAAAAATGTTTTACAACAGCCTGCAACGCATCAAGAGAAGGATGCAAGCTTTTCAAAACAAACCACGCTCTCCATAATGTACAGCTAAGCCTCCTACTTCTGTATTTCTGTACACAGCAATTTGAATAGCAGCCTGAATAGTAAACATGTGTGTGCGCTCTCTGTGCTACCGTGCACCGAGTCCCAGATGGAACGCCACCCCTCCGCATTTCCCAATCACTAATGATAGCAAAACCTCGGGGGAAACAAAAGCAAACTCTCCGGCGAGCTGCTGCCAAGCCAGCTGCAATGGGGAACGCTGCGACCGCCCCGGGCTGCGCTCCCCGGCTGCAGACGCTGCCCCCAAAATGCACACACTGCTTCACTGAATACAGAAAAGTACCCAAATATTAACACATTGACCTCATTTCCTCTCCAGTCCCTTTCAGCCTCCCCCGAGCAGCCCCGCAGCAAGGGATCCCAGCCCGCAGCCAGCCCCTGCCACAGCACGACACACCAGCCACAGCCCGGTGGCGTCCCCAAGACATATTGCAGCTTACGCCGCCGCTCGGGCGTGCCATCTGTGCTGCTCCCGCAGAGCCCGCCGCCGCCGGCTGCGCCGAGGGGACCAGCGGGTACCCAGCCCTGCACTGCCCCGCGTTGGGCGAACGCGCTGACCAAAGCGGCCGGGATGGCCCCACGCTCTGCTCGAGCGATGGGTGCCATGACCCCGGAGCACCGCACCCAGCACCGGGGCAGCCGCGCTGCTGGTCCTGCAGCACCCGGGGGAGCCGGCATCGTCCCAGGAGCTGCCCGGCTGGGAACACCCCGGCACCATGCCCAGGGCCAGGCGGCAGGACGGCTGGGAACACCCCGGCACCATGCCCGGTGCCCAGGCTGGGGCCAGGCAGCAGGAAGGCTGGGGACACCCCGGCACCATGCCCGGTGCCAGCAGCAGGAAGGCCGGGAACACCCCGGCACCATGCCCAGTGCTCCGGCAGCAGCATCGAACGCACGATGCGCGGTGAGCGGGAGAGCAGGGGCCTCCCGGGCTGTGGAAGGAAACCTCTGCGATGGGAAAGGTTTACAGCTTTCCTGTTCGTCTTGCAAAGACTTTGATTAAAAAAACAGACCTGGAGTAAATTTTCATTTTTGCTAATTTGATCGTCAGCCTTGATTTTCTCTGTTTCCTGCACAGCTCGCGACACGGCACAATTAGCTCTTTACAGCTAGATCAAGCCACGAAAACACTTGAGAAAACACTCCTGGTTTTGATTATTTTCTTTTTTAAATAAAGTGAAGGTTAAGTGCTGCACGGTGACGGCTAAGCCGTACCTCAGCGCTGCGGCCGCATCGGCACCAGAGAGCATGGAGAGACTTCAAACAAGCTCTTCAAATTGCAAGTGTTTAGGAGCTCTTGATTTTATTATTTTTTAATAAAATGTCCCCTTTGAAGTCTCCGCGCCACACTAAACTTCAAAGATCACACCTAAGCATGTGCTACTTCCAAGCAACAACCCTTAATTAATTAGACCGGCGCAGATACAGAGCAGGGCCGGGCGCTGCGGCGGAGCCGGGGCAGGTCCCGCTCGAGGATGGGGAGGCGAAGCGGAGCCTCCTCCAGCCTCCGCGCCCGGGCCGCTGCGCTGAAGAGAAACACAGACGCTTTTCAATTACTTTCAGCTCCAGCCGTAATGACAGACAGACTCCTTGGAAGTCATTAAACGTGTAATGTCTGTCTGCGCGGAGGCAGGGAGGTGCAGGCAGCACCGGGCTGGAGCGAGCACTTGCAAAACGCATCTCGGGCAGCACCCACAATAGCTGCAGTGTTCCCCGGCCGGCGGCTGTAAATTTCTCCCTCTTGATGAGAGAAACATCCTGTTGGGTAACGGCTGCTTCCTTCCAGCGCTGGTATTTTTTGCACTTCAGCCATTTCAGCGCTGCAGGTTAGCAGCAGGGTATGTTCCAGAAACGCTGCGATCCGTTACCTGTCCCTGGGAGCTTTGCTTTCCCTTTGCTCGGACACCTACGACGTGTGGTTTTGTGCACCAGGGGCAGGGAGGGTGTCACTGCCAGGGTACCGGGCTCCCCAGCTGGAAAAGCTCTCTGGCTGGGGGCCAGGGCACCAGCAGATGCTCACACTGCAACACCGGCTGTGATCCCACCCCGGCCAGCACCGCGCCACCTCCAGCTGTGCACGGAGCCATCAACATCTGTCCCGCAGGGCTCCCTGGGGAGACACGGGTGCACAGCACCCTCTCTTAACGCGCTGTGGTTTTAAAGGACTTTAGTTTTTCCAAACACACAGGCAGCTTTTCCCTTCCAACAAAAGCAGCGGAAAGACGGCCGATCAGCCACGCCGAAGCGCCACGCTCTCCGTACCACGGGCACCCCTAAACGCGAGTGTAAAGCAGAAACTCATCACGAGCACGGCTACAAAGGACAAGGGACTCCCAGCTCTTGCCCGGGAGCTCAGTGACGCACGTGCTCCTGCCACCCGGGGATGTGACACTCACCTACCCAGAGGGACCTCGACAAGGACCCAAACCCGGGGAGTTCCGCAGGAGGGGACGGCAGCACAGGCAGGGCGATGGCTGGTACCGCCCGGCTGCAGGACGTGCACCTAACACGGGTTTGGGGAGCAGAACAACGGGGGAAGGTTTCCTCGTCCTCCCGACAGCTGACCACGGAGCCACGGGCCCCCCGGAGCCCAAAGCTCTTCTGCAGGAGGAGATCCACCGTGCCACTGCACAGCGAGGCAGGATCCGGATCTCCTAATGTAATTTAATTTTTAAGTGCTCAGAGTCATTAGTGGAGCCACATATTTCTATCAGGTAAATTTCATTTGCATATGCAAATTATATCTAAATACTCTGCACCATTAATATGATCACTAATTACATAATAATAGTCACCAATCTCCACACAGATCAAACTTACAGTTTTGTAGCTATTAAGGAAATTGTGCTTTGTAATTAAGATAATCCTCATTTCCAGATGCTAATTAACTATATAATAATTAGCTTCTTTTGCTAATGCAAATTAAGTATTTCCATCCTTATTGGTAAAAGAGTTGCTTATCACTTAAAAAAAGAGACAACCTAGAAATAATCCCTCCTCCCCCTCAAAGGTGGAAAGGTAACTCCGTTTCTATCAGTCTCATTTGCGAATGCAAATTAGTCCTGATTAATCAAGTCACAGATAAATGTCCCCGTCTCGTAGCACGGGCAGCCGCCCGGAGCTTCTCTCCTGCCCTGGGAGGACAAGGACCGCCGGTGGCCCGCGGGAGCACGCAGCCGGGCGCAGGTCCTCTCCCCGAGCGTGGGGATGAAGCGCTGCCCGGCCAGGCTGGGGAGCACCCCGGAGCCGTGACAGCGGGTGGCTCGTCCCGCGGAGTGGTGGGCACGAGGGCCGGCGGGCAGTGGCTAACGAGGCCGACCCGCCGCCGAGCCACCACTGCCAGCCCGCCCGGCCGCCTTGGCAGGACCCGGCCTCGCCGCAGCGCATCCATCATCCGCTAAACCAATCCACCCGCTCCGCTCCCCCATTTGTCATTAATTATGCTAATCAGCAAACCATTACTCTCCGATGACACCACAGCACTTATTAGCTAGTTATGGCTCTTGAAAAGCGCAGCTGATTGTGTATGCAAGTGCCGCGCACGCATTAGCCTACAGGGAAGAAATGTCCAATTATGAAAAGAAGAAATTTGCTATTATCTCCTTCTAACAAACCAATTTAGTAATTATAAAGTCTCTGAACTCAGAAGGATTTGTTAAGAAGAGCTGAGTGATGAAACCAGAGAATTTTGTTTGCAATAACTTTCTGAGTTGGAACTAAAGTGACAAGAGGGGATTGAACAGTTTATGATCATATTTACAATGCTCGCGTCTTAACTTCACAGGATCAGAAAGCAGAATTTATCTAAAAGCTCGACTGTATTCAGCTCCTTCCTTAAAGTATCTGATCTATTTATTTTGGCAGATACGCCGCCGAGTTCACCTGGCACACCCCAGGCGCTCACACCGGTCCAGCCTCTTCTCCACCTGCAGCTTTCACCACGTCCGCGGTCACTGAGCAACGCCAACCCCTGCCAACGGTGCGCAGGTCTGACGGACCTCGCCGGAGCCCAGGCACAGCTCCCAGGGCCACCAGCGGAGCGGGGACACCGCCCGGCGCTTACGGCAGAGGGTGTCTGCAGTCGCTGAGAACAGCCCGGCCAGAGCCGCCCCATTTACAGCTCCTGGGTTGTTTTGCTCCCAGTCAGAGGAACACCACTAGTTTTAGCAGCTTAATATGTGTTAAGAGCTCGTTAATATCATCAGAGTAAATGGGCCTATTAAAACATCTTTAAGCAATATCTGAACATAAATCTCCCTAAACTATATTTAATGACTGTACTTAAGATACATTATAGGCAAGTCCTAATGAGACATTAGATAGCATTTTGAAGATTAAAATTAGAGAACCCATATAAAGTCTGTCCACTTAATGTAGCCTTAAGCTACACTGATGAAATGCATTACTACCAAATTATTACTTCATTAGAACAAATATTTTCTAATAATTTCTGATTTATGCCATTAGTTGTCTCCATATGTGTTATTGGTATATATGTAAGAGTATGCACACAACAATTTTCTAGTTCCACAGGAGATGGGAGGAATTCTGATCTTTCTAATGACTGAGTTAATCACTTGTCTTTTTTCTACTGAGTTAAAAATAAGCACTCTTTATAAAAGTCCATTTGCTGTATCCCCACTTTTCTAATTTAATTGGAGATTTTAATTCCATTAACCACAAGGTCATTTCTCAAACATTTGCAGTTCTGCTTCGGGCTCGGCCCCTGACGGTTCCTCAGCCCCTCCCCAGAGGTCCAAGCGCGGCGGCAGAGACCCCAGGACAGAGCCCAGTCCCAGGGACAGGCAGGACCCCACGCGGCGAGGATGCCGGCTGCGGCTGGCCCAGGGGGGGACAGCGGAGCAAACTCACCCCAGCCTCCTCGGGAGGAAGAGGGCAGCGCTGCCCAAGCGGAGCATCCTGCAAGGGACGAGACACAACGCCAGAATTCACCAGGGCCCGACACTCCTCCTGCACAAACCCGCAGCAGGGTGCGAGCACCCATCGCAGCATCCCACCTGCGCCAGAACCCCTGCCCGGGGTGCGCCCGCCGCCGGGACCCGGCACGCCGGCTGGGACAGCGAGGCAGCGGGACGCCTCCTCCCACCCCCAGCCACCGCCAAAACGAGTCGCGATACCCTCATTAGCGAGAGAGCTTGATGTGGGTTTATTTTGTATAAACAGCTTTTCATTAGACAAATGAAGCCCAACAACCTTTATAAACGTTTTCAATTATGAAATCACGCCATTGAGATATCCGGGTGACGACAATCAGGGAAAACACCAGTGACACCTCTCGACAGCAGTCAGAGTGTGCTGCCTGGACGAGTGCTCCTCCCGACGACACACAGCCCAGCCACACCAGCCCTTTAAAAACCCCTTCCTTATTAGATGAGATCTGTAGCAACAAGACTATTTTCATTTGTTCTGCCCAAGTCTTCTATCCAAAAGAGAGAACATCTCATTGTAACAATTTTGCATTTTTAACTGTGCAAATTAAGCATTCTTCATAAATAACAGCCTGGTTTTCTGCACTAGAACTCCTTTTTATTAGCAGCACAGTAACGAACAATGAGCAATGTGTTCTATTATTCTTTGTCAAATCACAGAATGCTACATTAGAATAACTCTGCTGGTCAATGTAATATAGTAGATTAAATTCAACTGCTGTGCAAAAACCACTGTAAAACAGCATGATAAGAAGGCTATAAAAAATTTAATTTTACTCCAAACTCCATCAGAAAAAAAAAATGGTGTGAAAAGTAATTTTGCATAATCAGTACACGCCATCTGGAACAATTAACCGATTTCTATAGAACTATGAGGATCAGTCATATCTGCTTATTAAAGATCAGAAATTATACAAGTAATAAATCCTTGAAAAAACTAAGCGTACTCCCGCCTGTCAACGCTATTTTAACTTCAAATACTGAAGAACGCCTGATAAGGCTGAAAAGAAGAGATTAATATATGCAAATTACATCCAGCATTTAAAATCCCCAACAACTGTCTCCGGTTTTCTGTCCCTTATTGCTGCCTTTATGTTTTATTCATACACCAACTCACCTGTCACTTCATAAGCTATAATATTATGGGGGTATTATTAAACAGCATAAAGCCGTGCTTTAATTGGAAAGCTTCATTGCATTTTCCAATTATTTGGAGTAAATTAAAAGCAGATGCACATAGTTTAATAAGGAGTCTAATATCAGTTCCGGGAAATCAAAATTCATTGTCATTACTATGCCGTGATAGTTTTGCAAACTGTACTCAATTTCAGAGGTTTTGAAAAGAGAAATCTGTCTGTGCAATCTGCTAATTGTCATTCGGTTAATAACTGTTTAAATAGCCAAACCACAAAGCGGGTTCCTACTTTAAAAAAATTAAACTCAGAAAAGCAAAACAAACACAGCGCAGCCCGCCTCAAAGGTTCTGCTCCTCCAGCCACCGGTGCCAGTCCCGCCAGCCCGTCCCCCTCCAGCCGCCGTGCTCCCGCGGTGACACTGCCGGGTGCAGCACCCCTGCCCGGCGGGGCTCCACGTCACCGGCACGGTCCCCCCGGCGTCACCTCCCTCCCAACACCGCCCAGCTCCAGCCGCTGTTGGATGCTCCCGGACGCCCGCCGGCATCAACGCCTCCGCCACCGCCCACGGATGCGTCCCCGCATGCACCTGCTCATGCATAATTCAGGGTCCGGGGGCAGCCAGATAATCCTCTTGGCAGAGATCACCGAGCAGCCCCCTCGGAAGGTGATGTGCGAGCAGAGAACACGGGTGCGCCCGCACGGCGGGTAGGTCTGAGCAGAGGCACGGCCACGACGACGCCAGGGACGGAGCAGCACCGCAGCCAGCGCCGGCACGCTGCTGGACAAGTACGCAAAAGGGAGATGACGAAGATGAAGAACGCCACTTCGGGCAACAGCAGGTTAACCAGAAAATCACGTCTGAAAAATCACACAGGAGGCAGAATTCGCGGCTTGGCCACGGCTGCCTGGGCGCAGCACCGGTGACGCGGGCGGTTCTGCACGGCACGCGCCAGGATCCCTGTACCACGGACGAGCTGATTTAGTAAAAAACACACCTTTTGCAATCTCACTAAATACAGAATTTCCCTTTCTGAAATACGCAGCTGCAGCATTTGAGACAGACTTCAGTCCCGCTGATCGGCTGGATGCGAACGTAGGAAGATTATCCAGGTCTCTAGTCCAAAGGCTGGAAATTGCACCGGGCAAAGAACAGGCTGACTTTAATCTCAGGCTCAGAAAGGAGGTTTCGACGCAGAATAAAGCTTGTGTCACAACTTGTCTGGTTTTTGGACCATCCTGATTAAAATTCAGTGTCACAAAAAAAAAAATTTAGTTCTGCTTCTATTCTCAAGCAGCGCAAAGAACACACACGTGGGTGGGAATGGGGCTCGACAGTAAGATGTGGCACAGGGCCTCAGGGTGCTACACTTGAACATAGGAGGGTATCGCAAAGCCACCAGAAACTACGCTGGAAGATGAAGATAAAAGCAATTCTTGTGCAGTGATCCAAAAAATAGCATCTTCCTTTTTTTTTTCCAAATTACCTGTTTTAATAAAGCAGACACAGTGTGCCAAGTGAACCATTTAATTATCTGCAAAAATGATGAAGGAAAACAATAGTTTGCAAAAATAAATGACTAACCTCTGATTAAAATGTCTGTCCTCATTACATACAGATAAAAGATACAGGATCTTTTAAAAGAAAATGTACATTGAAGAGCAGTAAGTGGCAGTTCTGGCATAGATAACCTGACATTTTGCAACAAGAAAGAAGTTGACATATGGGCACTGAAATGTAACAAAATCTTTAATTTTTCTTCCATTTCTTAATCTAAAAAGATCTCTGAAAGAAACTTCTTTTGTCATTAAAAAGAAGAAAAAAAAAAGGGGGGGGTACATGCAACACAGCACCCCTGAGTCAATCCTGAGCAGTGGGAAACCGCTGCCAGCCCCAGCCCTGCGGCCGTGGGTGCTCCAGCCAGGCTCCACAGCCACCGCCGGCACCGGAGCAAAGCTCACCGCCGCCCAACAAACCCACCGAGCTCCAGAAAGCGAGCAGGAATCTGGAAGCAAACTGCCGCCGTTAGAGCAGCGCGTGAAATAAATGCTTCCCACAAAGCTACCAGACAAATTACAACTCCCCCCTGCCAAGACCCGCATTATCCAATAGAGAAAAGCAACTCGCTTTCCTTTTCAGGAATCCACCAGCTTTGATGTTTTTCCAGATCATTAACATCAGTTTCCACTCTCTCTGCTGCCTCCAGAGCTCCGGATTATAAACCAGCGTGGAACGAACAAATCCCGCTGTATTCCTGCAGGATTCCTGCTCCCACCCCGGCGCTGCGGCCGGACCCGGCTCCGCTCGCCCCAGCCGGGCTCCACGGACCCAGCCCCTCACCCCCAACCGTCCCACCGCACAACGGCAACGGCTTCCGCCACCCGCCTGCCCCGAGTCACTCCCGCAGCCCACCAGCCACCCCGCAAACCCGCCCTGCTGTCCGAGCCCATCACAACGCTGCTCCTCACCCCGCCGTTACGTGTCTTAAGAGACAAGCAAATATTTGAGTATAATAAAGAAATACTTAGACATAAAATATAATAACAATCAGCCACTGAAATAAATATTTACTTATTTAAGGCAAATATCACGGTAATAGATACTAGCGCACAGTTCCAAAATAAACACGTGAGAGCTGTGGGTGCAGTGCCACCGGCCAGCGCTGCCCACCAGAGCATCCTTCCCGGGGCTGGCAAACACACCACCGCCGGGGGAAACGGCCGAGCCCCCACCCTCGGGGCTCAGCCCACCTCCTCTGGGAAAAATACTTCACACACGCACCTGTGTGGTCAGAGACAACCACAAAATAACACTTTTTAAGATAAGAAATACAAGCAAAGGCACTGCTGCGTGAATAACTGCTCTGCAAGCCCCCTGCTCCCGAGCTAGTGAAGGCGCAGAGCCCACTGCAGCTGCACCGGCGCTTGCGGCAGGTCTGGAACTGACCCGAGAACTACCCACATGGTACCAGGTCCTTAAGCATATTTAAAAAAAAAAAAGTTAACTTTTATACAGTACAGATAGCATGTGCCTCTGGATCTTTGTTCTATTTATTTATTTATTTATTTATTTATTGACACGACTGGAGGCGCCGGAGTTACGGACGGCACACCAGCCCATCAGGCCAACACCAATTTTCTCTTTGTGCCCAAATGCTTTAACTGTTCCGGGCTGACAGCTGGCAAGTATTATTTGAAAATACTTATCAACAAACGTATCAAAGTACGTTCTGCTTTTGTTCTGTTGCTCTATCAGCACCGTTTCCATATTTAAGCGTTTATAAAACAAAACTCGGTCCTACCCAAGGGGAGCTGTGATCATCCTCTCATCTCCAGGTTTCTGCTACAACACAAGTCCTTGCAGACAGGATTACAGGGCTGAAGCCAGGTTTCTGGCTATGAGATGGCAGCTGCAGCAGCTGTGAGCTCAGACGCTCGTTCCACTCCCACCACTGGTGCAGAGGCTGTACTCGGGGTGCACGTTCCGACGGGGCTGTGCAGAGGATGGACAGACTGTGTCCTGCCCGTCCGAGCGCAGGCCAGGAGAAGGTACGAGCACCGACTGTCCAATATTACAGAAGTTTGTACGCTACAGCCAACAACGCATCTATCTGCAGCACGACTCGGAAGATGCCTACAGTAAAATTTCAGGGCAAAAAAAAGATAACCCTGCCCTGCAGTGTACAGGTCACACTCCAAAGCCAGCCATGGCTTTGCCCACCTGACTTGGGCAGAGAAAACCCATGCCACGTGGAAGCACCCAGCTTGGACCACCTTGTTATTTCCCAGAAATCACAGCTGAGACTGTAAAAATCTCATTTTATGAGCTCAGCCACTGGTTTCCAAAGCAACACCCTGCCACGTGCTCTGCAAGGTGTGTTCAGACTCTTTTCCATCCCTAATCCTCTCCTGAGACGAGTCAGTTGAGCACGTCTCCAACTGGCAGGTTGGAGCGATTCTGAAAGCGAAACCCACGGGCAGGGCTGGTGCGAGCGCGGGGAGGCTCGGCCGGCTCGCCGCAGAGCGCTGGCCCCGCAGAGGGGGACGTGGCCCCGCAGAGGGGGACGTGGCCCCGCAGAGCGCGGTCCCCGCAGAGGGGGACGTGGCCCCGCAGAGGGGGACGTGGCCCCGCAGAGGGGGACGTGACCCCGCAGAGGGGGACGTGACCCCGCAGAGGGGGACGTGGCCCCGCACGGGGCTGGCTGTGCAACCTCTGCGCTGCCGGCACGGCCCCAGGCAGGAGACGGCTTGTGCCTGCAATGAGAAGTCGAAGAGGGCTTTGGAGGGAAGATTTTGTAATGTGAAAGGTTTACATTCCAGCGGCACTCGCACACCAGAAAACTTATTATGGGAGACAAGATCCCCAAGAGGCACCAGCATCCTGGTCCGCAGCACACTGTTTATTAACTCTGGTATCACAGCCCATCCAATTAGTGTGGCCTGCAGGAATATCTGCACTCCTAAATCTCCTGGCTTCTGAAAGGGTTAAAGCTTATTATTAGAGTATAATTTACAGGTCCTTTCTCCCAGGAAAGAAATAATGCACAGTAAATGCCACATTCATTTTAATAATACATGTTACAGTCTGTGCCCAACATCTGCACAAAGGTAGAGCAGACAGATTTTTTTGACATGTCCCACTCTGCCATCCAAACACAGGCTTTTTGTTTCTTAAGTGACGGAAGGTTTAATCAAGAAAGCAGGCAATTCATCAATCGAAACAAGGCTGCTCACACCGCCCTGACAGCACACACATGGTTTCATACAGAAGAAACCTGGCCACCTGTCAGCAGCACCTTTTACATCAGGATATACAAATACACCGAGTGATCAATCCTCTAGCTCTTCCCATTCATTTCTTCATTTTCTTATTATATTTTTCTTTATGCTAGATGTTGCCCTCATTCTCTGCAGGGATAGATGGGAGACAAGGCGAGCTATGGCTGTTTATACACTATCATAAAAATTTATATACCCTTAGAGTGACTTATTTCCCTTCTATTTGAGTACCATTATTATAAATAATTTTTCACTTCATTCAGGAATTTTCCCCGTATGCTATTATCTGTGGCTGCCTGAGAGGGCTCCCTCTCTCCCTCTCTGTCCTTGTGGCTCTGATAAGCCTCAGCAATATGCAGCCAGAAGATGCTGGAGTCTGAAATGAAGGCAGTATGCAGTCACAACAACATCTTAATTAAGCTGAAGGCCATGAAGAAAGACTAGGCTGTGAAATACCGAGCAGTGTCTGTCGACAGGTCTGTCTGGAGCAAGGCATTCTTCTTCCAGCAGCTGCCCGTTCGAACATTAAACCTGTCAGCTCCCCGCACCGCGCTCCCGGCAGCACCCGCCGACCCCGGCAGATCCACCGAGCATCATTCTGCCGTTTGGTCCTGGGTGCACGGCACGGGGTGGGAACAGGGAGTCTCCGGGTGCGGAGGATGTGCTGCACATGGCGTGTTCCCTGCGTGGGGCTGCGGGGTCTGGGCAATAGTTCCCCATATGCACCCAGCAGTTCCCGGTATGCGCCCTGTCAAACACCGATTCAGTGCTTTCCTCTGCAAAGAGGAGTGTCCCTAACTTTCTGCTCGCCCCATGTTTCATTGCCAAGACTGGAAATGACAAAAGCCTGGTTAAAAGTACTTCTAAGACCATTTTTGACTCGATCCACCTTTGTGATAACAACTGCATCACACCCCAACGAGCACCAGGACCACTCTGGGGGGGATCTGGCAATTTCTGCCAGAATGTATGTTGAGATACGGAGTAGGCTCAACAGCCAGAACCCATCTCACCTTCCAGAAATCGACTGAACCCCAGATGGAAGCGCTGTTTTCCTTGATTATGGAGAAAATTTTGGGTGTTCACAGACAGAGAACCAAGAGCATGCCACCACCCTTAATTTCACCCTCCCTCCCTAAATACCCATCCTGGTCCCACCCCAAGAGCTCAGGCTGAGGCGATACCGAAACTGGAAGATGAGAGACCGTTCCTAACGGCTTTTGTCTCCCTGCGCCAGCACCAGGGAACCTTCTGTTTTGCTGAGAGCCAAGAGAGGGAGCCCGTAGGCTCGTCCCAGCGGGACCAGAGAGGAGTCCGGCACCCGCCCGCACCCGTCCCCTCGCTCGCCACGCCGGCCGGTCACCGCCACGGCCCCCACATCTCCCCCGGCACCGCAGCCCCGCAGCCAGGACCCCACCGCGCAAACCACATCCCGGCAGAGCAATTAGGGACGACAGCGGAATCGCGTTAATAAATTTCCCGTTGCCATGGCACTGCAGCGAGGCACTGGCGCTGCAGCACAGATAAAACGGACTGGCTGCAAAGTACACCGACGTAACAGGAAACTTCGGAATGGTTTCCACAGCGAGCCTGGGGGCTCATCTACCTCGGCACACAAAGGGAATTGTCACAGCACCTCATCACAGCTGCTGAAAAGGCAGCAGCGGTCAGGAGCTATGCGAGAAGCTCCCTGCCAATGCACAGGACGTTTCCCATGACAAGACCCTTTCTTCAGGAACGGCCACAGCTGCAATAGCCATCACGGCACACGCCTGCACGGCAACCCACGGCTGGGGCTGGGGGGGAAGAGAGCCAGATAGTTTGAAACGTGGAGGACTAACGTCACGCCCAGCTCTGCAGGCCTGCTTTGTGCTTTGCCTGTAATCATCTAGTGAAATATTCAGGTTCTTTGCAAAACAGGTCACCTTCCCAGGCTGCACTGCCAGCGGAGGCAGCCCTAGAGCAGAGCTGTTCTGGGAACATCCCCGCAGAGCTGCTGCCTCGCCGTGTGTGCATTTGATGCTTTCCCAGGTGAGAAAGCACAGCTCTCCGTCCTCCTGCAGGACTGCCTCACGTGAGCACAAGAACACGGCTTCCCTTACACTTCTAAACCTATTAGGGCAGGAGAGTAACAAGAAAAACGAGTACTGACAAGAATTATGCAATTGTTATATTCCATCTATTTAGGAGCCCGAAGCTGCAGTTTCAGTCAGAGATTACCTTTTACATAACCCTTTGATTATGGTACATGAATTAATGCCACATTCCCATGTTAGAAGTGTCACTCACTATTAATAGCGAGAACCTGTGAATGGCACACTTTCGCCCTCGTCTCTTCCCTGATTATGCACAAGCACTACCTGCTGCACAGCCCACTGGCTCCACTGCTGCTTTCCAAACTGACCTAAACCCTCCCTCAGCCAGACGAAGGGACCGTACCTTCGCCAGATTTTAACAGAGTCAGGTTTAAAGCCAATATTTTTCTCCTCTTGCAAAAATGACATAATAAAGAGAAAACTGTGGCTACGCGTGATTCTACGATGCCTATCACAATATTTGTTCAGGTGTAACACTACTCCAAAAAAAATAACTCGAAGGAAAACTCTCCTGCACCCCAGCACTGCTCAGCCAAAGCACGGAACACGAGCTAGCCCCACCGAAGAAAGGCAGGTGAAACGCACTGCTGTGCCACAGCTGCGCCTAATATTTTTCTTTAGTTTGCAGAACCAAAAGTCTTTTTGTTGTGGTTCACGGATAGCTTCCAGACCACACAGCTCTCGGCACATCCAGGAGCGACAGACTCCACGAAGCATCCCTGCCTCTCACTCCCAGAGGCTTTTCTTCCTGGGCGCTGACAGCCAGGCTGCGTTCCTTTTTAGCTCACCCCTCCTTCAGGAAAGCAAGCAAGCAAGCAAGGCAGGATCTCCTCCGGAGGAGCGGAGCTGTCAGGGACAGCTCACAGGGTCCCCAGCTCCACCGCGGGGTCCTGAAGCACAGGAGCAAGTGCCTGACTTGCGTGGGTGAAGGAACGGGCTCGATCCTCACCACTCTATTTAAATACACATTTTCCCTGCAGACTAGTACTAGTTAAAAATAAAAACCAGCTAAAATATTCATTGGCAGTTTTTTTTTTCCTACACTGACATCTGGAAACTATCGCCAGCTCCAGCACTTGTGTACTAGCCTGGAATGGCGAGAAGAGAAGAGAGACCAAGCGCCATGTGCAAGCGCAATGTTCTTAAAATAATGCACAACCCCCCCATATCCTAACATCTGATCTCAAATTTGCTCTAGTACCGGGGAAACAAACCTCTGCAGTGCCAGTGTTCAGAATATAGAAACGGGAAAGAGCAAAGATCTCATCTGCTTTCAAGGCGTACGTTAGGTGTAGCAACACACAGGGTCTACAAAACTCATCCCTCGGCAGGACAAAGCTTCCCGGGAAACTGCCAGAGATGTCATCTCTTATGACTCACCTGTGAAGATCATGAAAAAGACGAGCAACAAAGCTCGTGTCGGTGTTGCTTTCTGTCAGAGCTCTCACCTCGCACCTCCACGGGCAGCAGCATCCCTCCCCGAGGGCTGCGACCTCCCGAGTGATCGGGAACGTTTGCTGCCTGTAACACAAGTGCCTGGGCAGCTTCTGGGGTGTCTCTGCACCCCTTCTGCTCTCGACACTTAAATGGCACTCAGGAGAAGGTGGATGTATGTCTCACGGGTACCACACACCGGCCGCGTGCCCGAGCAGGGCTCCTGCATTGTTACACAGAAGGGCAGAGAAACCATCGCGCGGCAGCTTACCCGAGATGGCGTACAGATTCGAGTGCTGGTGCTCCAGGTCCAGGCGAGTGCTGTGACTCTTCCCTCGAAAGCTGGCAGGAAGCGTCAGCGAGATATGCCTGAGGAAGAGAGACGGGACACGGAGATGACGTTACTACAGAGCGGAAGATGCTGCTGCTGTCGGCTCGCTCCTGCCTGACGATTCCGGTCGGGTTAAGCAGCAAACATCGATTTTAACATCGCCTGTAAAAGCCAGGGAGGGCTCAAACACCAGGAGGAGACCGCGGTGGAGATTCGGCTGCTTTCAGCTGCTTTCCCTGCTCCTCAGTCCAGCTCTGAGCGAGACCGGCCCCCCCCAGCACAAGCCCCCTCTGAACGCCGGACTCGGCCAACAACCTTGGTGGGACGGGGCAGCCCCTCGCGAGCCGACCCCGGGGCAGCCCGTGTGCTGGCTGGGGGTGCGATCCCCCCTCTGCAAACACCAGTCCCAGCACAAGGCAGCAAGAGCGCGCCCGAACCCTGCGCCACTCAGCCGCGGTTCCTTCAAGGCACAAACAGCTAACAGCAAGTGCTTTGGATTTATCCCTGACAAAATATCCCGAGTACGTTCATAAATAAGACTTTGAAACTCTCTGATGAGTAAGGCTGCTCCAAACCCACCCAGAGCCTGCTGCAGGCTCCTCGGCCGGGGGGACGCACCCGCCGCGCTCCCCTGCGCCAGCCCCCGAGCAAAGGGGAGCCAAACTCCACTCGTCACCTCTGGAGCTGCAGCAGCCTGCGACGCCCGCCCTCCCGGCAACGCTCTGCCCAGCATTCCTGCAGCACCGAGGGGTTTTTACATCTTCCATTAAACCTTCCTAGAAATAGGAAAAAAACGGAGCTCATAGAAGCTGTCTTCAGTGGCTCAGAGCTTATTAAAAGGAAAACCCAGCGCACAGCAAGCGTGGACACAGGCTAGAAAACAAGGCGGGCGACCTTCCCAGGAACAAGCGGTGTTTGGGGCAGGATTGTTTTGGGGCTCCCTCTGCCCGCCCAGCGCAGGCACCGGCCAGCCACGGAGCTCCACCGAGGGGTCTGCCAAGAGAAAAGACTTTTTGGCAGCAACTGTTACCGATAGCCCACAGATTTCTATGCTTTGATGGCAGATTTGGGTTTTTTCCCTTTTAATTAAAATCTGTATTTTTCCAACGCTGATCCCAGGTCTGTGTGAATTTTTATAAAACGTTATCATTAATCTTCCGGACCGCACTGCCATACGTGATGAAGATGCTCCCCCTCCGCAGAGAGGCTTCGCGCAGCACGAGCTGTGTGTCCTCTCACGAGCACCCACGTCCTTTGCTAGCAGGCTTTATCCATCGAGCAAATCATCTGGAAATTATCTGCCTTTAAAAGCAGGACTCCTTTTGCAAAGAACTATATATTTTTAGACCTTGATGCAGCTGATGGTGAACAGCACGGATAAAATAAGAAAAAGCAAACATCAGTTTGAGTTCGCTTGTGCTTCCCAAAGCTACTCCTAAACCAAAAAAAGATGGTGTGAAAATATTTTTGAATTTGGCTAACAGTTTGCTGTTTAAAACACAATCCATATGAGACTGTTTGCGAGCAGAGGCAGGTCTGTCATGAACACACTTGAAAACAGAAGACCGCTGCCTGTAGGCATTACACGCTTTTCATTTGCTTTTTAACAGCAGTATCCAAAAATACCTTCCGCGGCACCAGAACAGCCAACAGAAAGACTTTTGAATTTCTCTTGCTCGTACAGGGGACTGCTTTCCTCATCCCAAACAGAACAGCAGGGACTGTTTTGGAAGCAAACAAAGCAGATCTATGCCAGAGGCTCACTCCTGAGCAGAGCATGTTAAAAGTTCCCACCAGCTTCTGCGGCAGGAGAGGCTTTTCCACAGCCCACCCCAAGCCGGCCAGCCCAGGGCAAGCTGCGAGGGGTCACCAGCGTCCCTGCGGCCAGAGGACCGAGGAGATGGTCCCACAGCTGGCTCATGACGGGCACTGGTACGTACCACGAGGCAGCCGTCAGCTCCACGAACGCAGGCAGCAGCCACCCAGCAAAGCTCCAAATCCCCAGTTTGCAGAAGACTTTCCGCCCCAAGCCCCCAGACGCCGCAGCACGCCTGGCAGCAAACGCCAGCTCCAGGTTTGGCGAGCGCCATGTGCCGGAGCGGTGCGCATGTTCCACGTGTGTAATGAAAACAAATCGCTCGCCGTCCCAGGGACTCTGGCCACACACGTGTGGATACACACGGCGGCAGGAGATGGTGTGTCCGGACCTCGCTGCTGAACCCCGCGGGATGTCCCGTCCGCTCTCGCTGCAGTTACAAACACCACGCACGGGGATGTGCCGTGAGCCCTGCTCTCAGCCGGCCGGTTGCTCCTGGGGCTCGGGAGCCGTCAGTGCCGGTCCAGCCGCTGCCGACACCGGGGGCTGGAGCACGGGCTGTCCCGAGGGCGTTGGGAAACGATGGCCTGCGCTCCCCCTCCGCGGCCACTTCCCATCTCTGAGGGAGGACGAACGGGCATCTCACCTCCCAACCCAGCTGCACCGAGGAGAGCCAGGTCTCTCCAAGGAGAACATTTAGCCGCAGGAGTACAAGAGGGAGGGCAGTAACTGCTAGGAGGAGATCAGCTCTCCCCTTCCCCCTTGCATTTTTTAAAAGCTTAACATTGTAAGGGAAAATGGGAAACAAAGTCTAATTTATATTAAATTGATGCAAACTTTGGCCAGGATCAATATAACTTATACCTGCTAAGTTGATTGCATAATGCATTTTCCTTATGTGTTGCGAAAGCCAAATCATTTTGCATTGTTGAAGACCAAAAAAAAAAAAAAAAAAGAAAAAGAGGCTGCCATTTAAAGGCAAGAAAATCCCAATTACAAAGTCCCCAAGTTCCTAAACACATATCGTGAAAGTATGTGCAGCTCTGCGGCATATGGCAAATCAATTACTAGTTTAAATTTTAAAACAAAAACATGGTAAATGTGTTGCAGAAATAATCAAGAACAACGGTTAGGTTTAGATTACAGCGGCCACTAGAGTTTTGAATACAATTAATCATCATTCCAGGCAATGGGAAGCCATATTGACACTTATTCCTAATTTGAATATTTAATTAGGGTGAAGTTCTTCATCAAATTATCACAGAACTGGGAGGAAAGCCTAAAAGATTTAAACAATTACTACCTTAACCCTTCACCAGCTGCTCACCTGTGAGCACAAGAATCTTCTCCCCGTTCTGCAAAGCAAGAACGTGCCCAGGCGATGCCAAACGAGGGCGGTTAGAAGACACCGCAAATACCCCGGGAAGGGTCCGCGGCCATGGGCACCCCACAGGCTCCTCCGGAGACGCCAGCCCGACACCGGCTCCCGACCGCCTGCGCTCCGCGACCTTCATCAGAGCAAAGCTTTCTGGCCAGATCTCTGTTTCAGCATCAAGCATGGTTCCTGTGGGGCTCTTGTGTTCTGTTTTGGCTTTTTGTTGGGGTTTTCTTGGTTTTTTGGTGGATTTGGTTTTTTGGGTTTTTTGGGGTTTTTTTTGGTTTTTTTGTTTGTTTGTTTGTTTGTTTTTTTAAACTGAAGAGCCTGTCCAGAGTCATCCACCAGGTTCACATGTCGAGGGACAAAACCCTCTTCCAAGGGACATGGAAGTCAGCACCCACCGGCTGTCCTGGCACGGCCGCCCGCTCCCGCCCGCGCACGGGAGCTCCCCCAGCCCCTGCCCTGCACCGGGGCTCGCGGGACGGGGCCAGACCCCGGCATTGCTCCAGACCCGCTGCACCTCCTGCACACTGCTCACAGCTCTGCCTCGGATCGCTCAAACATCCCTTTATGAGCTGTATTAATCCATATAAGAAAATCTCTTTTAATGAGGAGTGATATAGTTATGAACTCTCCAGAGTCATAATTAGAGCAAACTAATTGAAGTTGTGTTTTGACACACTTTCCAAATTCACGGGTACTGCATGACATATTCACAACACTACGGCTGCACAGCCATGGCGACAGCAAAATCATTAGGCTAATAACGCTTATTTGCATTCTTATCATGCCAGCAGCACGCCGTTACACACCGCCTCAACCAGTGCTCGTTTACTCTGAAAGTTTCCACCGAAAGATATTAACAGTAATTATTGGTGCTTTAGTGGAATCTCTAATGTTAAGGAATAGCAGCTCACACTCCCTATCCCCACGACAATTACTGTCCCTTTGAACTGTCACAAACAGCAGCTTTCTTCCTCCCCATGGAATTAAAGCAACGAGGTGGGCTTGGCGCTGCCAGTCCTGCAGGGAGGAGGGACGGACGGACGGACACCAGCCGCGGGGCTCCAGCCCGCGCTCTCCAACGCCAAAGTAAAACCCGCACTGTTCCAGCACGGGCTACATACAAAAAATATTTTTCCCCAGCATAGGAGAATTTCCAGGCAATTCAGGATGAAACAACAGCAGCAGCACAGTTCAGGACAGGGTAGATTTAATTACTCTCTTTAGTTTTTTCTTTTAGTGATTAAATCTACGGAACAAGCCTACGTACGACAGCAACAGAAGAAACGCGGGATGAAGGGATCCTTCACGTGCTAGCCAAGGCGGTTTGAGGTCTGCGTGCATTATGGCCACTTTTTGAATGTTTTTGGAGAGAAACTTGCATAAAACAGGCCCAGGAATGCCCGACAGTTCCAAATCAGTTATTAATAACTGTCTGCAGGAAGGTGATGAACTGCTTTTGAAGTTAGGGGGCAGGTACTCATAAAGAGCAACAGAGGATCATAATGGGAAACGCCAGATATCAAAGGATGCTCCATAATTCACAGAAAGATATCAACAACGCACACCAAAAGAACAACGGCCAGGTTTTGCTTCCCAACCGGATTGGATGAGCATGGCAGAGAGACCGGGCAAAACTTTTAAGGACTGCTCCACGTTATCAAAAATATTAGAAACCACAGTGCACGCTGCAGACTGGAATTGTCCTTTGATGCACCGCTGTCATGGCTGCGATTTATTTTAGACGTACTTAAGAACAGTGCTGCAAGAACCACAGCCTCATAGGAATACCCTCGGGTAAAGAGAGCCGCATCCTCCCTGATCAACGGATCGCGCAAAGATTACGCCTCATGAAACACCAAGCACGAACAATTCCATTCCAAGCTGCAGAAAGCTGCAAACGCACCGACAAGAAGAAGCTAATGTCAGGCTGTAGCTCTCAAGAAACGTAATCCGACTTGAAAGCCTTGCCCGTGGAGGGAGGAAAAGGCCATTCCTAAGAAACGAGCTGCTGGAGCCTCGCTGGCAGACGTCGGAGGACCTCTCGGCAACCGCTCGCTCTACCAGAATGCATCTTCCAAACTGCAGCTTACGGACATCGCCACAGCAGATAGCGATGGCTGCGGCGGTGCCCAGCGCCCCATCCACAGCATTCGTTCACAGCCCTTAACCTTCCCTGTGCTCCGGCACTGCCATGCCAGAACACCTACCTCATACTCCAAAGAACTGCAATGAAAAACAAAACTGTGAGGCAAGAATCACCTCGGGTAATGGACTTCATTCCAGACAATCTATTCTAATCGTGTAAACCAAATATTTAAATACTTTCTAAAACCTTCCTGACCCTTTCCCTAAAACAAGCAACATATGGGCTCCGCAAGCATTTCATCTCATTCCAAGCTACTAAAATATCCTGTTTCCCAAAAATCAATGAGAGCTGGTGGTGCCAGATTCAGATTTTATAAAAGCTCAAATGCATGAGAGAATGAAAAAGGGAGTGAGTGATTCTTTCCACTTTTAGATTTGCCATTTAATTTTCCCAGCTGCAGAAAGGGAAGGGTCTGTCCGCAGCATGCTCTATACACGGCTCCCCTCCCGAACAACCACGCCTCGAAGGCAGGGGAAAACGATGTCGCCCTATTCCGTCAAAACTAAAGCCACCACCAGCAGAACAGAACAAACCCCGCGACGCTAACAAGGGAGAATGATCTACTGCAGCCCAGCAACCCAAACTGTACGGCTTAATGCAGCATGAGGCTCCTGCAGCTTCCCCTGTCCAGGGATTAATTTAGATCAGAGGACTTAAGTAACCGGGATAGAACAGCTGCCAAACAATAGAAAAAACCCAACAAGTTTAATTTACACTGCTTGAAAGTCTGAGCTGCAGCCCATTAAATTGTTATAGGCAGAGCGCTGCATCAAAGAGCAAAGACCTCATCCCGTAAGCATGAAGAGCTTGTGGAGGGGCTGCTGGAGACGAGCAGCGCGGGGTCCCGGGAGGCTGCAGCGGGAAGAGCGCAGCTTTCCACATCCTTCACCGGCTCCTCTCCAGAGTCAGGAGTTTTCAGATAATGAAGCAGTAGGGAAAAATTGCCAAACAGCAGAAATACTCCAAAAAGATAAATTACACACGGTGTAAGCTTCCTCGGTTAGGATTTTAAATTCTGTCAAATTAATCAGCACAACAAAGCCAGGGCTCACGCGTCCCACAGAAGCATCTCTCCAAGGCAAGCCCCTCGCCGGGGGCCGGGTGCGGAGGGGGGCTGCGGCCAGGGGACCCCACAGCGCCGGGGGGCTGCAGGCACAGCCCGGCCCCGGGGGAGCCGTGACGCCTCCCCTGCAAAACCTGTTAAACAAATATTCCACATAAAGACTCATTTGGGAAGAGCACGTTGTCAGCACTCTGCCAGTAATAAATAATGACAGTCCAAACACTTTACTAAAAGCAATAAACTCGAGAAGTGTTTTGGAAAATGGTGAAATTGATTGATTTAAAGAAGGAAATATCTGAACACAACCACATGCACTTCAGGGTGAAAGCACAGATTACAAATCAACAGTGGCAGAGATCATATTAAATAGCAGACAACACAGAAGTTTTAGGGAAAAAAACGCTCAATTCCCCCGCAGGGCTTATTTAACAACTGAGTATAGAGCTTCTTTGAATGAATACCTTCGGTTTGTACCTAATGACCCTATGCTATACCCCAACGAAAACATGCCTCCAGGAATATTACTATACCAGGAACAGGGCTCTGTAAAGAAAAATTACTCTAAGGATATCGAAGCCTCTCCAACTCAGAGCACTCCCCAGATTTTTCAATGCATCCTCAAAATCAGCTAAATCAATCAAACTTCTTCTAAGTACAGGTAATGTCTCTCTTTCTTGTCTGCTGCAAGGGATTCCTGTGCCTGGAAACCACTCATATTGTTTAAACGTTTTTTCCTAATCATCATTTTCTACCACTAAAACACACTGGACTGTGACCAATTTTTGCACGTCTTCATCCAGCTGAGTTGGATGCAAGCCATATGGTCAGTGCAGTTTCATAACAAATTTCTTATGGGAAACAGGCTCTGGATAAACGCGTGCCAGCATCCCTTACCCAACCCAAACCCACCATCATGTTCAGATTTGCACAGTGTACACGCGTCACGGACATTTCACCCCTAAATTTAGCTTCTTACTGTACCTGCTGGATTGGTCTGTGGAACTCACTGTTTCCATCTCATCGTTTTTTTAACCCACAACTATTGTGATGAGAACCCAGCCCTTGTGCCATCCTTGGCTTCTCGCAGGGTTCCTAATTCAGAAACCAGGGATATTGTGCTGTATTTCACAATACAAGCAATCTGAGCGTTCAAGCCAAAGAATATGTTCTATAAGTGTAAATCAGAAGGTAGGTTTACTTTAGAGCTTTTTGATGGAACAGAAAAGGCAAGCCCATCGAGAAGGAAGCGTTTTGTAGAAAGGACCAGACTGTCAGAGATCCCACTGGCAACGTTTCTCAGAGCGGTTCCCAGTCAAACCAGAAGAAATCCACCCCAAAGTACTCCTTCTTTGGCAGCATCTGGTTCAGGTGAAGGACTAAGGCAGACCCCCACCACTCTGTGAAAGCATCCTGGCCATCAGGCTACCAACAGTGTCTGCCTCCAGCCCACGGCTGCTTTCTGAAGCCTTGGCTTTGTTCCCCACCAGAGCAGAAAGGCACTGAAACCCTGGAACCTCCTCCTCTACAGACTCTCCATAAAATCTATTTTAAATGTCTGAAAGAAAAAGCCAAGATAGTTATTTATAAATAATACTGTTGCTACTTAAAAAAATAGGGAAGGTAAAAGCTCCCCACTTCCCCTCCATTAACCCGCGGCAGAGACCGGCCGGCTCTCGCGCACGCCGGCTGCTGGTGCTGCTTTATGACCTGCCACCTACTGCACATCGTCAGCCTCCAGCAGAAAGCCACACACTGATCAC
>WKFP01014830.1:1389255-1413834 GCA_011057875.1 Pterocles orientalis | reverse complement strand
AGAGATCATATTAAATAGCAGACAACACAGAAGTTTTAGGGAAAAAAACGCTCAATTCCCCCGCAGGGCTTATTTAACAACTGAGTATAGAGCTTCTTTGAATGAATACCTTCGGTTTGTACCTAACGACCCTACGCTATACCCCAAAGAAAACATGCCTCCAGGAATATTACTATACCAGGAACAGGGCTCTGTGAAGAAAAATTACTCTAAGGATATCGAAGCCTCTCCAACTCAGAGCACTCCCCAGATTTTTCAATGCATCCTCAAAATCAGCTAAATCAATCAAACTTCTTCTAAGTACAGGTAATGTCTCTCTTTCTTGTCTGCTGCAAGGGATTCCTGTGCCTGGAAACCACTCATATTGTTTAAACGTTTTTTCCTAATCATCATTTTCTACCACTAAAACACACTGGACTGTGACCAATTTTTGCACGTCTTCATCCAGCTGAGTTGGATGCAAGCCATATGGTCAGTGCAGTTTCATAACAAATTTCTTATGGGAAACAGGCTCTGGATAAACGCGTGCCAGCATCCCTTACCCACCCAAACCCACCATCATGTTCAGATTTGCACAGTGTACACGCGTCACGGACATTTCACCCCTAAATTTAGCTTCTTACTGTACCTGCTGGATTGGTCTGTGGAAATACTTCCTCCAAGCTCTAACTCACTGTTTCCATCTCATCGGTTTTTTTTAACCCACAGCTATTGTGATGAGAACCCAGCCCTCGTGCCACCCTTGGCTTCTCGCAGGGTTCCTAATTCAGAAACCAGGGATATTGTGCTGTATTTCACAATACAAGCGATCCGAGCGTTCAAGCCAAAGAATATGTTCTATAAGTGTAAATCAGAAGGTAGGTTTACTTTAGAGCTTTTTGATGGAACAGAAAAGGCAAGCCCATCGAGAAGGAAGCACTTTGTAGAAAGGACCAGACTGTCAGAGATCCCACTGGCAACGTTTCTCAGAGCGGTTCCCAGTCAAACCAGAAGAAATCCACCCCAAAGTACTCCTTCTTTGGCAGCATCTGGTTCAGATGAAGGACTAAGGCAGACCCCCACCACTCTGTGAAAGCATCCTGGCCATCAGGCTACCAACAGTGTCTGCCTCCAGCCCACGGCTGCTTTCTGAAGCCTTGGCTTTGTTCCCCACCAGAGCAGAAAGGCACTGAAACCCTGGAACCTCCTCCTCTACAGACTCTCCATAAAATCTATTTTAAATGTCTGAAAGAAAAAGCCAAGATAGTTATTTATAAATAATACTGTTGCTACTTAAAAAATAGGGAAGGTAAAAGCTCCCCCCTTCCCCTCCATTAACCCGCGGCAGAGACCGGCCGGCTCTCGCGCACGCCGGCTGCTGGTGCTGCTTTATGACCTGCCACCTACTGCACATCGTCAGCCTCCAGCAGAAAGCCACACACTGATCACTTTCCAAGCTTACACGACAAAGTTCAAACACCGTTAATAAATCAATTTGAAAAATCAGACTTCTCTGCCTAGAAAGGAAATTCTTACATTCCTTAACGTTAAACTCCGCTGGGAGGAGAGAACAGGAGCAAATCATTTCCCTTTGCTAAGGAGGGGGAGCTTCGCTATTTAAAACGTAATTGGGAGCACGGGAGGAAAATTTACACATCCTGCTCCTATTTCAGGGGTTTAAGTAGGGCAATTGTTATCTTCTTATCAAAACCAGAGCAGCATTTCCCCGGTGCGATACTCCTGCCAGACCAGGATTTCAAGAGCAGAGCAGGCGGTGGCACAGACCAGCTCTGCTCGGAGCACGGAGCGGGGAGGGAGGGCTGCCGGCCACGCTGCAGACCCACAGCTGCGAGGGGTGGGAGCTGCGGCACAAATGAGCTGTTTCTGTAGCTTATTAGCCCCGCGGATCAGGCAGGAGTTACACGCACAGCAGACGTACCCTGGGGCCCCGGGTCTGGCACGGTGCACAGCCCCTCTCTCTGCAGAAGCCCAGGACCCCGGGGAGGAGGCAGGCGGCAGGGAGAGGTGCACAGGCTGCTGGCCCTGGGCATCGTTCCTGGGCTGGGACAGAGCCCGGAGGGACCGACTGCCCCCTCCCCTGGGACAGACCAGCATGGGGCCACGGGACTGCTGCTGCCATAGGGGCCAGCACGCCGCCTGCAGCCCCCTCCAGCCGGGGCGGTGCAGCACATCCACTGCCTTCTCCAGCGGCCCCCGCCTCCAGCACCAGCAGCCCACGGTGGGTGTTTTGTGCAGCCCCACTGAACAAGACCCCCTGCACTGGGAGGCTCTGCCTGGCTCCCCCCGACCATGACAAGCTGTCCCGCTCCAGCTCAGCCCACACTCACTGCCCACACCTCGCCGGCCAGCCCAGTTGCTTCGTCCTCCCAGCCTGGGGAACACTGCACCCCTTCCACCCGGCTGGCCCCCGCCAGCTCCAGCAGGGCCGTTGCTGCACCGGCAGCGTGCCGCTCTCGGGGAAGCAGCCACCCCTCTCCTGGCCCTCTCCCCATCTGGCTCTGCAAACCCTTGTCTCCGTCTCCCGGTGCCCATGGCGGCTCTCATCCGGCTGCACCAGGAGCCCCACGCCCAAGAAACCCAACTGAGCCGCTCGGCGTTCCGACTGCCACCCCCCTGGGACAGCAACGTCCTCCCGAGCTGCAGCCGCCGGCCCTCCCGGCCTGGCCAGGTGTCCCGCCAGCTCTGCAGGTCGCCCGGCTCACCAGGAGGTGCGGCGCCGGGGCCAACGCCGTTCTGCTCACCCGCGTGCCTCCTGGTCAGCCCGGAGCACGAGCCACCGACGTGCGGCTCTGCCTGCAGACAGCAGCCGGCACCATGAGCCCGCCGAGACCCCCGGCTCGGGCTCACCCCTGCCCCAGGACCAGCCCTGCCGCTGTGGATCTCAGAACAGCCACGGAGACGTGCCGCACGCATCCCAGGAGGCAGCCGGAGGAGTTCTGCCCTTCTGAACCCCAACACCGAGCGCCCAGCCACGCCAACACACGATACGAATACAAGCGGGTTGCAGCAAGCTCTTCCTTCTCCCTGGTAAGCCATTAACCTTTCAGATGACAGCCTTGCAAACTAAATGACGGAACGATTCCCAGGGTCAGCACGAATCTACATTTTCAAAACCTGACATCAACAAGTAAAAGTTGTGACTGAATCCCGGTCTCTCCGAGAGGAAGATTAAACGCCTGTGACACATCATCTGCAATCAGAGAGCTCCATTTCCCAAAGTATCTGTCACAGATTGATAACATCCACGCAAAAAGTTAAGTGCAATTATGTCTGTCACTGTAAAACACACTTCAGCAGCACTGACTGACATCTTGCTTGCAGCTGACAAATTGCAAGAGGGCTGCTCGAGCGACGGTGGCAGAGACTCCTGCAGCACCTCGGAAGGTGCGAAACGTGCGCTGAGACCGTGGACGCCCCACGGCTCACAAAGCACCGCAGCCGTGACGGAAGCTGTTGCACAGGCAGACGCAAGGCAGAAGGGCTCGAGGTCGGCTCCGCGTGCATTCACAGAAACCAGGGACTCGCCCCCAGAAGGCCCGAGCTGGACTCGAAGAGGAGATGTCGCACAAATCCTGCTCCAGCCGGTGGGGCTGAGCCCCGAGGCGCGAACGCTCGTGACGTGTGCTCTTCCCCAAGTCCCCAGCCCACGCGCTGGCAACCGCCGACCCACAGGCTGGGTGAAGCAAGAGGGCAAAGGGCCAAGGAGCTCCCTGTCACCAGCACCTCTCCCGGGGGAGCATTGCTCTCTCGTCCCCAAAGCCATGTCACCATGCAGCACCGGGGAGCGCCAGCCTGCAGCACAGAGGTACCGAGGAAAGTCACGTTAACTCCCGCTGGCGACTCAAGTCATCAAAAGCAGTTCTGTAGCAGCAGCCTTCTAGGATGGGAAACCGCAAATGCATTTCTCCAGGCTGCCATTAGCGCGAAGCTGTCGCAGAATTTGGAGAGAGAAGACAGTAAAGCAGCTTGATGCTGTGCACAACGGCACGGCTGCGCTCCACAGCACAGCATGCCATCCTCACCAGGATGCGCGAGGGCTGCCGTTAGAGACCGTTAAGCTAGATGCCTGCACTAGGAAACACCAAGGAGAAGAAATGGCTTAAAAATAACACATGCAGTCCAGCACCAATACCAAACAAAGCCTCCCCTTGTGTTCTGACCACGAGCCGTAACCCTGCGACGCACGCAGCAGCAGCCGCCCTGCTGACGCACAGCAAGCTGCAGAGGACAAACCTCTGACACACGACAAAACTCTGATGTGCCACCGTCCGCTGCCATCAGTAACTTACATCACGGCCGGTGCAGAAATAAACATCTCCCACAACAAAACATCCTCCCATTTAGGAAGGTTTTGCTGTGCAGCAGCTCACTGGTGTGTTTTAATGCTTTAGCTTATATCCAGTGTTAGCAATTGTTCCGAAGCACCCAAGCACATTCTCTTGATTTAAAATTATTTTATAATGCTTGACAGCACCTGAAGAGAACAGTTTCAATATCTGACCAGCCTAACGGCAGAACCTCCGCAGTCCGCTCTGTTCGGCGCCGCTCACCCATTTTCTCTGAGTACTCACGGCAGCCTCAGAGTAACTCGCTGCTGGTCCTGCCAGGATATATCCACACGGAGTAAACCAGCAAACTGACTACAGTGTGATCTCATCTCTCTATGGTGACGTAAAAATAAGAGGTTACTTGTGACTACAGTCTTCCACAAACACCAAGTGTTGAGTAACTCGCCACACTGCTGATAAAGTATCAGAAAAGGCTTCCGAGTAGTATGTGCTTCCCGTAATGATGAAATATTTGCAGGATACACCTTTATATACGTTTCCATTTCTTAAAAAATATATTGGATAATAAATAATCAGAGTAAAAAAACAGACATGAAAGATGCTTTGAATGATCAGGCTGGTGGTGTAAAAGTTACCTGTAAATCAGGCCCAGGGCATGCGAGTGGAGCTGGCTACAGACAGGTGGTTTTTACTAGGAGGCATTAATGTAACATTCAATTATTCCACTGCATACTGGCTGTTTTAACTCAGCCAAATTAGAATACATTTTATATTGACTATTTTGACATTTGCTTTATTTGGCAAGTAAAACAAAACTGATCCAATTTCCTTGCAGCCATTGTAAACCATAAACTGTACAACAAGAGGTTATAAAATATATAAGCCTTGTAAACACTTCTTTTCAGACTGTCGCCGATGCTCTGAGCTCTAATTTTGGCCCCGTTCCCAATAGCTCTGTCGCTGCTCTGCAGCCTTCCCCGCTCGGCCATAAAGTGACCCTTCCGCACTCAGTGATTAAGGACCGCCATTGACATTCTCTTGCTATGATAATTTTTCCTCTTTATTGTGGAAATCTGCCCAGGCAAGAATTTCTTGCAGACAGAAAATGAAGATCTGTGCTCCGAGATCAAGACATCTCTCTCTCTGATCGCATGGCCTGTGCTAGCATGTAGCTTATGTCCAGCGGAGCTTCAAAACAACGTGTCTGCTCCCGGTGGGACAGGCTGAAATCTCCAGAAGACTGCCGGCTTTTCATCTCTTTTGCCTCCACCTCTGTGCGAAGCAAGACAGCATCTCATCCTGCAGCACACCTGACAGCACAGGACAGCAAGCAGCGTGCCATGGCAGGCGACGGAGCAAAACTCGCAGTGAAGGGAACACCCTCGTGCTTCGGAGAGCTCAAAGAGCCACCCAAGGCAGCAGATTTAACTGTGGGTCACGGGGGAAGGCTCAAATGTACACACCTGCCTTAAAAAGATACCCGATAGCTTTTCCAGGAACAGTTTACTGCCGTTTAAAAGCACCACTCTCTGAAATGACCTGTAAATCAGGGCTCCGAGGGATAGGAGTATTTTCCACCCGTACTATACAATGACCGCTGTATGATCCCCCTGGAATTCCCTTCCACTGTCTCCTTCAAAATTCCAGCTCTCAACAGCTACTGTCATACTGCAAACACGCCTGCAGTCTACCAAACGCCTAGTGCAAAAATACGCGTTCACTTGACCAAGCAAAAGCCCAAAGGGACTCGCAGAGAGCGTGCCGTCCCCGGCAATACCCCGGCACGTGGATGAGCCCCATCAGCAGGAGCCTGTGCCACGCCGGGTGCTGTGCTTCCACAGCAAGCGCCAGGAGTAAAAGTTTAACCTCCACCCGGGCTAGTGTGCTGCTTAACACCCTCTGTTCTGTCCAGAGAAATCCAGCAAGCTGTGGATTCAGGACTCCCGTGATGTGCAATTATACACACAAGTGTGCACACACAACCCCCGTCAGTGACCCAGGACAGACACCGTGCCCAAAGAGCCGCTCCCGTCCGAGCGCAGGAGGAGCGCTCTGCTCTGCACGCGCCATGGCAGCCATGGGGCTGGAGCACGGCAGTTGGGTTCAAGAAAGAGAAAACAGGGCTGGTACTTCAAACCATGAGTGGGCCAATTCTAGAGAATGAACGAAACTTTTCCCCCTGTGCATCAAAATCTGTAGGAATGTTCCTCCCTCCCTTTGGCCAAGGAGAGAAACGGGCTCGGCTGCAGCTCTGGCCCACCCTCCAGGAGCAATCTGCCTGTGCTCGCTGGAAACGACAAGATCCCACACAGTTTAAAGCAAAGAAAAGGTAGGTTTGCCGTTTCCCTTCCTCTGCAGGTTTTTCTTCCTTCTGACTTCTTCACCTGTATGTCTTTATACAACAGCCAAAGGAACTCCCAGTAGGCAACACTTGCAAAGAACAACACATTCCCTCATTATCGGGTCGTGCCACGTAGTTGTTCATACGCTGGGCACACTGGTTTGGATTCCCCCAGGCAGGGCTAGCAGCAATACACCACGCAGCATCGAGCAGAAGGGGCTGGAAAGCAGAAAACTCACCTCGGCAGGTTAGGAGCTGGTGTCGAAGACGGTGCTTGGGAAGGAGGCGTCACAGGCTGCGAAGACTCGTGGTTGCGTGGAACTCTGCCCATCCGGTACCAAATGCCCATGCTGTTCAACTCCCTGTGTAACCGACACACAAGACGTTAACGCTACAGGCAAACGCTGCACACCGGCACAAGCATCAAGTACCGACGTGTTTCACAAACGCCTGGGTTAGTGAGAACCAGGCCAACTAGAAAAAAAAGGGGGTTAGTCAACTCCTACCTCGGACCCAGGAACACTTGTACTTACGGAGACTTTTCTAATGACAAGCTTCAGCTCTTACCAGCTGCTAGTTAGTAATTACAGAAAAGCAGGGTGCTTAGCCTTGGTACAACTGAATTTATGATAAGAGTGTCTGGAGGGAGGGGTACTTACCCTATGAACGTGTACTGAGGAGGGGCTTGTTTAGATCTGCCCAGGATTCGGATATCACAGATCGCTGCCTCTGTAGAATCTCGAGGGATGAATTTAATGCACAGCCTCTTCTTTCTGAAAGCTATTTCTTCTGCAAAAACAACCCAGGACACAGGGTGGTTTTTATGCAAGATTAGGGTATAAATGTTATTTATTGTCTCTCCAGATATTAGGCAGATAATTATGGCAGAAACTGGAGCCAAAGAACAGATATATGTCAGCAAACCAGACAGCGCAGTGCCATTCAGTGACTGGAGAAATTTTCTATCAGGAGCTCTCTGTACACTGCGTGAGATTTCTTATTAGGCACCGAGATAAACCAACACTCCCTACTACCCTCTGCAGAGAAGATAAGACATCACGTACACCGCCGAGTACTGCGCCACAGAGCAGAACGGCAGGTGGTTTTTCCACTTACACGTACTTCTTACATTTGCTTTCTCTTTCCAAGGCAACGTTTGCCTCACCAGCCTGGACAGTCCTATCTAAATACTCCTCGCACAAGCATCGCCTCCAGGAACACACCCTGGAGCTGGTCGCGCAGCCGGTCAGTTTGTTCCCAACAGCCCAGCCAGCCGAGAGGAGGAGCGGGCAGGGAACGAGGCTGCCGTGCAGAGCGGTGACCAGCAAAGCTCTCTGCCCAAACCCACACATCCTGAGCGTCACCACCTCTCCTGACTCAGTCAGCAAGCACTGAAGTGATCCTCCCACCGCCTTTGCCCTGGTATCTTCACGGGGTAAACCAGACTTACAAAGCAGGAATTGCCAGGACCTCCTACGGGGAACCCTGCCGCGCTGACCTGTGCTCGGAGGGTGGATGAATCTGCCGCGTGACCCTGTCCTGCTATGCATCGCAGAGCAATTTCACTTGCTTCCATGTTATCAGGAAAAACTCCAGCCCACCCGAGTTAGGGCTCATCTGTATAACGAACCCGTGCACACACATGTTCTGTCTGCGCGCAGACGCAACCCACACCCAGCTACGGGTCAGTCGTGTGACAACGGGTGGCACTGGCACGCAGACACAGATCTGCGGGGCTCGGAAACCACCGCTCCGCCTCGGCCCAAAGAGTCTGCGAGAGCCTCCGTGGGAGCAAGGCGAGGTTTCTATTTGTGAACGCAGGCACTTGAAAGGCATGGCAGAACTCTATTGATAAACTGAAAATCTAAAGCGTAGACACTGAATGAAAAGCTGGAAACAACCAACAACTACAAACAAGTGCCTGCAAAATAAAAACCCTTCGGTTTAATATGAATAAATATCCTCCAGCTTAAAAATATGCTCTCGCTTCAACAGATGGCAAGCAGCCCTGTCTCTATAGGCTCCTCCTGTTTCATAATCCGCACCTTGGAGAAAGCAATCCATCCTGGCCTCTGAAATTTGCTGTCGCACCAGCGCCAATAAATGTACAGACAGCGCGAGGTGTGTCACCATACAGCATCTGTGCACGCAGCTTTGCAGTTACGGTGCTGCTTTTGAGAGATGTTAAATACCGGTATCCCCGAAGTCTAGTCTTTTCCTGCTTCGGAAAATCAGAGCTTCTATTTGAAGTGCCTAAAACTGATCTTAGGAGCCCAGGGTTGAAGGTCTCCACATCTGAAAACTGTCTCAGATCCTAGTGAGGAGTACTGTATTTAATATAATTACAAGTCAACTGCCACTTAGAGAAGAGCACAGAAACACATAACCACAACTTTAGCTCTGAACAAAATCAGTGCTTCTTACTTGACTTTCACAGTAAGTACAAAGCTGATTATTTGCTTTTGTCTTTGGTCGCTTTCACTCTTGGATAGAGTCCGCAGTCTGCAGCAAACTTGGTTTAGGAGCTGGATTCATTAATTACACATGCTTAACCAGAGTTAATTTTAAGTAAACATATTATAAACAGTCAATTGAAATGTGTTCATTCATGCTGACAGAGGCAGGGATATGCATCACTTCATTAATACAGACAGTGCCTCCCCTTTAAACATGGTATAGCTCACAATACAATGCATTTTCAATTAACTACCAAGTCCCCTTCCACCTTTCCACGAGGACTTTCACAAAAATCCCAGCAGCACAGGGCAAGTGCCCAGCACTCCCAAGGGGAGCAGGACAAGCCGACGACTCTCCCCTGCACCACGTGTGCCCAGGAATCCTCCAGGGAAAGGGGTGACCCAGGGGAATGGGCTGCAGAGCCTTTCACTGCTAGGTCACGGGTTCAAATCAGAACCAGGTCGGTAGTGACTGAAAAACCATTCCCATCTGCTGCAGACCCGGATGAATCACTCCCTGCAAAGCAGGCTCACCTAACTCCTTTCTCCCCACAACCAGGCTGGATTTCATTGCTGACGGGCGCCGGTACCCATCCTGCTCTTGAGCAGGAGCTGCACGCTCAGCACCGGTGCGGTGTCCTGCTGCCCCTCCACGCTCAGCTCCCCAGGGGCTCATCCCCAGCCCCCCCGCACCTCCAGCCCACAGCACTTGCTGCCTGCTGCAGAGCAGAGCACTGCCACCAGACGTGGCTCCAGCTGCTGCTGACACCAGTCTCGGGGGAGCCGAACACTCCGTTTGGGAACTGCTGGCTTCAACGCTGCAGCAGAGCCATCGCTGCCTCGCACAAACGAGGACGGTATTTTCCCTGGACGTTCCACTTGTGCCTTCTCACAGCAAGTGCAAACGCATCCCACCATCCTCAGCACTATCTGCAATGCACGGGTCTTTGCTTGTTCAGAGGGAGGTGTAAAGCCAGCGTGCGTGAATTCAGCATCACGAGCACAGGCCCGTCACGTCGGTATCGCTCTGCTCCTACTAGGCACAGTCCACCCTTGCAAAATGAAAGAATAAACTATTCCCTCCAGCCCGAGCTGTGCTGCTCTAGCAGGAAAGCTGGTGACAGCCAGGCAAGTACGGAAAACCAAAGAGTACAGGAAAATCACAGGCTGCTTGATTGCAATCCAGAGCTGTCCCCAGCCACGCACGGGTAACCCCAGAGCCGAGCGCGTCCCTCTGCCTGGGACACAGCCCTGCACCGGCAGAGTGGCTGCTCCCAACAGACGCCAACTTACGAGTATCAATGGTCTCCTGGATGGGGATGAAGCCCACGGGTAGAGTGTCCTTGATGTCAATGAGCTTCATATCAACCAAGACGTTGCCCAAATGGCTCTTTGGAGAGAGAAAAGAAACAGTTGAGTGACAACGTCACCAAAATGGAACTCAGCTTTTCTCACCCGCTAAACCCCAAGATGCATTGTTGTTGTATCTGGCCACCAACTTTAAAAGTGGTAAGGAGGTACGGAGCCAGCACTCACAACCATCCCCTCCGCAGGAACTATGTGATGACTGTCTAGGAGATACCGGACACTTTCCAGCATCTACAGATTCACTGAGCAGGTCACCCTAGCTTTCACACACTCCACTCCTACAGCAGCAACATGACATTTCCGTGTTAGGAACAGCAGAAAGCATCACAGGAAGACAGTTCATTCAGACACAGCCAAGGTTATTACATGCATTAGCTAATTAGTCCTGAACAGACGTGGTTCTAGCTCCAAAGCCGGGCGCTCTCCAGAAGAGCGGGCCATTTGGAACGAAGAACTTCATTTGGAGTCCATATGAATTCTGAACCGATGCCTCGTCCTATTAATCAAGGCTTGAAGAGCCCAACACACAATTCAGAATGACAGCCTCCACAATTGTTTAGAGACTAGATTTTCTTTGTGGTTCTTGTTAAAGCCAGCATTGCTGCCAGTAATCTGGATTCACATATGGAAGAAAAACACACTGTAGTTACCGCACAGCCTTTATAAACAGAAATGCAATACAGAACAATTAAAATTTCATCCTAAGCCATCAAACCACGCAGTGTGTTTTACTGGTTGCTAAGTACCTCCTTTAGTTTTTATCTGTCAGAGTGTTTCAGGCAAACCTTTACTCTCAGATTATTACACTGAACTGTTTTAAAACATATTTAAATTTCAGCATCTGAAATAAAGAGAGATCAGGTCTGAGTTTATTGTTTGGAGGTTGTGCCCTCACCAGGAAGGCCACCACGCCTGCAGCCCTGTCCCACCGCACACAAGCCTGGCACACGTCCCCTGCACGGGCAAAGTGGCCAAGGCTGGGCAGCCCCCACGTGCCTCCGTCCCCGCGTTGGCCAGGGCATCCCTGAGTGAGCAACGCTGGATGCTGTGAAGCCTGAATGTATCAGTAAACGTGTTCCTGGCACAGGAGATGGCAGACGAAGTGGTCACCGCTGATTCACCTTTCATGTTTTATTTATCTGAACTGTCTGGCTGCGTTACATCAGCGTGAAACTTTCAGCTGACCCACCGCTCATTCCTCCACCGACAGCAGACAGGCAGGGGAGGTGCCTCTGCTAAGTTCGTTAGCGGCTGAAACACCGGGAGTCAGCACTGACGCCCTGCATATACACGGGCACGACGCCTCCCCTTTGTGAGATGCACCATCCGGGGCTCCTCACCGTGACACTCAAACGCCAGCAACGTCCTCGTCATCTGTCAAACACCGTGAGCTGCTGAGAGCGACGATTCTGACCAAGAGGCACCACAGACTGCCTGTTACAAACCAGGTACCCGAGCTGCACTGACTCTGCTGACCACAACGTGCCCTTCAGGACAAACGGCTCCCAGTGTTTTCTTAAAAACAAAAAAACCCGAGCGGTAAAAATTCCAACCCAAAGCGCTACAGGGGAGGACCGAGGCGGGAACGGGAGGGAAAGCTGCTCCTGGGCTAACCGGGGACAAGGGTGCTGCTCCCTGCACAAGGGGAGAAGGCTGTTCCCCCACCAGCCTGGTCCCCTCCTCCTCCCAGCTGGAGCAGCAGGAGCGCTGACCGGCTCTGGGGGCTTCCCAGGGGCTGGCAGACTGGCACCAGCGTCCACCAGCCCAGCGGCTGCCACACGGAAAGGCCGCTCACACACACGAAGCTGTGTGCCTTGTGCCAGCCCTCACACCCCGGCCGCTGCGCAGCTGGGACGCGCAGTCCTCCCCCCACGCTGCCTTTAATTCACTTCTCGTCAATATGAGGAACGCGTTCCCAAACCGTGCCGGCAGAGGATTCCTGCCAAAAGCCCAACAGGCACCCACTGAGGGTATTTACACTGTCGCTGGCAACCAGCAGTTGCTGCTATCCTGTAATTATTTCTGACAACCTCACATTTCAGGTAGCCACAGATAAACTTAATACTCAAATCATCACAAATACCCTCCCTGCCTGTGCAAGTGCTATTATTCCTGCTACCGCAGGTACTCCAGGATGAAAAGCACAATTATTGTCCATCCACCCCAGGATGCGGTATTTCCCATAGCTCTGGAGCTTTATTTCAATCTAGAGGCAGGCAGGGAAGCGGATGGAATAAAGGTCAAACGTGGGAAATTGGCAGCCCCCGGCTCTCCCGTCAGGACTCAGGATCAGCCTCTGAAGTCACAGTGGCTGTTCTGCTCCCACCACCGGGGAAGGGCAGGTACAAAATGGTATCTCCATACCCTGACAACTGAGCCGCTGTGAATATCCAAAACACGACGAAAAGCAGGATTACCCACTAGATGGAGTGCATTCATTGTGGAATTGAATAGTTCCTCCAGAAAAGAGGAAGTTTTCACACTAGCCTCAACCAACACCACAGCAGAAGGTACCAACCAGGCTCTCACTGCACATGGTCTCCCCTCCTCCACGGAAGATGTGGGCAGACAGCTGCCACTGATCAGAAATTAACTTGTGCTCACCAGCCATACTAGAAGATTACAAGAATATGGTAGGTAGCATATGCACAACGTGGGCAAATTTTCAAGAACAAGCACCAAAAATAACAAAAAAAAGCTAATCCTGCAAGAAAATATCTTGCCCCTGGATTTACAAACTTACACTGCTTTTATCAACACTGCCTGCAGCATCTGCTTCCCTGTGTAATCAGAGTTAGAAATTCATCAGGATCACGAGCACACACAGCGCCCACTGCTACAGCAGGGAACAGTAGTGTGAGGGGACTGCTGAAATACAAGCGTTCTCTTTCCTGTTGCTTTTATTGCAGATTTTGCCGGTGATTTCTTCCCATGAAGAACACTGACAAAATGCAAACACTGAGCCATAGCAGTTTGCCTCCTGACTCACCCAAACTCAGTGAAATGCCTGCTCGAATTATAATTGGCTCCATAAAATGAATCATCTTCTGGGTAAGGCATACCAGGCACAGATGCAAATCATGCAGACACTCAGCAAATGGACTTACATTCTCTTTTGAAAATGATCTCGTGAAGCACAGGTATCGTGTGACCTTGGATTTAAATAAGCCATCTTTCCAGAGGTCAGCATCCAAGCCATCTGCTGTTTGTGCAACCTGGAAAGGAGAGACAGAGGGAGAGAGGAGACATGTGAGCCAAGATAAAGTTAATATATGTGCAGTACTTCTTGCGCAGACTTCTTCTAATTAACGGTAGCCCGAACTCTCACAGCATCTCATTAGTGTCTTCAGGAGGTGCAGTGCAAAGAACTTCCAAGAGGAGGTATAAAAAGAAGTTCTAAAAATGCTGCCTCTCGGGAGTCCATTGATTAAAGACGCTCTGACAAAGGCTATCCTAATGAGGAAACAGCAACTTTGGTTCCAGTCTCCAAACAATAGTTTGGAGAAGTCAGCACATCGAGGCTCTCATTACCACCCTGCACGCAAGGTCGCGCTGGGGCAAGCTGAGAGGAGGGGTCCGTGTAGGCGAAGCACAGGAACTGCCCAATCTCTTTTATTTTCACAGAAAAGCCATCAAGGAATTTTGGCTCCCAGGCCAAAAAGGTGCTTCCAGCAGCCGGGGAGAGCCCTGGGCACCCGCAGACATTAGCAGCAGCATTGCCGCATGCGGGGACGCGCCCTGCAAACATCCCTCCCCAGTGCAACCCTGCGTCCAGCCGGGTCAGCGGTACACGGCGGGCACGGAGACAGAGCCCGCGCCCTCCACTGAAGAGACAGCGTGCAGAGCACAGCCACAGATCTCACCTTCGAGGCGATTCACGGAGCGGGCACGAGGCAGGATCATGCCCAGGGAAGGGCGCTGCTCCACCAGCAGCCGGGCCCGCGCCCTGCACAGTGCAAGCTGCTACGAGCCCCTGTCCCAAAAGCTTTCTTGTCGAATAAGAGCGGAGACAAGAAGGCAAACACAAGCAGAAGGTAGCAGAAATAAGATCGCCCCCCAGACTAATGCCCGTCTGATGGCTCCCAACAGGGAGGTGGTGCGAAGCCACACAGAAGCAGAGCTGACCCTCTGCCTCGTGCCCCTCCGACGAGGGCAAACCGCTCCACCGCAGCTCCTCCGAGCCCTGTCTTATTGGGCAGAGCCCCAGAGCAGCCTGATAACAAAGAGCTGACATTTGTTGTTACTGTTTGCACCCATGTTTTGCCGGGCAGAGACTCTGCGCAGGGTGCAGGAAGCAAGAGAGGTGTGCTGACAAGACCCTCCAATTATCCAAAGTGCGGGAGAGAAAAGCGTGTCTATTGTCTGAGCAGCAAAGGGAGCAAAGTGCACTGGCTGCTCTTCGCATTCTGGCAGCTGCTGCTCACAACCTCCTGCTCAGCTCAAGCCCTTGTCCGACACACACAGCTTTTGCACTCAGGCTTCTGTAAAGAAACATGCATCATTTTTAAAAAAATTATTCCTTCAGTTTCCTTGAATTGAATCCTCTTTCCTAAAGTGCTAGTTTAGGAATATACAAAATCCATGTGCATCTCCCTCCTCTGAGTCAGTCAGTCCTGGGGAGAAGATACACAGGAAACAGACTGCTTAGGAAACTGCTGGCATATACGGACACCCAGGAACTCCAGCCCTTCTCAGAAACAGTTTGAGGGACTACAACCAGATTTAATCACCTTGTTAACTAACATGGTTTCAGTTCTACGTTTCAGTTTTTCCTGTGCTGGCCAGATTGTTTTCTTTGTTCCCACACTAAAGTTGTTCAAAACTCAACAGGCAGCAACATACCCAGTCTGCAACTATAAACCTGGTGCTACACAGCGTGCTGTGTCAGATGCACTTTTATCTAACTTCTGCAAGCTTTAGGAACTTTACATTACTTACAACAATACCAAGTAATTTTTGAGGTGGAAGTACATCACTTCAGTTAATATCATCTCCTCTGCAGCTCACTGCCCAGGGCACAGCTGGATCACAGCTGGCTGAGACACCTGAAGGGCCCCTGGGCTGGCACTGCTGCCCCTCCAGAGGAAGGGAAACCCAGTGCTGCTATACTCTGGGTTAATGACAAAAAAACCCCAAAAACTCCAACCTACACCACATACCCTTCCTCAGCAATTAACCCTGAGTGCTCTGCCTCTGCATCATCCTGCTGAAGAGTTTTTCCAAGCCTGGAGAATGTAAGCATGCATTAACTTGTCAGAAAACTCATGGGGAAAGAAAACAGAGCAATATAAACAGGAAAATTCTTACATCATCTGCTGGGCTCCCGCAGGCAAGGAGGATCCCCACCACCTCTCACAGCAGAGCTGAGCCTGAGCACTGGCAGCGTGCCCTCGGTGGGGCAGCACAGGAAGGGACGACCCGGGGGACCGAGGCAGACCTCCAGGATGAGCCCTGCGCAGCCCCAGCTCACCCAGTCCCCCGCTCGGCTGAGAGGTGAGGAACATGGGGATGGAGGACTCGGCACCTGGTGCTGGGCACTTGCTGCCCCAGGCACAAGGAGTGGTTCTCCTCCTCGTGGAGCCGGTGGAACACACTCTTCAAGCACGTGCTACCAACAGATGGAGCTGATGGAGTGATGTCCAGGAAGGAAGGTGTCCCCCAGCCACCCCTCCACGTGTAGGGTGATCTATGGGCTGCCCAGCAGGCAGTGCCGAGTGGCCTGCCCCACGGGGTGGGTCGGTGGGGTGCAGGGCAGTCCTGCTCCAGCACACCCCGGGTGAGCAGCACGCCCAGGCTCCCGCCCCAGAGCAAATCCCACCGTGAAGCTGGCACCCAGCCCACAGCAAGGAACGCGGCTGCACAGGAACCACACCTCTCTGCTACCCCAGGCTTCCTGCCTCCCACCTCTCCTCCCTTTCCTCCCCACCCACACGCTCAGTCTTGCCAGTTTGGGCAGATTTTCAGGAGTCTAAGTTCAGACGCTCACTGTACATTTTGGCAAAATCAAGTCTTTGGAGCGTCAGCTGTTAGAAGACCTGGCCAGTCATTACAAGCTCCACTAATTGTTTTCTAAGCCTTTGCTTGTTTGTTTTAAAGAGAAGCAAGGGGAAAAGGAAGGAAAAGAATATGGCAATGATTACTGGAGAAAGGACACGAATGAAAGGGAAACTGGGTAAAGCCCATAAATAACACTGGTGTCTCAGAAAGAGAACTGGGTACTTCACCATCACAAAACTCAAAACCACCAATGAAACTACCCAATGTCAAATTCACCACTAATAAGAGGAAATACTTGGCGCCCAGAGCAGCCCCATCACCATATGCGCTGTATGGTGGAAAGGACACCGATGGCAGCTCACCGCAGGCACAGAGCTGGACTGCGGGTCTGCCGTACAGGAGGCTGAACGCACTGGGACGGGGAAGCCATGCCTGGGGTAAGGCAACTGCAGAGAGCCGGCACCTCCCCACCGCCTGCACGGGGACTGCCGGCCCCAGGCTCAGAGGGGAAAGCAGGAGAACCAGAGGAACGGCAGCCTCCTCTGTGCCCCTAGGAGAGAGCGACCCACATTCACAGGCATGATTACAGCACCACTGTAACTGGATTACGCCGCAGGAAGACTCTTTTATCTTGTTTAGTTTAAACTGCGTTAGCGCTGAAGCTCCCTATTAAACCGCAGACAGGCTATCTGGGGTGAGCGCTCTCTCTGCCCAGCCATTTAGGCAGAATGCAATTCTGTTATCACAGCTCTCACATTGTTCCGCACTCCTGTATCAGGGCAAGCAGCTAATTACACAGCCTGGCTCGCTCAGGTAATCAGCACTCAGAAAAATGCAGTAAATGCAAAAACCTCCCAGGTCTTTAAGTAGCCTTTTCACAATTCCCTCCCTCATCTCCTTACTTCAGCCTGATCCATTTTCTTCCTGCTCACACTGAACAGGGTATGCAGTGATCCAGAGCCAAAAAGATGAGAGCAAAGCCTCGAGTCAACTGGTTTCCACTCCTGACCGCACAAGCTGTGCGACTCTGGAAACCCAAGATGTGACACAGCACAGCTGGAGCAGGATACAGAGAAAGGCGAGCAGAGGGACAATGGGACCAACCCTTCCATACAGAGCTCTGCAAGGTCAGTATTTTATGACATTTCACTGTTTGGGACACTGATCTATGGGGAGAAAAATCGTGCTGTTGGTTACACAGCAGGAACGAGTCCCAAGGAACAAGCAGCTGTGAAAACACTGACCTCCCTTTATCCGCTCACACATTCACCTCTGCTGTATCCAGCTGCCTTTCCTGCTGCCCCGCCTCCTGGCAAAGCTCAGTTTAGAGGTTTGCATTCTGTCCATCAAAATCATCCTTGCAATTTCAGCTGGATGGGAAACTCTCTGCTTCCCATTCTGGAGCTTCTCATCATCACTGTGCAGTGCTGATGTGTGGGATTAAACAGCTGACGTGGGATCCATTTATTCAGAGATATAATTTGTGCAATACTTAGGACTCCTTCAGGATGAATGTTACTAGGATTATTAAATTTGCATGCCACTGTGGCCAGCTGTTTTTGAAAAACCCTCCTCCAGATAATTATGCTCCTCTGGAGTGGCACAGATGAAGTAGCATGATTGCACCCACAACCTTCCACTGAGGGAAAGCCCCAAATTCTGTGGGCGGAGGGGTGGGCAGCTGCATTTCAGATACTGCGTAAAGCACTGGGCTGAAAGCAAGCCCTCCCTGGGAGAGATGCTGTTCCCAGCAAAGTCTTATTAGTGCAAAACCAAAGCATTACCAGCGGCAGCTGAAATAGCTCTACTTACTACATCGTAACCCGTCGGTGCTCGGTTCCGGGATGCAACCACACCAACACCCGTGATGGGATCCATCGGCGACTCGGGCAAGGCATCTGCGAGGTCTCGCACCTCAGGCATTATGGACTGATCCTGAAAGAAAGGAGCAGAATTAAAGGGCTGCTCGGAGCACAGCACCGCAGAAGACAGAGAGCACCGAGAGCCTGCATGCATGCCACAGTGCCTGTGCTGACACACCACAGACTGCCAAGTTAAACACAGGATTAGGCCAGACACACCTTCTGCACTTTCATTTGCTTTTGATAAGAAGGTACATTTGTGCAATGCCTAATAGGTTTGGAATTTGTGCCAGCAGCCTCTTCCGAGATTAATTTTCTTGCTTCCAGGATACTTAGCATGGGCTGGTCTCCATCTAGCACTGATGGGAGAACCCAAGCTCCTTCCCTCCCAGAGAGAAAATTTCACCCCTGAGTCAGGCTGGCTGAAGCAGCTCTGACATTTTAAGCAGCAACAAATCCGCTCCTAATGGCTTCATTGGGAGGTTCCCCATCCACTACGGGTGTTAGACATGCTGGGGATTTCCCCGCGAGTCTTCAGTCCCATCACACCCTCCTGAACCAGACCATTTTCACGTAGCAGCACAGATGTATCTGGCAGTGTATGCAAACCACGCTTGCTGCAGAGCCTCGACACCGGGGGAACACAGCTGAAGCAGCACAGGATGGTCCGATGCAAAGCAGACAGAGGCCCTGAAGAGGCCGGAGCATCTTCCAGAAGGGAGACATCACCGAGTACTGGAGGGGAGGGAGATACACAAAGTGGGGTGAAGCAGCTAAGACCAACCAATTCTGGAGAGATGCTGTTGCAGGAAGCAGGAGGACAAGAGAGCTGCTGAAACAACTGGCTGAGGAGGAGGATGGAGAAAGGTGCCACTGGCTCAGCCTGTGGTCTCCTGCAGAGGCAGCCAGCCAGGGCGAGTCTTCTCTGGCTTGCAGGCAGGAACGCCCCAGGAAACCGCCCTCCATGCACCCCGAGAGTAAAGGACAGCGCTTTGTGTGAACAGGCGTCACTGCTGCGCAGCAGACAAGCCGTGAACCAGAGCTACCTAATCCCGTTCCCTCCTAAGAGCAATTAAACCCCAGCGTTTCTAGGCCATGGAGACGGTTGGTTACTTACTGCTTCTAGAAAAGGCAGAGGTGAGTGCTGGTGCCAGTGCGACCTGGGATTACACTTCACAATGCCCAGTCTGAACAAACATCACGCTGCAGGCAATAAAAAAGAGCAAGTCTGGGCCCTATGTAGATAATAATAATGATGTCACACGAACAGCCAGGCTACCTGAGCAGACCAACACAGAAGCTAGTGACAAGCAATGCTGCAAACACTATCGCCGATGAACCCAACTGGGAGAGAGCTCTCCTCCTGCACCGGGACAAGCACCCAGCACGCGCAGAGCAAAGCAGACCCTCTTTGCTCCTACACAGTTTAGGACGGGCTCCTTGTCCTTGGGGATGAGGAGCACAGGAACGGCACCCGGCACAGCCCAGACAGACCCCGCACCGCCTCCTGCTCTGCTCCACCAGCTCGTGTAAATAATCCAGAACCCACTGCCTAAAACGCGCAGTACAGAGCAAACACGATGTGAATGTAACAAAGAACTTGCAATCTGTTCTTCATACAGATGCACGTTTCCTGAAACTTTTCCAAGTCACTCTCAATAATGCGATGACTCGTTACTGCATCGGGAGGAGCTGGGAGATAATGAATGCTGATACGAGCTGCTCTTAGGCCATTTTGAACTGAAACCCAAGTGACGACACTCCCAGCACGCTAACACCGCACGGCAGGTTCCAGCACAGCTGCAGCCGCACTGTGGGGAAGCAGAGCCGCTCCCTGGCACCTCCAGCCTCCACCAAACCCTTCCTGACGCAGCGCCGGCCAGCTCTGCAGAGCGGGCGAGCAGGGGCAGCGGGAATGGCACCGACACCGACGGGCTGTGGGAGAGCCCAGGCAGACCCCAGCCCGCCCGCCCTCCTCCTCTGCAGTGGTGACGGCAGGGACGGGGCTAACGCCAGCCGGGGACCTGCTGCCCAGTGCTGCCCAGGCCCTGGCTCACCGCGCTGGGGCCGGCTGCCCCGGCAGGAACACGAGCAGCAGCGAGGCCGGCTCGGGAGAGGCCGAGGACAGAGCGCTGGAGGACCCTGCGCTGCCGCAGGAGGGAGGGTGGGTGCCTCCACCCGCAGCACGGTGCCGCTGGGCAGACCCCCAGCCCGGCAGCACCCCGTCCTCGGCGTGAGGAAGAAGGGCACCTTTGTCGGAGCCATTTGCGGTCCTGCTCGGCACTGCGAGGGGCGGGGACACGGCATCAATCCTCACTTTGTGCCGGCTCACACAAAGCCCCTCTATGGCAGCCGCAGCAGCTAAGCACGGAGAACCGGGCTTTCCGCCCTGAGAAGGCGGAGGCGGAAGCCGCGGGGAGACGCGATGCGGCGCCGGCGCAGGGCCCGCAGCAGCACCCGCTACAGCGAGGGCTGAGCCGGGCTCCCCGTGCCTGCCACCGCCTCGCAGCGCCCGGCCAGCTGGGCACCTTCCTCTGCCCGCTGCTCAGACCGCAGCCGGGTCTGCAGCCAGCAGGGACGGGCAGGCAGAGTGTCTGCCCAGAAAACGAACCTCCGGGTCTCCGGGCAGCACGAGGGCTGGGGTGCAGCACGGCAACGCTCCGCCGCGCCAGCCCAGCCGCGCAGTGCAGCTTCCCACGGTGCCGGTGGCATCGGGGATGCATCTGGAACAGATACGGAGCAGCAGCAATGGGTTTGCACACTCGGATAAATGTTTTTGTGAACTCTGCACAGGTCAGAGGGGACGCTCTGGCGGGCCAATCATACAGATGATGAGTTACATTGCACTTCTCCCCCAGGGCGCCTGCAAAGTTTGGTTTCTTTTCTACCACGCCTTTGAACTTAAAAATAAAAAATAAACAGTGAAAGAACAGATTAAATTAAGGAGCAGGATTCTATAAATACTCCTGTTAGACAGCTTGTTATTTTAATGAAATTCTCTTTAAACAACGCAAGTTTGACGCATATGCACACGTAACATCACGGGGACTGAACTCCAACCAGCTGAGCAGGAGATGGTCTCTCACCATCCTGGCTCAGCCACATTTGCGGAGCTCTTCCAAAGGGCCTCCGCCGCGCCGCCCGCTGCAGGGTTATTCTGGGAACAGCCCGAAACAATCAGAACATTTTTTCCCACTAGTTAGAAGCATGCTCCCTGGAGGTCGTTCTCAACCGCAGGGCCACATCCAGCCCCCAGCACGCCCAGGCAGCCAGGGGAAGCCGGATGCGAGCCCTGCGGCAGGAAGAACCTTCAGAACACCGTGGGGCCACTCAAAGCCAGCAGGGAAAGGATGTGCCTCCACTAGAGAAAGTCACCACGCATCCTGCCGGCGCCGGACCCAAGCAGCACGCGGCAGAGAGAAGCAGGATGGCCACAGGACAAGACAGAGAACAGCTCGTGGCATGCAGCTGCCATGCTGCTGGCTTTATCCCAAATGCTCCCTGCCCCCTTGACCCAGCCGTGCTGTGGCGCAGGAGGCACAGGGGTCCCGGGCATCCCAATGCCTGGTGGCAGGAGAGGCCTTCAGGGACCCTGCCAGCCTCTGCCACAGCCTTCTTCCCCCTGCCCTCAGCCAAGGCCCTGCTTTACCTTCTTTGCCTCCTCTGGCCCAGGGTTTGGGGGACACTTGCTCCATGTGGCACCATCCCAGCCCAGCCCAGCCAGACCCAGACTGGCCCCAACAGGCCCCTCCGCAGGCACGTCCACAGACCCCATCCCCATCCCTCAGCAGCACAGCAACAGCCCCTGCTCAAGCCATTGCTCTGCTCTGGGTCCTCCTGCTGCCAAGGACCTACGTCCATCACAACCGGGTCTGCTCCCTTGGAGACGCGTTAACACGGGGCCGAGCCGCCCAGGCAGGGCACAGCCCTGTGCCGCCAGCTCCAGGGAGCTTCCCCAGCACCCCGACTCTTGCACCCTGCAGAGACGCCAAAGCCGAGGGCAGCCCATCACCCCAGAGCGGGCTCACACCTCTTCCCTTCTCCCAGGACCCAAGACTGTTTACATCCTTTTTGCTCGCTCTCACCCATTTCCTCGCTGGCTCATCTCCGTTTTTATTAGTTTATCCTAGGCATACTTTTCTGCTGGCTTCACTGTCTGCTTCCAGTATTCCGTGGAGGTGACTGACCACACACACTGCTGGGCTTTGGCTGGGACACGCACACAGCAAAGGAACACATTTTCAGAAATGAATGTATTATTGTGAGCTTGTAGAGCACTCTTCCCCTCTCGATGTTCCTTTTCAACAAGTTAGGCAAGTTCAAGAGCTGGCGGGTACATGATCAGATCAGGCCTGATGATGTATTTGCTACAGAAGCATCACGATGCCAGCAAAGTAGGTCAAGTTCTGAAGTTAAATAGCAAGGGACTTGGAGAGAATGGTCTTATTGTTTCTTCCTGCAGCTACAAGCCCTGCACTTTGACACCGACTTGCTCTTCCCACAGGCAGAAGAGTATGAGCTAAGGCAAAACTGGAAAAAAATTATCAACTACCTCACTGAGTTCCTGCACCCTGCGGGAAATAATGCCATCAAACCAAAGCAGACATGCTGCTAAAACCATTGCTCGCACGCTCCAGTTATCGCTCCATCGTTTTGAAAAGGCGGTAGGTACCGCTGGCACAAGGCAGGCTGCTCAGAAGTTACGCTGATGCACTCCTCCGCACGCCTGGTCCTCCCACCGCGTCCGGGAACAGGACACAGCCCCAGCCAATTTTCTATTTCTGTTCACGGAATAGGACATAGTTTCAATCAGAAAAACAGGAGACCATGGCGGGACACGGGGTCAGGGCCTCGGAGGCCCCCATCACAAGCAGGCAGAATTTCAGTCTCGAGGCACGTCTGGAATCACCCCTGCACCCAGGCTCCCCTCTGCGAGACAGCTGCCCCGTGCCAGCTGCAAAATCTCCACGGCTTGTGACCGAACTGGATGGAAAGAGGAATTAAAGTCACGGAATGAGCAAAACTGAGACCTTGTATTGCTCCACAGCAGTTCTAACTACGGACACACATTTGCGAAGTGTCCTATGTCAAACCAAAATAGGTTTCCCTACACAGATGACCTTGCACCAGGGCAGCAAAATTCAAATGACATTCAGTTCAGTTATTTCTATCTCCCCGGAGCCAGTCGGCATGAACGTGTGTGTGGACAAGTCCCCAGGGGCCACAGGAACCCATGAGCCCGGGATTCCCTTTGTCAGAGCAGCACGCACTCCAAGACTGGAACGGTGTGCGTCCATTCACACCTCCAAAAGCTCAAATCCTCCTTCGTCCCTGCGCCGGGGACGGCTATCTCCGCTAAAACCTTCAGGGATGACGCTGCCAACCTGCCACACGACGTGCAGGCTCCACTAAGGCGTTCGTGCTCCATTAACATGAAACACAAGCCAGAGAAACCCACGCCTCAGCCCAACCAGCTGCACGCCTGCTGAAGCCCGGCCTGTCTCTGTTCAGCCGAAGGACCACGCCGTGAGCCCCAGCGCAGAGAAAGCGCAGAAACCAGCTCGGGGGGTCTCCGAGAACCTCTCCAGAAACCGCAGGGAAAGCTCACGAGCCCCAGTAACACCAGAGGCGAGGACACAAAGCACGGGGCAGCCCAGGGCCACCGCTGCGGCCAGCGCTGCAAAGCCAGAGCCCACGCTGTACCTCCAGAGACGCCAAAGGGGCATGTACCCCACGCTGTACCGCTGGCAGCAAAAGAACATGCAAGACATTTATTTTATTTTTCTCTAACCAGTCGCTAACACGACTTGCATTAGCTCCTGAGCAAGCCAAGGTCACCCGGGCTTTGCCCACCGCTGGTCACCGCCGCACCTGACCCCGGCCGAGCCCTCGGGCTGCAGCGTCCCCCCGCGCCCGGCCCCTCCAGGCCCCCGCCCGGCCCGGGTTGCTCCCGCCGGCCCCCACCGCAGGCAGCCGGCACTGCGGGGTCCGGGGCTGCCAGCCCGCCGGGGTGCGTGCCCCCGCCGCCGGGCCCCGCGGGGCCGGGAGGGGCGGCCGGGCCGGGCCCCGGTGTCGGACGCGCCGCCCCCGCCGCAGCCCCGAGCGCCCGCCGGGCCCAGCCCCCACCCGGGAGCGCGGCGGCCGCGCCGAGGGCCCGCGGCGGGTCCGGGGACACTTAACTGTTGCCCGTGCGGCGGGCGGCGGGTCGCGGCTCCCCCGGCGCAGGCAGAAGCAGCTCCTCATCGCCCGGCGGGGCCGGCGCGGCA
>WKFP01014830.1:1379365-1388934 GCA_011057875.1 Pterocles orientalis | reverse complement strand
GGCCCCGCGGCCGCCCGGCCCCGGCCCTGCCCCTCCCACGGCGGCGCTCCGCGACCCCCAGCGCCCCGGGCAGCGGCCCCCCGGCCCCAGCAAACGCGGGGTGCAGAGGGCAGAGCCCCCCCCGCCACAAGAAAATAAACTTTACCGAGAAAACGGTTCGTCTGCTGACCTCCCCCGCGGCGGGAGCCTCTGACCAGCGTCTCCCGTGCGGTGGCCTGCCCCAGCCCTGAGCCAGGTGGAAAAAAGAGAGAAATAACCGTGATTCGGTCAATATCACCTCAGCCTTCCTCCTGAGACAAACGCATCGAGGAGACGGGCGGCAGCTGCTGGGACTGATGAGGGGCAAATGGTGTCAAACCAAGCTGGTGTTCCTGAGCAAACAGAGCCGGGGCTGGGGGTGAGCAGCTGCGGGAGCTGCCTCGCGTTCACTTTGATGTTCTCTTTCACCAGGGCCTGAAGAGCGAGCTCGGGAAATACGGACCAGAGAGCACAGGGGGAACCAGAAGCCGTCGGTGGTCCTCTCCCCGCACAGGAGAGATCCTGACCTGGGGGTCTGCAGAGGCGTGTTCCGCCCACTGTTATCACAGACCCCTGGGGAAAATGAGAACACTTATTAAATCAGCAGATGATGCAGATCACAGCGTAACCTGGAACAGGAGCGTGGCCTGTAGTCATACGAACTGATCCTGCAGCTGTCCTGCAGCCACCTTACCAATGACAACCTGGAGAGCAGCAAGGGTGGTGTAGGGGTTGACATCAACGGCCTTTGGTGCAAGACTGAACCAGTCAGAGCTGCTAAAGAAAAAAAAATCCTGGGGTGAAGAATGAAATAAAGGAGGGAGGAAGACGTGCTAATTTGTAGGTGAATTAACGAGGAGGCAGGAAGCAGTTCTCCCATCCTTTGTGGCTTGACTAAGAAGTGATGGGTGTGAAGTACAGCAAGAGATCCTGCAAAGATACGGTGAAAAGCTTTACAATAGCAAGGACCATAAAGCACCGCTTGGAGAGATTTTGTCACTGGTCAAGTTGAAAGCCCTCCTAAAAGCACTTATCAGACATTCCTCAGCCATTCCCTGAGGGCAGGGACCAGGCAGGATGGTCTCCTGGGTCTGGAGCCTGTTTCCCATCACTATTTTCCATAACATGCTGCATGCTTGGGGCCATGGTTCCCTTTGTGTTGGAAATGTGGCCTCTGTGACATGCAATGGGAGAAAGATCTCTCAGATGATGTCACCCAGATTTTCTCCCACTTCTCCTCTTTTGCCCAGACAAAATCAGGTGTGACCTGAAGGGGTGACGCATTTAGTGGATGGTCCATCCCTGTTGTTACAGGGTGATTCCTTGTCTGATATTCTGCCTTTAACTACACCACTAATTCCCAAATAGCCCTGATTCTTTCCCCATCTCCCCTTTTCTTTTTCTCAGAATTGGTCACCCTTTGAGGAGCTCTGCTCAGCCTGTTCTTCTCCCACCTGGATAACTGCTCCTTCCATCCTGTTTGGACTGTGTACATCCCTTTAGCCAGGCTGAACCGAGCAGGAGCAGTTGAGCAAACAGCCCTTCTCTGTCCTTCCCCCGGTGGCTCCAGGGTATTTTTGCACCCATGTGGCTCCCACGGCAGCAGGCAGGAGCTCGGCAGGCCCCGCTGCGGCTGGTCTGTAGCTGGGGAGGTCCCTGCAGAGCTGGGTGCAGCTCAGGACTGGGGGGTTCTGGAGTTTGATCCTCAGGGTTGTGGCAGCTCCTTGCTCTTCACCCTGCTGTGGTCAGGCTCACCACCAAGAGAAACACGATGAGCTTTGATCTGTTTGTGTTTGAGAGGTTTGAAAAGCAACATACACATTAGTGGTTTTGTACTCCTGTCCGTAAAGCAAAGCTCTGCAACAGCAGAATCCTGGCGTTCCAGTTTCCTGGACAAACCTTCCTCCTGCCCTGGCTGGCGCTTCTCTCCAGTAAAGCACGTTAGAGCAGTGCTTGGTGAACCGTGGTCATGACTGGGTGTTCTGATCTGCAGCTCTCTGCCCTCGCTGCTCAGCCAGGGCTTTCCAGCTTCTACCGCGTACAGCCCCGATGGCCGATAGTGGCAGCTGGGTCCAAAGATTAAAAAATATATATATATTTTGAGCGATAAGGAATACAATGCATTTTTTTGATTTGGAGAGTAATTTAGAGAGAAGGAAAGATGATGCCTGGTGGAAATGAGAAATATATGTCCCATACATAATATATGCCCCAAATGCCCTATTACAAATACAACAAGATTTCCTGAACTGGAGAAGTTGTTACACATTACAGTCTGCTAATGCTCCCCCACGGAGGTGCTGATACTGAGAGAGTCTTTAGTGTAATAATATTAAAAATCCTAGAGTTTCAATAAGATCCTCCCTGCTACCACAGCAATAGGAAATGAATTGATTCCAAAGGAAGACTCTAATTGCTGCTTAGTATCCACGAAATATTCTAAGATACGCTGCAAACATATATCCCAGCATGTCTGTGGCATGATCTGCAATAACATTTTTTCCAGAGACAGTCACTTTCCAGCACAGTTCAGCTGCTGCTTCAGTTTTCCCCTCGGAGAAGCTGCCCACGGGAGCGGATGCTGCGGCTGGGGAGGTTGCACCGTGCAGGGTGAGCTCTTGGCACCTCTGCCTTTGGAGACCTTTAAACCCTGGCAGAGTTTGGAGGCTGGGGAGAGGCACCATTGTGCTCTTTCACAGAGCATGAGCACAGGCTCTGAATCAGCAAATAACTTGTACACTTGGTATCAGGTCCGTGAATAACTATACTGGAGTTGGTTAATCTGCCCATGTAAAGTTACTCAAAAGCAAAAGTATTTGCAAGTATAATGCTTTTCCCTGAATATTTTACATAAATCTTTTCCAAAATGCATTTATTTACTTCTGTTTATTCAGAGCGTGTCTTTTCTCACGAGTTCTGCAGTCACGTACACGCTGTCCAGTTTGTACCAGTGTCTCGTTTTCAGGACACTGCATGGGAGGAATTTAAGTCACTCTTGGCTACGATGCTGGAGCTGTGGCTGAACGAACACAGCTCACTCATCCTCGAGTGGATGAACGCCAAACTGTGCATCCTCCAGAACACTGTTCCAAATAACTGTGTGCTAGCCGGGTCTGTTAGCAGGGCACGACTCGCTCTGTCTGGGTTACCCGCTCCGTTTGACCACAGCGGTCCAGCCGTGCTGGGGGGGGGGGGGTGTACTGGTGCCAGGCTGGGGCCATGCAGCGCTGCTGGCTGGTGCGGGGGCACTGCCCCAGCTCTGCTTCACGTGCACGGCCCCTCACTCCCAAAAGGGAGCACAAATTCCTGGCAGCTGGTCAGGCTTCTCCATCAATAAACATCCCGGTTTGGAGGAGGAAACACCATGACAAGCTAAAGGATGCTGCATCCTCATCCTGACTGTGAGCTCAAGCTTTTGTTTAAAATCCTTTCTGTTGCAGGACTTCATCTCTCTGTAGCAGCAGTTAGCATAGCAGTGAAATACTGCCGCACATGCCATTTTTCCCTGCCTGCCTTTAGAGAAACATCAGCCCAGAGTTCAGCTTCGTGCTGCAACAGCTGCAGGCTGTGGCTCAGCTCCTGCCTGCGTTGAAGGTTTCTTGGAGGCAGGTCTAACCTGCAGCCTCTGACTGTGCACGAAAACATCTCTTCACAGCTACAGCTTCCCTTCTACAGACCTGCAAACTCCGCAGTAGGTACCTTTCTACCGCGACATGTGGGGGTTGCATTCAACAAAGAGATCCTGCAGCATTTTGGGTAGCGACATGATCCTGGGAAGAGACACAGGGATATTTCAGGAGCTCGCTGTAGTCAGAAACTTCCAGACCACCCACCAGGTTTCACAGCATTTTTGCATTTCATTTTACTTGGAGTTTCATCTCTTGTTCTTGTTCAACAGGGCTGTGTAGTATTTCCTGCAGGGAAAGCAGCTCGCTGTTTTACTGCTGCAGCCCTCCCTTTGGGCTGTTCGATGCACCTCGGCGCATGTGTCCTGGTTTCAGCTGAGAGTCCTCGACAGTCCTGGCAACAGCTACAAACATCAGTCCATTATCAGCCTTCTTCTCAGCACAGACCCAGAATACAGCCTCGCGCGAGCTGCCACGCAGGGAGCTGACTCTGTCCCAGCTGAAACCAGGGCAGCAGGGCACCGCTGGCGGCCAGGCTGCAGCCCCGGCACAGGGCTCAGACACCTTCAGCCGGTGCCTGCACAGGGCTCCCCGCAGCACAAAGCGACGGCAGCGCGCAGCCCCCTATTTATATATTATGGATCATAATATTTAAGTGGCCTGGCTACAACCCTGTAACTAGTTCTCCTTGGCAGAATGACTATTGCTCAGCTCACACTAACAGCTGTCTGTAAAACACATTTATGAATTGTTCATAAATTTCAACAGTGGCAAACCCCGCGTTGAGGTCCCCACGCTGATCCCGGCGCAGGCAGGTGCCACCCGACCCCCTCCCAACACCGAGTGGTGCTGGCACTGGCGGAACCCCAGGGGCTCACCCAGCCAGGACATGGGCACGGAGAAGGAGCAGCCCTGCTCAACACGGGACATGTCCTCATCGGCATTTCTGTTCTGACATCTGTCCTGCTAGGCAGACAAGGTGCCCGGGGCAGGGGCACCACTGGGGACCTCGATGGTGGGGGGACCTCCAGCAGAATGGAAATAGCAGGGGGCTGGCTCCCTGGCTCCATCCCTCGTGCTTGCGTTGCTGCTGCTGCAGTCCCAGGGAGATGCTGCAGCTCATCGGGAGCCTGTGCACAAAAGGGAAATGCTGTATTTAGTGTTATCAGCTCCTCACTTAGCCCCAGGTCAGTAAAGCACTAAAAACAAGTGTTCAGTCTCAAGCACGTACTTAACCATCCCCTGAATTAGAGGAAGGGCTGCGGGGTCAGCGGCTCAATGGCAGCCCCCAAGGACAAGCCCGTGTGGCCTCAGACAGCCCCAACAGCCGCATCCCTGCCTTGGCAGGCTCCTGCGGGGAGGGCGAGTCTCTTCCAGGGGACGCAGAGCACACGTGGCCGTGGGGCTGGCATGCCCCGATGATGTGCCCTCCCCGCAGATGGTGGGTTCAGAGCCTGGCGGGTGCCGGGCAGAGGCGAGTGGGATCCAGGCTGGTAGTGCACAGCAGGGTCCTGTGCCGCCGGCTCCGACTCCTCTCCATCACAAGGGCACCATCAGACACATTTGCTGGGGGGGGACAGGGGACACAGTGACCCGCTGGCACAGGTCAGTGTCCTGCTGGCGCCTGCAAGCGTGTTTCCAGGACCTTGAATGGGAACCAGCCCTGGCAGGCAGCCGACTTCCTCCATTCCCCCCACACACATGTTTAGGAAAATATTGTTTGCAAGTGGATTCACTACCTGGAACATCACACTCAGCACACGAGTGAGCAACGCCTGGAAAGTTACCCAAACAGCCTTCGCAGAAAACTGCTCTGAGCTGTTGGAGCAGGCATCCACCCTGGAACACACAAAGGGATCTGGAGAAGGCACAATTTCCAATTTATTTCCTCATTATTTTCCTATCCCAGAGCTGTTACTGAACAGCCCTGCTGCTGCGTAGGAAGTCCTCACATCTGCATTACAGACCCCATTCAGCGATGATACAGAACACGGACACAGCAGCTCTGCTGGTGACAGCTACGGCTCCGGCCAGGGCAGGCACCCAGCCTCCAGCCTCACCCTGTGGGGACATCAGGGCATCCTTCGCCTGAAGAGATGGTCCAGGAGGAAGGACTCTCACCAGCCCCCTCCCGTGGCAAGGAAACCAGGGTCCGAAGCATCCCGTGACCTGCTGCTGGCCCAAGCTGTGCAGCGAGCTGGCACCGTTCAACGGCAGGAGGCTGAAATCGGGGTCCCTGAGCCGCGTCTCAAAGCCCTGCAGCCTGGACCAGCCCTGTTTGCTCTGCAGAGACGCCTCGGGACTGAGGTACAGCTGCTGTTCACCCAGAGAGGGCAGGAAAAACTCCACACGGCTTAATTACCAAGGAGAGCCACACACCCAGGCTCCCAGATTATGAGTAATAGCCACAGCGAGATGGAAACCTTTGCTTGAATAATTTTGAAAGATGAACACATTTGGGGAAATAATGTTTTCTTTGCAGAGCTCGCCTGATGCAATGCTACTGCTTGCCTTGCTCGCTCGGGGTGGGCACTGTCCCACAGCACTGTCCCCCTGGTGCTGTCCCAGGAGCTCGCTGGCACGGAGCGGTGTTCCGATGCCCGGGTGTTTGCACAGAGGCGTGCGAGGGAGGGAGTTAATAGGTGACCATTTGGGAAGTCGGTCACAGTCCAGCTGCCCTTGCAAGACTTTCCCAGGTGCAGCCCCTTCTCCGTTTGGCCGTGCGGAGCCCCAGAAACACAGCTCTGCTCATCACACTCCCCAAAGCACGGCCACAGCCAGCACCCTCCACTCCTCTTAAACCTAAAGAAATAATTCGCGTGGTGGTCAAACTGCTGCAGCCAGACAGTCAATGCCCCCAGCTGCAGCCCCACGCCGTCGTCCCTGCCCCACTGCCTGCCATCGCAGCACACACCAGCGCTGGTAATGCCGAGGGCCCCGTCCGCTCCCTCCGCGGCGATTCCCAGGCCAGCTGGCAGCATCAGACGCTGTGTTGGCTCCTCGGCTACTGCAGCTTGTGCACATTAGCACCCCAGCGAGCTCCTCGCCCGTCTGACGGGACTCGGTGCGGATAACGATGCCAAAGGCGGTTATAACCGGACAATTACAGTAGCACCGGGAAAACAGAAGAACTGCAATCTGAGTATCCGTAATGAAGAGCCAGGGGAGCCTCCCTGGCTGTCCCCAGCCACACGGTCACCGCCCCAAGGGCTCCCTTGGATGGGGTCAGGATCCGGCCAGATGAGTTATCCAGCTGAGGCTCAGGACAGAACGGGGGGTACAAGCTCAGAAAGGGGGTCTCCGTGGAAAAGCATAACCCCCCCATGGGCAGCAGTGGAAGTGAAGCCCCGACTCCGCCAAGCGGTTCTGAGCCCCCATGGCGCAGGCAGCTGCGGCGGCAGGGAGGGGGCTGCACGCTCAGCTCCTGCTTTGATGCCCTCCTGGCTTTACCCGCACTTGAAACACGTGTCTGTAGGATCCCTTTAGGAAAACACACTTAACAATCCTTACACGGAGGGAGACAAAACCAAAACCGGTTCCCTCAGAAGGGTTTCTGCATCGCTGGGAAGTACAAGAGGATGGGTGTCGTGTGATGGGAGAACCTACAGATCACCCGGCATCACTAATGAGGAGCTGTCCTTTGAACACATAATTTGACATCCCATTTTATTTTCTTTCCAGCTTTAGGTTTACTCCTATGTAAGTTTTAAGGGTTTTGTTCCACAATTACAGGCCCCTGGTTCCCTCAAAGCGCATCCTGCGAGCTCAGACACTTCTGAGCTTGGACCTGGCTCCTGCTGCTGAAATCTTCAATTTCTTGCCAACCAAAGGGAGGTTCAACACAGAGGAGAACGCCTTGCTTTCAGGGAGCATAATACACCTCAAGAACAGGATAATGAGCTGACACTAGAAACAGAAGGGCTCTTCCAGCTCCTTTCTAGCCGGGAGGATGCTTGTGCCAAGAGCAGCTTTCATATGGAAAGTGGTGCATTTTGTCAACGTAAATATTTTGAGAACAATGTTTTATAAGAGAGAAAAAAACCCCTCACCTGAGTTTAACAGGAAAGCCCATCCACAGAGTTTCTTCTTCAGTCAAAGAGCCCGTTGCAGGACACTCTGCTCCATCTCTCAGGTGATCACAGGACTTGCTGCAGAAACCTCTCTCCTGTTTCATCCCCGGGCTGTTGGGTTCAGTTTTCATGGCAGAGCTCAGGGAGAGGCTGAGAGCCCAGGGCTGAGGTTAAATGGGCTCCGGGACCCATGGGCGGGGGTGTGGGGGGCCCAGGTGGGGCCATCAGGGCAATCAGTGTCCCACCTCCGGGTGGAGCTCCCCTGGGGAAATGCTGCCAGCTCCCACAGGTGTGATGACCTGTGCCCGTTCTCAGCAGGACAGAGGCTGTCGTGTCACTGTCACAGCCCACCGAAGGGACACAGCCGGGATTTAGCAGAGGATGTGGCCGTGCAGCGTGTCCCTGTGCTCGCTGGGCTGCCCCGGTCCCTCCCCATGCAGCAGGAAAAGGGCTGAGCAACGCCTCGCCCCGTCCTGCCCCGGGTGTTGCTGTTTCCGTTCTAACAGTGACAGTAAAGCAGCGTCCACACTGCGGTGACATTAGCAGAATAGCTGCCACAGGGCTGCCTCCTGCTTTATGCTTTTCAGGCAGAGGCCAGCAGCGAGAGATCAAAAACTGTTTTTATGTTGCTCCGGCGCTGTGTCGGCTCAATGAGCCAACAAACCCTGCGGTGCCGGCGCGTCCCGCCCGCGCTGCTTAGCGCTCGCAGCCCTGAATTATTGACAGGATGCTGCTGGTGAACCTGCGGCACTCCTGACCCGGGCTCTCGTCATCGCTAAACCTGGAAGGCAGAAGTCTCCAAAATGTCAAATTTGCTGAAATATTCATGCTGTAAATACAGATGGTATAAAATCTCCAGCGAGGTTACAGCCTGCTTGTGTCAGCCCCGCTACCGAGAGCGAGTGAGTCACAGCCGCTTTATTAAATCCACACGCAATAGCGAGGGAGGCAGGCAGGATGTGGAACGGGCTTTAGGTGACACCAGCTCCTTGCATACATTTCTGCTTCCCAGAAAAAAACGCTGCTCTGCGCTGTGACACGATATTAACTCCGCTTTCTCCGTTGCCCTGCTGGAAGCCGGTCGAAGCTGCAGCATTATTTCCGCAACAGAAGGTGCAACAAGCAAACGGGCATCAATCCTGAGTAATGGATGGAGCAATGTCAGGGACGGTCCCTTCCCGCTCGTGGGGAATACAAAATCCCGGAGAAGGCGGGCGCTGCCGGGCACGGCCCTGGAGCGGCGCAGCAGGACTCGCCTTCTGCGGGCGTTCGGTTCAGCTCCTTGCGGGAGGAGAAGCGCTCCTGTCCCGGGAGGATCCATGCGAGGGACGCTCTCCGTGACAGCCCAGCTGGGACCCCGTCCTCTGCCCGCTCTCTGAACCAGCTTCTTCCCACCCGCCCAGGTGGAAGCACAAAACCCTAAACCCTGTAACCAGCTGATAAAACGGGCGAGCAGCTTTCAAACTTTCTAATTTCGAGCCTCGCCTGTGGCTTCCCTTCCCACTGTCCGAACCATTGGGCAGGAGAACCAGTGGATCAAACCCGGACCTGGTGCAGCGAGATGGAGCTGGGCCAGTCCCAGTTAGCACTGGGGTGAGCACTGGAGTCCCAGCACCAAACTCTCTTCCTCTGGGCAGAAACACCTTCAGCCCCTACCCCGTGGTGACTTAATTCTTTTTAGGGACTCCACAGCGTGCCCATAGCAGGGATGACTTCTGGGGACATCCCCAGCCTGTGCAGGGGGGCTCACACCTCCCCACCCTGGTCCCTTGGCCAGCGGTAGCATCATGATGCACCCACTCGAGAAAAAAATCAGGTGCATCCCCCCCAGCACTGCGGGGACCTGCAAGAGCCC
>WKFP01014830.1:1374365-1376865 GCA_011057875.1 Pterocles orientalis | reverse complement strand
TACCCCGCGGAGCTGCACCGTGCCTCGAGTTTGGCTTCTGCATCCCATTGTACCGCTGGGACCTTGGTTCACATTGTGAGAGCGGCACATCGCACGGCTGCACGCAGACCGTAAGAAGGAGTGGAGACAGCTGGCCAGTGCCGGGTCCTCGGGGCAAGGGCTCTCCTGGGGGCTGCTCCTGGTGAGCACCCTCGAGGGATGGACCCAAACTCCCCCAGATGTCTCCAGCACTTAGAAGGGAGCCGCTGGCTCTGCTTTCTGCTCCTCGGTGGATGGTGATCACAAAGCTGGGAGAACAGCCTCGCCTCCGGGATGCTGCCCTGGGATCACCGGGAGCAGCCGCGTGCCCCTGGCCGTGTGCCCGGCACTGCCGCACCCGGAGCAGCCGCATCGCCGCAGCCGCACACCTGCATCCTCGCGCCAGCCCGCGAGCAGCCGTCCAGAGCGGCAGTGCTAACGAGCTAACAAATGTCTCACAGGTTCTGATAATGAGCCGTGCGCCGGTGCCGAGCCCCGCTCCCCCTGCCCGCGCCTCTCCCTGACCCCAGCCCACGCGAGCGCCGCGGCACAGCCCCGACACATCCCGGCACGGCACACTCAGAGCTCCCCGTCCTCTCAGCCCCAGCTGCCAAGCAGCGTGTTGTCCGTCGCAGGAGCCCAGGAGGATGGCGGCTGCTGCTCGGCGGCGGGGCTGGCTGTCCCCGGCTGGCACGCGGTGGCGGCGGCACAGATGTGTGAGCGCAGATAGAGCCGGGGCGCGGGGGTGCCAGGAGGCGGGCGGCTGTGCCAGGGCTCATTGTGCCGCCGCGGAGGCAGCCGGGACGCGTCGCTGGCAATCGGCTGCAGCCTGCTCGGGGCAGCGGCACTTGCTGTTCCCAGCGGCTGCAAGGGGCACGGGTGGCTTTGGGCTTTTAATCTGCTTGTCGCCACGTTCCTCGGTTTGGTCCTTCCCTGGCACGTGGGCACAAGCTCGTCAGGACGCAGGATGCAGCACCAGGTATTTCCATCCCTTCTGCTGTCGCCAGAGCCTGTGCGCTCCCCGCACCCTGACTGCACACATACAGCGGCTGTCCTCACCAGGAGACGCAGGAGGGGACGGCGCTGGGGCTCCCTGAAGGATTCTTCTCCTGCCTGGAGCCCTCCGTGGTACCAACCCCTCACCGGCAGATGCACCGGCAGAGCCCCGGGGTCCTGGGGAGGGAACAGCGTTTGCTGCTCAGCAGCAAGGAGACGGAGTACAGGTCGGCGTTGCCCGTGCTTCCTTGGTCGGTGAAAATCACGAGATTCGTGTTTGGACTCCGGAGCCTGTCGAGGATGAACAGATGCTGGGTCCCGCTGCTCGTGAAGGCCACAGTCGTGCCCCCCAGCCTGGGCCACCAGCGGGAACGCGGCTTTTCCTCAGGGGATGCTTTGGGCCAGGACTGGTGTCACTCGGGGAGGGGGCTGGCACCAGCCTCCATGACAGGCTGGATCCTATGGCTCCTATGGCCCCTATAGCTCCTATAGCTCCTATAGCTCCTATGGCTCCTATGGCTCCTATAGCTCCTATAGCTCCTATGGCTCCTATAGCCCCTATGGCTCCTATAGCTCCTATAGCTCCTATAGCTCCTATGGCTCCTATAGCTCCTATAGCTCCTATAGCTCCTATGGCTCCTATAGCTCCTATAGCTCCTATGGCTCCTATGGCCCCTATAGCTCCTATAGCTCCTATGGCCCCTATAGCTCCTATAGCTCCTATAGCTCCTATGGCCCCTATAGCTCCCATAGCTCCCGCAGCTCCTGTGTCAGTGCAGCACGGGCTGTATGAACAGGTTAATTCCATTTCTAAAAGTGAGAGCAGAAGCATACCATCATCAGAGCTTCCAGGTCTGCTCTTTAAGTATCATGTAATTTAGATTAAGAGATATTTTGCAGATGCCACTGTACTTGACAAGATATAATTATTTTTCACAAGAAAAAGTTGTTTTTTTCTCCTGCTCTCTGAATGCGGGGCTGTTCCCAAACAGCGATCATGCCGTGCGTTGTGCTGGAGAGAACAACCCTCGCAGCAGAGCTGCCGAGGCTCCTTTTCTGTTTGCATGTGGCAGTTATGCTGATGTTTGTGACTCCCGAAGATGTCCTTGAAAAGACGGAGCGATTCATTTCAGGGGCAGAAATCTCCGAGTGTTTCAAAGCGGCGCTTTCCCCCCCTTTCCCGGGCTGCCACAGATGGGATTTGCAGGACGGTCACAATGAAACCCTGGCAGCAGCCCAGGGACGGCTGGGCAGAGCCTCCCGCTCCCCGCGAGAAACGACCCAGTAATTAATCTCGACGGGAGAGAGAAAAGAGAGAAAAGAGAAATGAGAGAAAAGAGAAAAAGAGAGAAATGAGAGCGAAGAAAGGAAAGGAAAGGAAAGGAAAGGAAAGGAAAGGAAAGGAAAGGAAGGAAGGAAGGAAGGAAGGAAGGAAGGAAGGAAGGAAGGAAGGAAGGAAGGAAGGAAGGAAGGAAGGAAGGAAGGA
>WKFP01014830.1:1359249-1371739 GCA_011057875.1 Pterocles orientalis | reverse complement strand
GTTCCTCCCAGTTCCCCCCAGTTCCCCCCAGTTCCCGTCTCCCCACCTGCAGCCCAGCGCCAGTTAAAAATAGTGACCAGTCCTAATGCAAACCCATCCCGTAATTAGTTCACAATCTCACTGGGACCCCGGGGAAGCCGTGCAGCCGCCCGCCCTGGGCCAGCGGCATTCCCGGGCGATGGGGGGATTTTCTGGAGGGGTTTGAATGGGGTGTTCCTTCGTGACAGCCACCAGCAGTAACACATCCTGCGGCACGGCGGATCTTTAACCCAACAGTACAGAAACAGACGCCTTTGAGGATTTCTCATTTTCTGGAGCCCATCTGGGTGCTTGCTCACAATATTTTGCATTTAGACCTTTCTCTGTAACGACCACGACGAGGGGCTGAGAGGCGAAGGCACAACCCGCCCTTGGAGGGCAGAGACAAAGCAAACCCTGGGATGGTTCAGGGCAGAGACAAAGCAAACCCTGGGATGGTTCAGGGCAGAGACAAAGCAAACCCTGGGATGGTTCAGGGCAGGAGGGAGGGAAAGCGGGGCCGTGCCCGCGCCCAGGGAAGCTGCAATCAGCGGAAAACAGGAATGGTGAGACATCCCGGCTCACACCTGCGCAGGGACACCTCCTTGGCACCGGTGTCTGAGCCACGTCCCCGTCGGTAACGGCACCGAGATGATATTTCTGTTTATCGTGTGAGAGCAGAGCACACACACGTCCCTGCTGCCAGCGCGGGGCCAGGCGGGCACGGTGACACCCTGACACAGGGTCCCCTGCTCTGCACCGGCTGCACGGAGTCCCCCCGAGTTCTGCCAGCCCTGCAAACCCTGCAGGTAACAATTGTTCTGCCTTCGGCGCACACAACAGCACAAAAGTTCTGATTAACCATCACCATAGGGCCGGATCCCGGGCTGAATCACCCAGGACCCTCGGGAGGAGCAAAGCTCTCCATCCCGACCTCACCAGGCTGAGCAGCCAGGCAGCAACGCACAGGGCAGCAACACTCTTTTTTATTTTTTTTTTTTTCTAATTTTTTTCTTAAAGAGTGCCATTTTCCATCAAGGAAAGCATTTTCACTGAAATGGAAATACTCGTAGGGATGTCAGTTTTGATGACACCTTTGATGGGAGAAAGATTACAATTTTTTTTTCTTTTTGTATTTGGTAGAAAATTTTTATTTGATAAGGTAAAATATTAAAAATAAATACATTCACTGTTCTTACTTAAATTACTTTTGCTTAAAATTGCATATAATATTAAATATTTAGCATTATAATATATAGCATGCTGTATTTGATAACACATTTTTATACATAATGAAACAATTTGATATTATCGAGAAGGCAACTCAGATGCTTCTAAATTAAGGCTTGGGGGTGTTTTTTTCCCTGTTCCGTGGTCAATATTTAAGTTTTTTTCCAATTCAAGAGGAAAGTGCATTTCAAGGTGCCAGGATGCTCCGTAGACCAAAGACGCTGTTTTCTGACCATTTCCGACCCCAGGTGTGACTTTGGTTTCAGGGCTGGTGGGGTTCTCGAGGGCAGTCCTGCTCCGTGGGCAGCGGGTCGGTCCCCACGCCAGGGGTTGCTCAGCCGCCTCCCACCCCCCCCCTGCTCCCCCTGTTCTGGCACTCGCCAGCCTGAGCAGTAATGTTATGCAGAATGATCTCAAACCATTGCTTATTAATAATCGTCTGTTATGTGAGATGCACGGTATTGATTTAAACCCACGGGGCAGCTCGGGGAAGAGAAGGTTTAATTTATAGAAACGCTGATGTTTGATAGCAATAAATAATTAGGGCGATTGCAAAAAAAGGTTCAGAGGGCACTGCCCTCCAACTCCAGCTGGCTGCTCTTGTCCTGCTAATAAATTGGTTAATAAAAGGAGAGAGAGAAAGCCTGGATTCTGGGGTTATAAAAACAAATGACATTTTTATGTTTAGTGGACAGGAAAGAAACGGGGAGGCAGAGAAGTCAGCCGGGTGCACCAGGAATCACTTTGCGGTTCACAGTCTGAATTCCTTAATGACATTCTCATTAAAAGTTCTTGCTGCCAAGTGCTGTTTGCTTTCGCCTTCAGAACTGTCTGCATTAATAATGAGTAACTCCGCTTGGAAGTTATTTACATAAAGTATTGTTCTCATGTCACCGCGCCGACAGCCGCGCCAGGCGCGGGAGGGGGACGCACCCGGGAGCCCCCACTCGCAGCCAGCGCGGCGGCGCCCGCAGTGTGCACGGAGCCGCACGAGATGCTGCAAACCTGCGGGTCCCCCAGTGCAACAGCCGTGAGCCGCTTTGGAACAGAACCTGGGCACAGATCGGGGGGCTCTGAGCTGGCCAGGCTCGGTGGTGACAGCGGCACCGATGGGGTTAATGGTTTTCGTCCTGAGAACATCAGAATCAGCTCTGTCTGCTAAGGATAGGAACTTCTTAATGTAATGGAGAGTTTTGAAGGTTCTGTGATGGACAGAGATTTGCAATCGGAACGGTCGGGACTGCGGGGATGCCGCACGCTGCCCCCTGCTCCTGGAGACGCCGCGGTGGGTGCCGACCGTCACCCCCAGCGATGCCCGCTCTGACGCCACTGGAACAACTCACCAGAGCCAGCACGGAGCAGCCGATAAAGCGGTTTCAGGTGTTACCAGAGGCCAGGGCTGCCTGGCACCGCACCGTTGAGCCGCCCGTGCCGTGCACCCCAGCGCGGTTCCCTCCCCAGTGCAGCGCACCCGCTGGCTTACACCCCGCTGCGGTGCCGGGCTGCACGGGGGGCAGAGCAGCTAACCCGTACCCCGCAATTATAGCGGGGGATGGAGGAAACAAACCGTTTTAGAAGGTTTGCAAAGGACTGTCGGCACGGCGGTGTCGTCGCTCTGAGGAGCTGCGGCAGCCGCGGCTGGAGCACTGCCCGGGTCTGCATCCCTCTCTCCTGGGGGCTCCTGTCCCTGCTACTGTCACCACTGCAGCGCGAACTGGGGCTCGTACGTCCCTCGATAATATTCCCGTGTAGTATTAGAAATTTTGCTGCTAACAGTAAAAATAGCAACCCCCCGGGAAACAGGAGATGCTTCCTCCGGGCAACAGCCAACCCCACCTCACCTGCTGAGAGAGCAGCTGGGGCCGGGCTGGGAGAGGAGCTGGCGAGGCCGTTCCGGAATCTTCCGTGGAACAAGATTGTGTAAAAAGTCTAATTTGAGGTCGGCAGAAATGACTCGTGTCAGGAAAATTCAAACATTTAGTTCCAACTTTTGAGTTTGTTTGTGTTCTTATACAAAACGGAAACGACCCATCAGGCTGAAGTGGAAAATTGAAACGTTCTGCTCTGAAAAGGTTGAGGCTGAATGTTTTGACCTTATCAGCAAAACTTCCTCCCGCATCCCCCATTTTCCTTTCAAAACAAATTTTTGTCAAAAGCAACACGTTCCTACAAAACATCTTGCTCCTGACCAGCTGCCGTTTCCCGACAGCGGCGGCACAGCCAGGAGCCCCCCGGCTGGGCGGTGGCAGGACCCTCGCCGGGACCCCTTGGAGGACACAGCGGGGCCGTGGCAGGAACAGCCCCGTGTCACCTCCCTCGCCCCGTCCGCGGCAGCTCCGCGACCTGGGATGTGCCACAGCATCACCGGGTGCCTGGGGGGATAACCGAAGCTGTCCTGTGCCTGCTCTGCAGCATTGCCCGCACCCCAAAGCCGTGAGATTTGTCCCCAATCCATTCCCTTGGCTCGGCAGCACGTGTCCCCTCTCCCGGCAAACCTGGCTGTGCCGTAGAGACGCAGGCAGATGGGAGCCAACACCCCGTCAGCGCTGGGCTGGGGAATCCCTTCCGGCCATGGTGCCTGGCACAGACCCGCCGAGCCCCAGCCCCAGCAGTGCCAGGCTCCTCCGCCACGGGCTCCCCGGTGACAGTCACCTGCTAACCACCCCCTGCTCCAGCAGGTGTTTGGGATGTTGATTCCCATAAATTCTGATGCATCGTGTTTACTCCCGGTTTGACCGGCAGAGCCGTGCCCATCCCTGCGGGCGTGCTTGTGCATCACCTCCGGAGCAAACACTGCGGTGCCGCCGCCTCTGCCGCAGCTGAGCACCGCTGGCTGCTCCCTGGCACAGCCCAGAGATCCCCCCGCGTGCGGCAGGTGTTCTCCCTCTGCTCCTGGCCACTGCCCGAGCTGCTGCACGCTTCCCCGCGTGTCCCCTGGCACGCCGATGGCCCCGTGGCACCACCACACGCACACGGCCCTGGGGGCTCTTTGAGAACCGTGTCCTGGAGATTTGCCATTGCGGCTCCTCAGCGATGCCGTCAGCTCCTCCACGGCACCGCAGCCGCTGCCAAGCCGAGGAGCTGTGGCAGAGCAGGGCTGCAGCACTCAGCCATCAATAACCCGCCGTTCTGCGCGGAGCCCAGCCGAGCCCGCACGCCGCCCGTGGGCCAGTGAATGCTGCCATGGACCAACGTGTGGGGAGCAGCCGGCCACGTGCGCGGGCGGGGACATGGGCAGCGTGCAGGGGGTGCTTGCACAGGGGGGAGCCGCAGACACATGCAGCCGGGTCTGCAGGAGGAGCGAGGGCACAGGCTGGCTGCAGGGACCCATGTGTGCAGGTGCCGTGATGCGCACACACGTGCACAGGCGTGTATAGATGCGCACAGGCATGCACAGGTGTGTATAGGCGTGCACAGGCATGCACACACATGCACGGGTCTGTATAGGCATGCACAGGCGTGCACAGACATGCACAGGCGTGCACACACATGCACAGGTGTGTATAGGCATGCACAGGTGTGCACACACATGCACAGGTGTGTATAGGCATGCACAGGCGTGCACAGGCCTGTATAGGTGTGCACACACACGCACAGGTGTGTATAGGCATGCACAGGTGTGCACACACATGCACGGGTCTGTATAGGCATGCACAGGCGTGCACAGGCATGCACAGATGTGCACACACATGCACAGGTGTGCACAGACATGCACAGGTGTGTATAGGCGTGCACAGGCATGTATAGGTGTGCACAGACATGCACAGGTGTGTATAGGCGTGCACAGGCATGTATAGGTGTGCACAGACATGCACAGGCGTGCACAGACCGTGGATGGCCGCAGACAGCCCACCTTTCCCAGGCACGCTCGCAGAGCGCTCACCCACCCGTCGGTCACCCGGATCCACGAGCCTTGGCGGCGCTGCTCTGCCTCTGCTGAGGCAAAGCTCTGCACAAAGGGCTGTAAGAAATCGCCCAGATGCAGTGAAAGATTTTCATGGCAAGAAATCAAATAAAATGTTCATAGCGATGAAGTGAAAAATAAAACATGCTTTCAGAAAATGGTCCTTTTCTTCTGCGTGCCTGGGAGGGGGGCTGGGGGGGGAAACACAGACAAAGGTGCCGAAGGTCTCAATCATCTCACCGCTTAATTATTCCATCTCTCGGAAGGCATCTCCAGGCAATTAGAATAATCATTCATGCCTGTGCTTTACCAGGGACTCTTGCATTCTTCCTGTGAAGCGTCAGAGCTGGATTGTAATTTTTTTTTTTAACTTTAGCAGTGACCTGCAACTAAAGGAAAAATAAAAGTTTTTTGAAATATTAGTTTAATAAGACATGAGAATAATATTAAGGATATGAGCCTCCCTTATTTATTATTTATATGTATAGCGTGATTTAGAGATGCACTTGGACCAAACAAGTCACTACCAAAGAGTGGATCTATCTCTCTATATATATATTAAAAAAACCTCCAATATTCGCCTGGAGATTCTGTCCACATATTTGGAGATTGTGATTTAACATACACAGTTTATCAAGGCTGGTGCGCTGCACAGAGAGACCGGAGTTTTATGTAAGGGTATAAATAATCAATGCACACAGCAACTTTAAATTACTGCTAATGTGTTTTACTTATGTTCCCCCTAGAACGATATGTGAAATAACAGGGAGTTGCTAGGCACACACTTGACAAATAATATCCATGAGTTTCCATTTTTATTATTTTTATACATTTCTTATTAAACCAAGCGGTGCGGTTGGAGCCCGCGCAGCCGGCCCTCGCCGGCGGTTACAGCCAGCACGTGGAGCGGGGGGTTAACGGAGCCGGCGCTGGGCTGTCACCCGAGGGGCTGGGCTGTCACCCGAGGGGCTGGGCTGTCACAGAGGGGCTGCGTCCCCTCACGCCCACTTGCCCTCGGCTGCTGGCACGTGGCCGTGAACCCTCCGGCGGAACCAGCAGCCGCCCCTGCTCCATCCCGGCGGCTCCATGGCCCGGCGGCTCCGTGGCCCGGCAGCTCTGGCTTCACAGTCCTCAGGGGCAGCCCAGGCTCCTGCTCACTGGTCACTGGAACCAGGAGAGAGTTCCTTAAGCAGTTTCTTGGTGACTTGTTCATCCCTGTTAGGGTTTTGGCACGAGAGGAGCGGCACACACACCCGCTGTGCCTGGTTTGCCCCGTGAGCTGCTGTGTGCCATCCAGAATTCACCTTTTCTGCCGTTTGCCTCGCACAGTGTCTGGAAACGTCTCTGCTGGACCCTGCCACGGCCCTGGGACCGAGGGCACATCCCTGCTTTGTTTCACCCCCAAGTGGGGAGCAGCCCCCAGGCAGCGGCGGCTCGCAGGGGGGGATCTGGCGCTGGCCCCGCTGGGGAGGGAGCGCTCAGAGCAGCGTCTGCTGCGGGAGCTGACGTGCACACACACACCGTTTGCAGAAGCACAGCCTCCCCCGGCGAGCTCGAGAGACACCATCCGCAGAAATCCAAATATTAAACACGGATAGGAAAGATGCTTGAATAGATGGGAGGAGCAAAATTGCTTTAAAGCCTGCAATCATCTGATATTTGGGCTCTGGAGCTGCTACAAAAACCTTTTCAGCGCTTGAGTAATCGGCGGGTGAGAAGCAAAGAGCGTGGTGCCGCGGGACTGCCCACCCGCACCGGCGCCGTCCTGCGCTAAGCCCCCGCGGGGAGCTGTGCTGGCTTCCATTGGGACTGGTGACAAACAGTAACCGTCCCTTTGCAAACAAGCCCTTAGCTGTTTATTACTGTCACCATCAAAAACACATAGCTTCGTACTGAGTTTAATGGAAGAAAATTAGCAGAGTGCTTTAAAACCCCCTCCACGAAGAAATGCCAAAATGGCAAATGATTGCCCAGGGCTGGCAGCCTGGGGCTGTCCCCGGCTGGCCCGGAGCAGGCGGGTGGCTCCGCTGACATTGCCATGACCCGTTTCAGCGACACAAACTCCCCCTCGCCGTGCGGATGAGCCACAAAGAGCCAGCAGCCTTCGCACAGCGTGCTTCCTCGCCAGCCAAACGCCGCTCTTTGCCGGGAGAGCAGAGCCCAGCCCCGCACGGTCAACGTGAACGGAAAACCTGCGGCAACCCCGGTGCGGGGACACGCAGGCTCGTAAATACCAGCCCGAAATTAAGAGATTGTCGTCTAAGGCTAGTAGCTTACAGGTCCCTTTAGCCGTGGGTGAACACACGGCTGCCAGTGAAGGACGTGGCTGGGTTACGCAGCCGGGAGCAGGAATATTCACTCGGTCAATAGGACTGTCAGGATTCTCCTTAAAACGCGTTTCCAAAGAGCGAGCAGCCGTGAGTGGCCACGACGGCAGGGCCAGGGGCAAGGGAGCTGCTCGGGGCGAGCGCAGCCAGTGCCACCAGCAAATACCACTGTCCCTGCCCAGTGAGTGCCATGTCCCTGCCCGGTGAGTGCCGCTGTCCCTGCCCGGTGAATTCCATGTCCCTGCCCGGTGAATGCCGTGTCCCTGTCCGGTGAATTCCATGTCCCTGCCTGGTGAATGCCGTGTCCCTGCCCGGTGAGTGCCGTGTCCCTGCCTGGTGAATGCCGTGTCCCTGCCCGGTGAATTCCATGTCCCTGCCCGGTGAATGCCGCTGTCCCTGCCCGGTGAGTGCCATGTCCCTGCGTGGTGAGTGCCATGTCCCTGCCTGGCGAATGCCGTGTCCCTGCCCGGTGAATGCCGTTTCCCTGCCGGTCAATGCCGTGTCCCTGGCTGGTGAATGCCGTGTCCCTGGCTGGCGAATGCCGTGTCCCTGCCCGGCAAATGCCGTGTCCCTGCCTGGTGTATGCCGTGTCCCTGCCCGGTGAATGCCGTGTCCCTGCCCGGTGAGTGCCGCTGTCCCTGCCCGGTGAGTGCCACTGTCCCTGCCCAGTGAATGCCGTGTCCCTGCCCGGTGAATGCCGTGTCCCTGCCCGGTGAGTGCCGTGTCCCTGCCCGGTGAATGCCGTGTCCCTGCCCAGCAAACACCGTGTCCCTTCCCGGCACAGCCCTCGGGCAGGCGCAGGCGGCGGCAGCTATCACACGGTGCAGACACTCTGCGCACGCAGAGCAGAGGGAAGTTATCCTTCAGCACCGAATTTGGCACAGGGGCGGGGGGAAAACCCTATTCCAGTGAAAAGCAGCTTTGGATCTTTAATTAAAAACCAGGGTTCACAGCACCGGGGCATTGACTTCCACTAGTTAATCTCCATCACTTCATTTCACCACCAACTTCCCTACTCTACAAAACTGCTGGAGACAATTTTTATTGATTGCTCTTCAAGCCGTCAAAAGCGTCCCTGGCTGATCATATGTTACCCCCAGACACCTTGTGCATTTCAGATAATAACTTGGTGCTCTAGAGAAGAAATGAATTGGATGTGCAGTCAGTAACTGTCCAAGTGAATCATGTTACTGTATGTCAGCGGCCCGGGCTCTGACTATCATTTTAACGGAGAGAAATCCGCTATTTTCATGGCTGTTTGAAATTATTTTCCAGATGAATAAGATATAACAACAACTACTTACAGTAAAGAATAATATGGGGAATCCATTTGCTACCTGGAAACAAATCTTTCAAGTGTAATACCTTTTAATATTATTTAATCTGCAACTACAAACACGAGATTGTGAAACCGGCTTTGGTGTGGTACAGAAGCCTTGTGATGTGAGAGAGTGGGAAGCTGGAGTTGGTGTGGGTGCTGGGTGGTGTTCGGTGTCTCATAACTGCAAATACAATAACTCATACAGAAAACGGAACGTTACTAAAATAATGTTGACAAAGACGTATACTGATGCCAAGCATGGGCAGTGACAGTTTATTCTGCATAAACAATTAGCACACAGCAAGATTATTCCCTTTTTTCAGGTGTGTTTGGCAGTGTATGTTTTGTTTGGGATTGCTATAATTAACTGCAAATGGGTCTTGTGAGGTTAAAAAAAGCAAATAAATTAGAAGCTCTTATCAGCGGGGTAACTCTGTACAAACCTTACATCTTTCCTAGAGCGGTATTAGAGCTGTTTGCTTGGGCTTGCATGCCATCCTCACAATTTCCCTGTGTGCTCTGCTGGCAGACGCTGCCGTGCACAACTTCTGCCGGATGGTGAGTATTTCCAAGGATGCTGTTCTGGAAGCGGCCGGATGCCTGGCGTGCACAGCACTGTAAGCGTCAAGCCTGGCTTGATGGGGTCTCTTTAGAAGCTCTTTTGAGAAAGACGTTCCCGGATCCCAGGATGGGCACGATGCAGTGGGAGAGCCACTGACTGTCCCTCAGCCAGGGCGGCACAGCCCGGGACACGGCGTCTGGCTGGGGCTGGGCAACGCTGCACGCGCCAATATTTCCAGAGCCGTGTCATGTCTGTGTGTGACAGCGGCAAAAGTGACAGGAATAAAGCAAAGGTGGTTTGGTGACTTGGAGGGGTGCGGCGATGACTGCAGCTCTGTTATCAGCAGGGACAGGGTCACGGGCGCTTTTAATTACCGCGGTGTATTAGCTCATCATCGCCATTACTGTTGAGTTATTACACTGAAATGGTTAAACATGTCATGAGACATAACTGCTGAAAAAGAGCAATTTACTCCTTTGGTGGACGAAAAAAGTTGAGGCAAAACGTTTATCCTGGTGAGTTCTGAGGTTGTTATGAGTCCCGAGACCAGGGTTTATTTCCATGACAGCACCCATCCCAACAGGGTACCGGGAGCTGTCTGCCACCCCTTACTGGGATGGTCCAAGGCCAGTCCAAGACCCACACCCCGGGTGGGTGGGTGACACCCCTGAGCTGGCGGATCCTTCTCCATTCCTCTCCCTTTTCCTGCAGCGCCGTCCCAGCCGCGCTCCTGGGGGAGGGATGGGGGGACCGGGCTCGTGCCAGAAGTGGTTCGGATTTGTCACGACGGACCGCCACCCCCTTCCCTCCCTCCCTCAATCTGTTCCCTGGCTTTCGCCTCCTGCGCCGGTCCCTGATGTTCTGTCAGCGGCTCCCCGCGGGAGCTGGAAGCAGAAAATGCTCCTGCCACTCGCGCCGGCTACGGCTGCTCTTGTTCCAGCTGGTAAGTCATAAAGAAATGGTAAAACACAACCCCCTCAGGGCTGCCGGGAGCCGCAGCGAGTTTTTCCATCTCTCCCCAGAGACAGCTCTTTATTCTCACACTGACAAAACTAACGGCCTCGCCGGGTCCGACAGTGACAGAGCAGCCGACGGTGTTGGTCCCACCAGCGCCGTGTCACCGTGATGGGGCCGGACCCCCGTCCCTGTCTGGGGACAGCTCGCTGCCTTGCGCTGACACGGACCCAGGCTCCTCGCAGCTAGGGATCATGTTTCCAGATAAATATTTAATTTTGAAGAATGAAATCTTAATTACGACACTGGGTTGCACAGCGATGCTGCCATGCAGGCGCCCTCCCCATGCTCGGCAGTCGGGGTCCCTGCATCCCCCACCACAGCATCCCCCCGGCAGCCCCACGCCGCCGGCTGTGGCGTGTTTGGGGTCTGCACCGCAGAGGTCCAGGAGGAGCCGGGCAGATGCCCACCAACACCGGGGGCACCGCCGCCGCCTGCGCGTCACCTCTCCAGGCCTCCCCCCCGGCAGGTCCGTGCCGGAGCGGCTCGGCGCGGCCGGGCAGGTGGATGCCTGCACACGGCGTGCTCCTCCATCATTTAACCCGGAGTGATGCATATAGAAATTTAGATCAGGCAGCTTGACATCCCTGACTGCTGAGGCTGTGAATCGATGGCCTCTCTACTCCCTGCCGGGGAGATCGATTCCCCAAGCACAATGAATTGGTTTCATCACTTTGGTTTCACCTTGTCAAAGTCATGTCTGATTTACTTTAGTCTGGAGGGCAGATTTTAAGTATTTCATTGCGTTTTGCAATCTCGCTGCGTGTCTTGCTAACAGCCCTGCCCTCCGTGGACGGAGCCCACCGGCCAGCCAGCGCCCGGCACGGGACGGGAGTCGGAAGCGAAGCGTTGCTGGGACCCAGCAGCAGCTGGGAAACACCCCTGGGACCAGCGGGTGCCCGTGGGGAGTCCTGGGGCTGTCCCGAGCGGGAGGGTCCGGCCAGCCGGAGCGTTGGCTCTGGTCAGAAATACGACGTTTTGAACCCTTCACCAAAAGGAATGGAAATAAAAAATGTTGCTGCAGCCAGCATGGCTGTAAGCCCAGCCTGGGATAGATGGTGGCCAGTCCTGAGAGCCTCCTAAGGGCTTGTTGTTAGCAAAATTATTTTCCCGGCGCTCGGTTTGGCCCAAATTCTGCTTTGTCCGATTATACTCCTGGGCGAGTTTCCTGAATGTAAGTATTGATCACTCTTCAGACAGGTTTTCTGTCTGTTCTGTACATTACCTCGGCTCTTCTTCAGGTAATCAATGATATTTTTATAGCTGCGGGTATTATTCGATGTACAGCCTCTCTCCTAATTGATCCGTCTGAGCCCTGCGGTGCGCAGCCCGTCAGTTCCCGGGGGGGTCGGGGCCGTGGGCACAGGGCAGCGGGTGCGAGGGGTCCCCGCGGGGTGACATGGAACAGCTCTGGGCACTTTCCAAACGCCTCCGTCGGGTTCCTCCCGCGGTCCCAGCGCTGCCCTGATGCCCCCTCGCTGCTCGTTATCGTCATTTATCTGTTACGGCTGCATCCGGAGGCTGCAGGAATTATTCACGTGGAGGACTAGCGGTGATATTTCAGGATTTCGGGGGGAATATCTGCTCTAAAGGGAGCTGGGAGGGGTGCGTGGGCCAGGAGCTGAGCCTGAGCCCCCTCCTCCCTCCACCTGGAGCTGCTGTCACCCGAGGGTCCCCAGCACTGACACGTGTCACGCTGCGGCGCTGCTATCGATGCTCGTTAAACGGATGAGTTAAAGTTCTGATACTCACACGGACAACAATAAACATTGATGGGTGGAAAGGACCCTGGGGATGCTCCCGCTCCGGGGCAGGGGAGACGCGTGTCTTGTCCCGGCGCTTGGCCCCACAAAGCCCCCGCCGGCGGGCACGGGCCACACCAGGCTGGAGCCACGCAGGCGCGTGAGGGTTAATTTGGGAAGATCTGTGTTGATAATAAAGCTGCTTTTTTCCTGGCGATGATATGATCAGAGCAAGGTTGCTATGGCAACGGTGGCTCTAGAAACCCCGATCGCTGGCGCGGCTGCTGGGTGCTCCCTGGCCGGGATGTGCCCATCGACCCGCACCCTGATCCCCTGCCACCAACCATCCCCTGCCCACCCCAATCCCCTGCC
>WKFP01014830.1:1304796-1355112 GCA_011057875.1 Pterocles orientalis | reverse complement strand
CTTTTAAAATTTCACTGAGCATGAAAGTTCACCTTTAAAATCTACATAAACCACAGCTGTTCCCGGGGCATCCCAGGCGTCATCCCGCGCCGGAGAGGAAACATTTGCATGTTTAACACAAGTACAATCCTGTCAGAAAGCTGAGCCTGCATCTGCGCCTTTAAAACTCATCTTGCTCCTCTCGATCAGGAGCCAGCACCAGCCATGGCACCCAGCACCCAGCACCCAGCACGGGCAGCCCTGCGCCGCGGCCACTGGAGCACCACCAGAGAGCTGGCCAGGTGGCCACGGGCCACAAGAACGCACGGGGACACTGTGCCGTGACCTGGACACTGGGCAGGGAAGGCTGCACGGGTCGGCTCTCTGGGAGGCACGGTCAGGACCCGTCCTCGCCGGGCTGCTGGCATCGCCGGGCTGCTGGCATCACCGGGCTGCTGGCATCGCCGGGCTGCTGGCATCGCCGGGCTGCTGGCATCGCCCAGCCGCATCCAAGAGCTCCTCCGCTCAGCAGGGCTGGGCCAGATTTCCCGAGAAACGTGGCCCTGGAAATGCCCGGAGCTTTTTCAGGCATCGAGATGGGTTTCGGCTGGAGAGCGGCGCTGCTCTCAGCTCACCCCAGCAAGCATTGCTGATTTATAAAATCAAACAATAACTTTCAGGACAGTCTGCTCACACCATAAACATCTGAAAGAAAATCCATCTCTTCTCCATGCAAAACCACTGATGAGTTCATGAACTGTACTGTGCAATAAATCAGTTTTGCTTGTGCAGGAGAGCTGAGGTTTTTTAGGTTCCTAATAGGCACTCTGACAATGTGATTGCTCCATATTTCTTTGTAGCTGTCACCTTTGCGGGCCTGTCAATGCTCCTAATCTTTTTTCATTGCGATGTCAAGTTTTGGTTAGTGAAGAGGTGGGAGGTGGGATGGGATGTGAGCGATACTGGGACCAGTTCCCCGAGCCGCTGCTGAAGCCCTGCTGCCCCACGGAGGGGCTGGGGGCAAAGACCCATTGCTGTGTGTCGATCCGGCACCGGCGCATCAGGACGGGCATTGGCCCTGAGCTCCCCTCCCTGTTCCCCTGGTCCTTCCCCTCCCCATTCCCCTGGTCCTTCCCCTCCCCCTGCCCTCACCAAAACCATCCTCCACCTTCGCCCCCTCCCACCAAGCCCCTGGTGCAGAAGAGCTGCTCCCGTGACAGGACAGCTCGGATCTCCTAATGCACACGAGAAAACGTACTGTTAGTATTCAGCATCTGGGTAGACAATAAAAACTGGGACAAATAATCTAGTTGAGGCAATTACCTTAGCATAAATGTATATATTATTTATAAATGGCTTTGAATATATAAATAATATTGGTAAAATTTGCATGAGTAAAAAGAGGCGTAATTACCCAGTGATGCCTCAGAGCAGTGGCTCCTGCTGGCTGCTTGCTGCCCCGATTCTTGTCCTGGGGGACCCTGCCCCAGCCCTCCTTTGGTGCTAAAAATACGACATAGACATTGAACTGAGCTAAAAAAATAAAGCCTAAACCGAGTAAACCCGTTTAGAAAAGCCAGCGCTGCCCACATGGCCCGCCCGAGCGCGTCTGGCTGGGTTTTGGGTGGGATTTCAGGATTCGGCGTTTCCCAGGGGTGTGTTTAAGGGTGGGTGTCACAGCTCCAGAGAGCCCAAAGCCCCTTGTCCAGCAGCCTGGGGGGTTCAGGGCTGTGTCCCCCAGGAATGCCAGGGGGGTCCCTGCAGCCCTGCCCGCTCTCCCTGCTCTGCACGGACGGGCCGGGAACCACCGCGGGCTGGCACCGCTCTCCAGCCTGCACCCAAACCCTGGAGGAGCTTTTGTGAAGTTAAATCCACCAGCAAAGGGAAGACACGGACGAGGAGAAGAGGAGCCGAGTGCCCGCCCGGTTCCCGAGCCGCCGCGAGATGAAGTTGTCTGTGCCCGGCGCAGCCCGCGCCACACGCGGCTCTTTAATAAAATTGGCTGAGATTTGTTGATAAGCCTGAAGCAAAGTCAATGTGAAGTGTCAATCCCGCCGTGCGCGGGAGCCTTCGGGGGTCGAGCTGCTTCCTCGCTATGATCGTCGTATCAAAGATATGTCAGCCGCCTGTTAACTGTTTTCTTATGAATCGCGCCCGAGATCAGACACGAGCCGCAGATAAACCGCAGCAAAGGGGCTGGAGCCCAGCGGTGCTTTGCCCGTGGAGGATGGTGTTGGCCCCCGGGACCTCGACAGTCGCCAGCCCACAGCCATCCCGGCCAGGCCAGGGCGGCAAGGGGTGGCCGGTGGCACGGAGGGTCCGGGGCGGGAGCGGGGGGCTGCTGACCTCAGCCCTGGTGAGCCCCGGGGGTGCCACCGCGGGTGCCGGGCTGTTCTCTGCGGGAGGAGCATCTCACGGTTGTACAGTCTGCACCGAGCGAAGCTGAAAGAGAAGAAACCGAAAGAAGCGGGGTTTAATTAAGTATCAGCCAAGATTTATGCAACTTTCTCTCCCCATCATAAATATTAATAAGGCGCAAGCAGTGGCTCTGCGGCAGGCACTGTCGAGCCATGAAGGGATGTTAATTCCCGGCTCTTTGAGATGGACTAAGCGTGACACAGAGCCTCTTTGATTTGGAATATTCCTTGGGTTTAAAAGTTAAATAACATGAAGGGGGATTTAGTGGGTAGTAAACCATTAGTGAGTCCGGGATTTAAACTCCGGTCCGCACGCGGTGTATTTCACGATTGCCAAACTGATTAATGGAAGCTGCCGGAGGAGCTCCCTCGCCAACGCCGGGCGCACGCCGCCCGCAGGTCTGTGGGGCCGGGCTGGCAGCAGTGGGACACACGGGTGTTGGGGTGCAGGTGATGCGGGGGCAGCGGCGGGGAGCTCCTGGGACAGGGAGCGGGAGCCGGGGCACCCAGGGCTGCACCCCGTCCTGCACAGCCCGCAGGCGGTCGTTAGAGGTGGCACAGCCAGCCTCGGCGAGGACTCGCAGAGCCCACTAAATCTCTAGCCATCCCTTAAATAAAACTTTATGCTGGCTAATAAATTTTAATGCCACTTGTCACTGCTTGATAACTGCAATCATTTAACAGAGGAGGAGAAACCCCAGCGCTGGAGTGCGGTAGATGTGCCGTGCACCGTGCCCGCGGTGCCCGTGGTGCGTGCGGCTGCTCGCTGTGCCCACCCAGGGAACGGCAAATCCTGCCAGTTCCCTCCCTCCCCATGGCAAATCGGCCCTTCCCAGTGTGCACCAAGGAACAGACCATCCAGGGCTGGAAAATAACAGCAGTCATGGAGAGGAGCAAAGGGCTCTGCAGGTGCCGTTCACACTGGAGCGTAATGACAGCAGCAGCAGCGTGACACAGCTCCCCGTCCCACACGCACATCTGCCCAGCTGACGTCTTGATTTCCTCGCCCTCAGGCTGTGCTGCCTGGCGCAGTTCAGAACTCTGCTGGCAGCCCCGACCATTACACAGCACAAACCCGCGGTTCACCCCGGCGTTTGTGTCCGGTCGGGGTTGCGCAGTGTCTGGGAGGGGAGGTCTGTCCCCCGGCACAAGGCGCACAGCGGGGCGCTGGCCTGGCCGCAGCTGCTCAGCCACACCGCAACAATCAATAATGATCATAATTATTACAGGAGCAGCGTGAATTTCCTATCAAATTAAATCACACAATGAATAATTTTCATGTTTTATTAAACAAAAGCCTCTCTCTGAAGAGGTTCGATGGTGCCCCAGTGTCTTTGGTTGCCCGCAGCCGGGCACTGTGACTGCGGGGGCACAGGGACGCTGCTGGGACCCTCTGGGCGGGGGTGAGCGGACCATCCCCTCCTGCGCTCTGAGTTTTGGCAGGGCCAGAGGGAAAGCTCAGGTGGGAAGAGGGGACTGTCCCCGCTCCCGCCGTCACCTCCAAGCGAACCCGGCTCCGTCCACAGCCGGGGCAGGAGACCTGCTCAGCAGTCCCTGGGAAATCCAGGTCTCGTTAGCGTGGCTCTAAGCTGGTTGGAATTAGCATGGTTTTAACCCACTCATCCTCTGGCCATCTATTTTTAGAAAATGTATAAAGCTAGGAAAAAAAAAAATCCTTACATGGTCTCCGAGCTGAGCCACCAACACGTGAGTGTTGTCCCCTCCCTGCGAGGGTCTCGCAGCGCTTCACAAGCCCCATGGGCTGCAGGGGCCGGGGATGAACCTCACGGTGGCAGGGACCTGGGTCCTGCACCGGGCCAGCCTGGGGCTTGAGACCTGCCACTGACTTGGGCAGATAATTGGGGTTTTTTAATTTGCTGATGGAACAGGGAGTGAGGAGAGTAAAAAGCAATCTGTGCCGCCTCAAACCAGTAATTTTCAGTGTGTTTGGGGACAGAAAATAAAAGCCTTTGCTTTTGGAAGAATGAAATGTTGTATTTGGGATTTCGGGGGGAAACGTAAAGAACAATCAAAAAAGTTTTCAATTTTCAGAAAACTGCTTTTGAGGCCAACAAATTTGTTTGATTTCATAAAATAATTCAATAGTCCGGGAACTTTGTTTTTCATAATTAATTCAAAACACTTTCCCAGCTTTACTCAGGACCCTGAGCCCGGGTTGACACCAGGGCTGATCCAGCCGCAGCGTCTCTCAGCCTCCTCCCAGGGATGCAAGAGGCCGCTGGGACCTTCCCGCTCGGCCGAGGTGGTGACGGCTGCTGGGAACGGCAGATCTCACCGCAGCCCCGCTCGTAACCCCGCTGAGGGATGTTCCTGCTCACGGGGTATTTAATCTTTCTGTCTGCATTGCACAGTGCAGCAATGGTTACGGCCTGCCAGCAAAACCCAACGAGGAGAACCACCTCCGAAGTGGCGTGTGGGAAGCGATCAGATTTAACTTGCTGGCCAGGGAAGCGTCACGCAGGCAGGAGATAGGTGTGGAAGGGATCAGCTGGCTTTGCACAATAGCATCGCCTTCCTGCGCTCGCCTCACACGCCGCCTTGCAGCATGGCTGCACACTGAGATTTCATGTAATTTTGTTTTAGTGCAGAATTTAATGTTAAGTTTAAATATGTAATTATCTTTAATTGAAATTACATCCGTGCTTTTCATTAACAAGACGCGAAGAGCGAGCAGCAGAACGCAGGGAGACGCGAGATGTGGGCTGCACGGCACACCCGGCCAGGTTGCGGGTTTGCTGCGGCTCCGTCCTGCGCAAAGTGGCGATAACTCCTGGAAGCAGTTTCACAGGCGGGTCCAGGGGTCCCCGCGCAGCCCCCCTGCCTGGCCGACAGCCTGGGCACCCCCACGCCCCCGCACCCACCCAGGCGTTTGCAGGATGCTCGTGCACCCCCCGCACCCGGGGTGCCCCGGGCCGGTCCCTGCGGCTGCTCCTGCTCCGGGCCGTGCCCCCCAGCGCGGACCCCCGCCGCGGGCCAGCGCAGAGCCCCGCGGAGCAGCGCGGAGCTGCGGTCACCAGGGGGTAGCATCGGTTCGCGGTGCCGGTGCCGCTCCCGCCGCGGCTCCCGGTGGCCTCGGCAGCTCCGGGGCCGCCCCCTCTCCGCAGAACGTGTCTCGGGGTCTCTCGCGGAGCAGCCCAGAACGATGCCTTTCCGTAAGGGAACGGAAAATCGCATTTAGGAGCGACCGCGGCCCCTCTGTCATGTCGCATGGAAAAAATCATCCGTTTCTGGGTTCAGTCCTTTTCAGACGTTAAGGTCAGTGATTCGAGTGGACATTAAACTAATACAGCACGACAACGTTGTTACGATTGTCTGGTGGCTCTTCTGAAAACCCATTGGTCCTTTCACATCCTCGTACGCCGTTTAGAAAGCCTGGAGGGGGTCACCAGCGCGCCCAAATCGGCGTCTTTTAAAAACCAGACCGGCCCATGCCGTATTCTGCACCTTTACAGTTCCAGCAATGATCTGATTCCTCACCCTGACAAGGTTGGAGAGGCACGCGGGTGAGCCATCCCCATCCCAGCAGGGGTTCCCGGTGCTGGTGTCACTGCTCAGAGCCTCGGTCACCGTGGAGGAACGTCCGGGCAGAGCCGCAGCTCAGCACGTGCCACAGATCTTGGCTCAGGCTGAGAAAAGCGTTCTACATTTTTGATGTTATGTTTCCTAATGTTTTACCCAACAACCCATAAATTTCACAAGAACAAGCCTGTGAAGGGTTTGTTTGAGGAGAGCGGGACAGATTGCTACAGGCTGTAACTCTGCAGAGTGAGGAGCATTTAAAGAAGCTCTTGACAAACAGCAAGAGAAGCACTGCACGTGCACAGGAGCGTTCGTCAGGGGACAGAGCTCGTACCCCAGGCACAGGCTGGATCCTGCCCTCCCGCTCGAGCCCATCCTGGCTGCGGTGTGGGGATGGACCCCTGTCTGCACCAGTCCCCCCACAGCAGGGGCAGCACTCGGATAGTGCCCCTCCTGGGGACAAACAGGACAGTGCAAAAATGGCACAAACGCCCCAAAGGAGCTTCCCAGGCAGAGAGCAGAGCACAGCACATTCCTGGGTAATCGAACCGAGGACGCTTCTTACCCCACCTGAGCAGCTAAATTTAAATGTCTCTAAACAATTATTTTAAAAGCAGGGAGAAAGACCCGTCAGTGTGTGAGTGATTGTGCTGCTCACTGACCGTGCTCCGTGAACTCAGGTCTTTGTTGCCACCAAAGCACTTTCTTCACCTTTTGCATGCACAGTTCCTACGGATTGATACTAAATGCTCTTCAGACTCGTTAGCAGCAGTCAGCGAGACAATCAGCACGTGCTGAAGTCCTGCTCTGACAGTGCAATCCATTAAATATCAATTAATCAGTTAATCAGCATAGAGGATACACAGAACAATGCCGGTGATGGCTACTTTCTAACCTTGAATGGTTCATGCCAGTTCCGTGTATGTAGCTCGACAGGTACGTTATTTTTTCGCGAGGGAGTTTCGGGCAGCGGGGTTTCTAAGCTGCAGGGCAGAGCTGGACCATGCTGCAAATGCTTTCCCTCATGTACCCGTTAGACCAGCTAAATGACTCCCTCCCTCCACATCACCTGTGTTGGCATCTTCTGCCGTGGTGATTTTCAGCCAATATCCTTGCAAGTGAAATTTGGCAATGCTCCCGAAAAGTGCTTTTTAAACTCAAATGCTCAGATATCCTCATAACTGCCTAACAGATCAGCAGTGTGAAGCTGACACCCCGATGCATAATCCTAACGCTGTGTCCTTGCTGTTATCTGTGTGAGGCAGAGGAACGAGAAGCAAACCACGCATCCTGCATAACTCAGGATTCCCACTGCTGACCTCAAGCTTTCCTGTCCTGTAGAGCCGAGGCTTTATCCATGCAGAAAATCGCAGAGAACTTTGATAAAAAAAAATGTTCAAGAATTTAGGAATTTGCTCCTAAATAGGAAGAAACTAAATTTGCCATGGAAGCTGTCACAAATTCCTCTTCCAGCTGCAGACAGGAAAGATGCCAAGATCCTGGAGTACCAGGCACTGTGCAGGACTCTGGCTGGTACGTGTTTCTCATGTGCTCTGCACGGCTGAAGGGATCCAGAGAGCTCCAGCCTGGCCACCCCAGCACCCCGCTGCCCTGTTTCCCCTGGGGACACGCTCTGGCCCTGGGAGAAGCTGCCCCACCGGTAGGCGCCGGGTCTGCTCAGCCTCTGGTGCCAGAGCTGCTCCATCCGCCCCAGGCATCAGTGGCTGTGTGAAACGGTTCCCAGCGCTGGCATCTGTGGCACTGGTGCTTCAGTCCTGGGGGAGCTGTGTGAACGGTTTTATCTCTAGAGCTCTGCTCCTCGCCCTCCCTTCCCCCTCCGGTCCGTGGCCATTCACACCGGAATGTGAATCTCTCCATCTGCATCCTTTTGCCCCGTGAAGCCCCGAGCGCTTCTCATGGTGACACCAGGACAGGTGACCCCGGAGACCTTTTCACCTCGGGCATGTCCTGCCTGTGCCTTAACCTGATTTGGACGTGTCTGTGATGTGAGTGATACACCTACCCGGAGCCCGAGACCTCCAGAAGCCACTGCTCGTTTCCATAGACCCCCGTAAATGGATAACTGGCTCTTTAATCTTGTTACTAAATTGTAATGGAATTATCCCTCTAATCCTTTGGAGCAAGAGCAGAACTCAGCCACCAATATAAAATTAAAAAAAAAAAACCCTACAGTAATCATAGATTTTAAAAGTATTTATTTTGTGCTGCTCCCAGATAGGCTGTATATAAAATTTTATTTCAGAGGAATAATGCCGTGTAGTGCACTCTGTGGCTGCACTGTGATTAAGTCCTTTTTAATCTGCTGGGTATGTGGAGGTGCAGCGCTTTCCCAGCACAGCTCCCTCCGTGCCAGACTCTCTATTAACGGGGTTACCGGCTTATCGGAAAGAGGCAGAATTACCCAGCTCCGGGAGGTTTTTCCTCTGATCTGCTTAGGAGCCCGGGCCATTTCAGGGCAGGGAGGGCTCAGCGGCTCTAAGCCTGTTTCCTCCTCAAGCCCATGTGCTCCTCGCTGCTCTATTTTCTCGCAAGGAACTTTCTAGCTGGTAAATCTGTTTGGAGGGATTGGTTCCTGCTGCTGCTCTGTCTGTCTGTCTGCCTGGCCGTAGAGGGCTGTGCCAGGACGGGCAGCTCCTGCTGCTGCCCAAGGGATGGGGGAGCAGAGACGGTGCCAGCAGACGGGTCGGCAAGTGCCCGGTAGCTGGGGTTGCCCAGACACAGTCGTGGTGGGCACAGCAAAAGCGTGTTTGATGGAAGGAGGCTTTGGCAGTGGGATGGGGAAGTGCCACTGGCTTTGCAGCCCGGGGTACCGGTGCCACCAGGAGCAGGCAGCTGGTGCAGTGCGGTGCACGGAGCCGTCCTGCTCGCACCCCGCTGCAGCCTCCTCCTCCTCCTCGCTGGCGTTCTGCAGTAACGGGTCCTGTTCATTCCTTTCCAACCACTGCTCCCAGATCTTTACTCTGCGAGCTGGAGGTGAAGCAGGGAGGAGGACCAGGGTGCAGAGGCTGCGGGCAGGACCAGCAGAGCGCAGCGAGAAGGGATGCTCTTCATGCAGCAGAACCCTGACTTGGGGGGGCATGAGGAAAATCACCTGGCTGATGTAAAAGCATCCTCTGGAGACAGGTGGGGTTGCAGACAGAAACACGTCCCGCCTGTGCGGGGACTCACAGCAGGGTCTGTGGGCTGTGAAGGAAGAAACCTCGGCGTGAGTGGCCTCCGGTCCCGCTTTGCTCTGTGCCTGGCGCGGGGAGAGGTGGGGAGGAGGAAAGGAGCGGGTTGGGGATGTGAGAGCATCTTGTCACAAAGCATTTGCTGACCTTTCTGTAAATATTTCTCAGAAAAGGCTAAATGCCCGGGTCAGTTCAGAGGGTGCTGTGCTGCGATCAGCACTTTGCCTGGGGCCACGGCCACGGCTGCCTTTGACAAATAGCAGTTGACCCGAGCCACCGCGGCGCAGGCAGTGTGCATGGGGGCATGCCCGGCCGGCAGCACGATGCGCTGAGCCGCCATTGTGTGTGCATGCTGCCTGCACTGCTGCCTGCACTGCTGCCTGTGCTGCTGCCTGAGCTGCTGCCTGCACTGCTGCCTGTGCCTGCTGCCTGTACCTGCTGCCTGTACCTGCTGCCTGTACCTGCTGCCTGTGCCTGCTGCCTGCACTGCTGCCTGTACCTGCTGCCTGTGCTGCTGCCTGCACCAGCCCAGGGGTCCTATCTAATGGCCATATCTTCGTGTAGCGTACCAACGATGCTTTAGGGAAAATAACAAAATTTGGTCCTTAGTAAAGTGAACACTGCAGAACACAAGGCACCTATGAAACACCGCTTCTCACCTGATGGCTTTGCCTGGATTTTCTAGCCCCAAATTAAAGAGACCTTGTCCCTTCCCACCACAAACAGCAGATATGAAACGGGAAGAGTAACTTCGTGGAAGGTCATATCATCTGACCTAGAACAATATTACAGGAAGGCAAAAAAAAAAAGTTTCACAGGGATGATTTTAAATGTGAGGTGTGTTTCTTTTTTTTTATAATTTGATGGCAGAAACAACTGCATGGAAATTAAAGCTTGTGCTCGCCTCCAGCACAATCACTGCCTGCTGACATCCCCCTCCCGCCTCCCGGGGACGCACACACGGACAGGGAGTTTGCTAAAGGTGGTGTCAGAAGTCCAGCACCCCCACAGCATCCCAAATGCTCAAGACCTGCTCATGAGGCTGGCAGGAGCGCGGGGGATTTGGCGTGCCTCCCCGCTCTGACACAGACGGCTCCGCGGGCGGGTTGCGTGGTGGCTGTTCCATGACGCGGGCGCGTAGGAATGTGTGTGCATGTGCGCGGGAATGCCTTAGGCCCCTGGCCTCCAAAGATTTATGTACGTGCTTAACTCCTAGCAGATGAGAAATCCCATTGAGACTATGCATGTGCTACAGGTTAAAGACAGGCATAAAGCTTTGAAGAGTCTAAATCTTAGATTATAAAGATTATAAATTTTAGGAGGACAAGGACAGCCTCTGTCTGCACAGCAGCAGCATCCTGCGGGCGAGGGACAGCCTGCGGTTACACCACCTCACCTCCATCCCCCCATCGGTACCGGCACCACCGCCTGCGGCCCCGCGGGTGCCAGGCACGGTGGGGAGGGTCCGGCAGGCTGGTGGTCACGGTGTGGCTGTCAGGGGAATGCATTTCTCCATGCACCAGCTTCAGCAACTGAAGGGAAGGGGATGCAATGAGAACCAGATGGTACATCCGTTCCTCCTTCGGCACTGGAGCTCCTACACCCTAAACCGTGGGGCGAGTCGCAGGCTGCTGGCCACGCTTGCCCAGAGAGCCTGCCAGGGCCGGGGGCTCCGCATGGGCATCGACCCCTCTTCTGCTGCTCGAGCAAGACCGCAGGGAGCTGATGAAGAACTGAACACAAAAAATGGGAACACGGGGATTGCTTTGCCAGAGCAGCCATGCTCAGGTGGGGCTGGTGCCGGGTGGCAGAGACCGCCGTGCAGGTCCGGGGGTCCGGGGGTCTCTGCTAGCTGCCAGCAACCCCGCCCCAGTTTGCTTGGTATCATTTCAGAAAGACACAGCAAGAGGAAACTGTTTCCTGCTCCTCTGTATTTTTAATTCATATTTTCACAGCTCTGCCTGTCCTAAATCCCAAGCAGATGGTGCAACTCAGCCCGGCTCCTCCAGCAAGGCTGATCCCCAGGGCCTCCCTGCAGAGTGTACATTTCAAAGGATAATTCCACGAGCGCTTCTTACCCTGATCCGGAGCCTCCGCAGCGCCTGTGTACTTCATCACTCCGCACACAGCCCTGCCCCTGCCTCGCACCGGCTCCCGCGGGGTTTCCTCTTCTCCTGCAGCAGGTAAGCGGAGTCACCAGCTCTGCGATGTGGCCTCGGAAGCAAAGGCAGCCGTGAAACGCAAGGAGCAAAAGTGAAAAACAAAAAGGAAAACAAAAGAGAAAAGAAGGAAAATTCCTGTATGACTTCCCTGATTTACGCTACAAAAAAGGGAGCTGTCCCCCCGCCTCCCAAGCGCGGGGGCAACCCCGACCTCGGGCGACCGACGTGGGGCCAAGGGAAGCCCTGCACAGAGCAGCCCCCCCGCACCCACAGCACCTTTTTGTGCTCGTGAAGCATTTCCGCACTAACAAATCCCGTTTGATAATTGTGTTGCAAAAGCCTCACTCTGAATATTTAATAGAATTATTGCTAGTTATCAGCACAGGGAGGTGATAAATCACCAGCCGCCTTTCCCCAACGCCGGCAGAGCCATCAGGGGGTTTCAATCACGATTCCCACCCTGCCCCTGTGCCAGAAGCACCATGAATTCAAGAGGAAAACAAACAAACAGCCTGCCTCCCCCTCCCCGGGGTCCACTCCTTTAAAAAACAAAAAAAGTAAAGAAAAGCTACAGGCTCTGGCTGGGCCCGGGGGTCCCCGGGTGCCACAAGCCCAACTTTGCGGTGCCCGCGGCTCCCTCTGGCTCTGCCCCTCCGCCGTGTACGGATGAGGTGATCTTTTAGCTGCCCTTTGTCTTGGAAAAAAATTAATTCTCATTTGCATTACCTCGACTAAATGTCACCCACCGATATTTTGTTAGACATTAGCAATGCTGGCAGAGAGGGGCACGGGATAATTGCGTTCTGCCTAGCGGTGGGATTTACATAATTTCAGACAGCAATTAAAGAATCCCTGGGAATTTTTTTTTTTCTCTTCCAACCTCTCCTACAAAGAAAGTGTTCGTTTACATTAAGCGCTCAGCTCCTCGCTGTTCATTTGCATAAAATTAAAGGTTTTTGTGTTCTGGAACAGCAGGGTAACATTTAAAATTCCGTTTCAAAAAGCTCACCTTAGAATAATAAAATGTTAATATCATTTCACGGGCTGGAGAAGGTTGCCAGCTGCCTTTAACTTCAAACTTTTATCCAATACTAACTGTTTGGGTGGGTAATTTTTTTTTTTGTTAAGATATAAACTTTCTTGAAAAAGTGCAGGGATGTAAATGTGCCTACCGATGGGTCTCTGCAGGGCTACTCCAGAGCAGAATGTTTGTTTACTCCATAGTTTTTTAATTAAAAAATCATGCAAAAGAGCGGCAGTGGAATATTATAGGCTTTAATGTGCCGTCATACTCCAGACTATGAGAGGAAATGCAATTTGGATCAAAAGCCTTTCATTTGCTTTCACGGAGAGGGAAGTGGCACTCCAACGCGAGTCTGGAACGCGAGATAACTTCCACTCTGCGACGGCATCTCCAGCCCCAGCGGGCCCGCTGCCTGCGCAGGCAGAGGTCCAGGCAGCAAAGGAGGTGGCGTGGAGAGACAGCAGAGACCCAGACCCTTGCTCCTGAGGCTGGTGGGGTCCCCCCCAGGACCCAGAGCCCCCCCAGCACCCACGCAGCCCCTCGGGAGTGGGGAGGGGAGCAGGTAGCAGTCCTGCAGATGCCGAGGAGGAGGAGAACAGCAGCTCAGAGGGGCTCCGGCCCCGTGGTGTGGGGAAGGGGCTGGGAGCAGAGGCTGGAGGCTGGCGGAGCTGAAGCCCTCCCAGCCGTCAGCTGCCTTTATTCTGGGCAATCTGTCAGCGCTAAATAATAAAAAATGACATTTCCATTTGAAGATGACACTGTCGAGGTCCCCGAGTGACCTTTCTCCATCACCAGGGTCTCTCGAGCCTGCAGGAGTTGTCAGCGGCGCTGCCTGTCCCACGCGGCGAGGACAGAGCCCCCAGCAAGGGACATCGCTGGAGGGACAGGGACAGGCGCTGCAGGGCTCTCCCACCGCTGCCACTGCAGCCAGCGGGGACATCCCACGGGGCTGGGAGCCAGCCGCAGACATGTCCCCTTGCAGGGGACGCAGCTCCCAACCCCTCACACAAGCCCTGGAGATCCGCAGCCTCTCCCCCTCCCCACGACAGCTCCGAAGCAGAGCCAGCCCCACGGCAAGCGGGGGACAGCGGCTGTGGGGGGACAGGTGACATCCCACACGGCACTGGGCTGGTGCGGGCTCTGCGGGAGGAGCAGCGGGGGCACCAGTGCAGGGCTGTGGGGAGGTGGGACGGAGCAGAGGCAGCTCTCGTCAGAGATCCAGAGTCACCCCCAGAGCAGCGGCATGCTGTCACCCGCACAGTCCCGCGGTGGCTTCGGCAGAGGAGCAGCGGCAGCAGAGAGGAGGCTCAGTGACCCATGTGCACGATGCCCCTCGTGCGGCAACTGCTCTGTTGTGAGGCAGGAGCGGTGCTGCCAGGACGCGAGGACGAGGGGACGATGCTGCAGGGCGACTGTCACTGCAAAGAGAGGATGGGACGGGGCCACAGCGGGCCAGGAACACCTGGGGGGCTCCGAGTGCCCAGGGAGGGAGGCTTCGGGCAGCAGGTGCCATGGGTCAGGAGAAGACCCCGGCCCGGGTCTGACCCCTCTGCTGGCTTCGCTGGCCAGGGATGGCAGAACGCGGGTGCCACACTCAGCTGCCATCGCCCAGGCTGGAGCCCCTCACAAAGGGCTCCGGGGACGTGTCAGGGGGCTCCTCCGCGCCAGGCCGTGGGGCAGCGGGAGCTCGGTGCCGATCCCTCCACAGCCGCAGGGCCGGGAGGGAGGCCAAGGCGCGGGTCCCCAGCATCCAGCTGTCACCAAGGTGCAGGACGCTCTGGAGCGCGGTGCAGCCAGCAGCACCACAGCCCGGGCTGTGCCAGGAGCGCGCGGCGAGGCCGGCCGGTGCCAAACGCCTCCAGCATGGGCCGGGCAGGGCCCGCATGGCCCCCGGGAGGAGCCGGCAGCCACACCGCGGCAGGGTGCCGTGTTTTTCAAGGCAGCGTGCCCAAAGCCCCCCTCAGCCTCTGCCCCGACCCCGCGGGGCCAGCCTGGGCCGGAGGGCGAGAGCCGTGGGGCTGCCCAGGGCCGTGTCCTCGCCCCATCTCGTGGGGTCAGGCGGTCCCCGCCAGGCCCGCACTCATCCTTCCTCCCTCTGTCCCCTCATCCTCACGCCGCTCGCCAGCACCCACACGGCTTCTCCGGGGACAGCGGCAGCCACCAGCCCTCGCCCCCCAGCACCCCTCCCCAGCACCCCCGCGGCCACGGCCGGGCGGCCCGCACAGGGGGTCGGGAAGCAGCGGCGGCAGGCGGAGAGCTTCCACCTGGCAGTCCTCTTGTCTGCCACCATTTGGGGCTGCTGTAGGATTGTTGCAAAAAGTATTTCATTAAAAATGAATCCGAATCCCAGGCGCTGTGTTATCTGACTGGCTCACAGGCGGGAGAACACCGAGCACAGCCCGCGGTCCCTGCTGCCCACGGTGGATTCCTGCTGTAGTCTCCAGGCCACCGACACTCCTACCTGCCTGACAGCAACTGACAATTTTTTTTTTTTCTTAATGATTTGCACGGGGAATCTACACCTTCACCACTACAGCGGCTGCAAACACAGGATAGACTCGCGCTTTTAAGCATCCAGCTCACCAGCAGCCTGTTAGAAATGTTTTCCGAACTGTTTTGTGTCTCTGGGAGCTGGGAATTATCGCTGTATCCCGGTCAAAACGAATATAAACGAGGATGAGCGCGCTGTCCGCCGCACAGGAGAAGCTCTCATGTGCCAGCCTGGTGTCAGCCAGCCTCCTCGTCACCCCCATCGCCCCGTCTGCCAGCACACGGCCCCTGCTCCGGGGTGCCCAGCACAAAACCTCACCATTGTGAGGGAGCAAAGCAACAAGCAGGCAGCAGAGGATGAGGAATGAAACGTTTCGCCTGGGAAGAAGCAGAATAACCCACCTCCTGTGAGAATGCCCGGAGCAGAGTTCCCTCAGCCGCAGGGCACCGCGCCCCCAAAGAGACGGGGACCACGCACCCGCTCCTGATACCCCAGCCCCTGTGACTGGAAGGATGAGATGCTTTAATTTATAAAACAAAAAAAAATATTTGCATGTTTGTGCATTGTGTTTTTAACACGTTGATGGTTTTTCACATCTGTTGTGTCGGGACTAGCAGGACTGACATTTTTCTTTTCACAGTGTCCCATCAGGGCTGCTGTCCCACAGCACGGATGCGTTAGCACTCATCACCCGGCTAAATCAAACCAAAAAACAACCGAAAATAAAACCCACGTAAGATTTTGGTAGAACTGTGGGTGGGCAGGAAAACAAGCGTGTTAGACCAGTGCTGCCAGACAGCCTGTGTGCAGTCGTCGCTTGGGAGGCTGGTGCATGCCAGGGGGGTACAATGTGCTGCTGGAGTGCGTTCAGAATAATAAACAGAAAAAATAGTTTAGAAAAAGTCTGAAACTGAGTAAAGTCCCAGACGGGCCAGGGGAGGACATCGTTTACTGAAGTAAACTTTTTAAAAATGGAAATGAAAAATATTTACTTGGGGATTTATCTTAGGAAAAAGTCATGAATGCATTTAAAAATTTTTCATTTCAAAATTTGTTTTTTTTTTTACTTTTATGACATCAGTAGTAACGCATAACATAACCTGTCATATCATGTCAAGTCATGTCATAATATGCATAATAGTGGAAGAAGTGCATAATATTACATGTCATATTGACATAATCAGAATATTCTATTATTATTGACTTTGTCAAACTAATTACAACACAGACAGGAAATACTTTGCTCTAGAAACTAAGATTTAAAAGGTGCAACCTATGACAAATAAGTTATTTCCCCTTACAACAGCATTTTAATCTGTTTATCATGTATTTGCATAAAAGTATTTAGACTAGGATGTTATATCATGTGCACTGCTACATATAGTTCCATTAAATGATGCAATAAGAAAAATTAAAATAGCACAAGTAAAATTTTCAGTTTGAAACTATTCAATTTTTCTTAATAAACAATTATAAAAAAAAATTAGCAAATCCTTCTGTACATGAAACCTGAAAGTTCCCATAATGAAACACCTACACCAACCCATCTGTGCAAACGGAACAGTCTTTGCCAGCCCATTCCCCAGGAGCTCCACAGTGCTGGTGGCAGAGCAGCGGTGCCGGCGGTGCCACCCTGCAGGGCTGCGGTGCTGCATCGCGCTCGCCCGTGCACCAGCTGGGCACCAACCTGCGCACACCCACACACACCGACGTACCCGCGGCGTCAGAGCTGCCCCCCCAGCCTGGGCTCTCTCAGAGCCCACTGGGATTTCTAATTGACTTGACACGTTATAAATTGCCTAACTTGGTTGTGATTGCTGTGAAGAATGGTACTTTAAAGGACTCAATATCTGTATATCTCCCTTTGATAAACATTGGCTTGCTGAGCTTAGATCTTATTTATTTACCCTTGGAGCAGGTTCATTACTATGTATTAGGTAGATATGACATATTTATGGAAATATGGGGACTCTTTATGGAATATATTAAGATTAAATAAATCATTGACTATGTGGTCAAGAACTACAGCAATCCTGATGAATGATTCCATGACTTTTTTTTGATCTGCGTATAATTTTAAGAGCCATCCCCTTTGTCTTTCTGGACTCCTGCAGAATTTCCCACACCACCCCTTACACCCCGGGAAATGTCAGACGCTCACCCTTGCTTGGGATGAAAGCTCCGGGTCCCTCGGGCCAGCTCCCTGTGGGAAGGGCCGGGGCAGGAGCCTGGGAGAGCCCCAGCGCATCCAGATGCCGAAACCCAGCCCTTGGGAACCTGCTTAGCAAGCTGAGAAATGGTTCCGACTTCGTTATCCCACATCGCCCCATTCACTGTGATCCGCTGTGCGCATCCATTAGCCAATGAATTTACATATCTAATGGTGCATTGTCACAAATTAGCAGTAATTACATTTAAAACAGCTATTTTGATACAAATCAATGAGAGCCATGGCTAATGACATAAATGCTGTTTCACGTGTCCCTTGGCCTCGTTAGGAACATCGGGGGAGTACAGACCGGGTCGGAGCAGCGGTGCAATGCCTTCGGCAGGCTCAAAGCAGAAGGCTTTTCTGCTGGGCAGAAACCCACCAGGACTGGACAGAGGGTTTAAACCCACCACGAAGGCTTTACGGCCGCCCTTAGCCCTGTGCTGAGTTCTTCTCTCCCGGTTCTTCCCCTGCCCGCTGGCGTTCCCCCAGCTGCTGCCTGGCTGCAGGGGTACGGGGCAGCGGGGACGGGGCTGAGCGCGGCAGCAGCCGCAGCACCTCTGCAGGGCACGCACGAGGTTTTCCTTTTGGCTCAGGACAGCTAGGGAAAGTCTGTAAATACTGGGGGATCCTTAAGGGTAGTTAAGTAGCAAACTATCTGTTGATAATAAAATTTCTTGCTTCTCGAAGATTTCCAATTTGCCTGCTATCCAAAGAAAGGTATTGGGTGTCTGCTTCCTAAATTGTTTTAATCTCTGGCAAAGAGTGCTTCTGGCAGAGTCCCTCAGCTGGAAAATAGGAAATGAGTTAGAAACAACAGACAAACGTGAATAATACACAGCTTAAGATGTCTGATCTTGATCTTGAGAAGTGAAGTTTAAATAGATTCCTCAATTCCCCTGTGTGTGACCGCCCCGGGGAGGACCAGGGATGCTGAGGTGGGTCTGGCAGCGACGTGTGCTCCCCCCCGGCTGCCGGGGAGCACGTGGGGACGCATCTGCCCCAGGGCAGGGTGACACCGTGACACCTTGTCAGGCACAGAGGGACAGCCACGTGGGGGCTAACGTGGGACTGTGGGCTTTACCGGCTTGCCCAGCCTTTAACACAAGCAATCTTCTTCCTTGATGTTTCTTCTGAGGCATTTACGTGCACCTCACTGCTCCAACCCCCCTGGACACAAGCCACATGCATCCCCGATACACCCCCCTTGGTGCCAGGCACCTGCCCTCGGCACATCGCTGCTGTCTGATGGCATCTTTGCTTTTCTCTTCACAAATATTTTCTCAATGAATCTCCAAACATTTTCCCAGCAGAGTCTTACAGGATTTCAAGAAATCTTAAAATCCTGGGGAAAAAACAACCTTCTGCTTACCTGCTGACAGAGAGGCTCTTTCTCCTGTAACCTGTCCATGTCACTGTGACACTAATTGAACTTTCCTGTGCAAAGAGGCCCCCGGGCAAGGAAGTTGCCCCGCATGCAGCAGGACAGCCCCTGCGGCAGCCCCCAGCTGGTCCCATGCCCCTGGCTCGGGCTCCTCGGGAGGACAGAGCTCTCGGCGTCGCACACCAGCGCTGCCCTGCACGCTGAAGGAAACGCTCTTTTCCATCGCACTAAGTGAAACAATTCAAACCGGGAAAATCTTGATAAAAGTTTAATTAGGAAAACGGACTCCATCTGTAACAGATCCCCGTTCTCCCCATGTATTAACCCTTTTGCCATAAATCTGCCACCCTTGAAGAAACCTGCCTTCCTCACAGAACCCACTCAGGGTTCACATTATTTTAATCAGTTAGAGGGGTTTAATACATTATTGATTTTTAGGAGAATTGAAAAAGCTCCCGTATTAAGTCCAGGTTGCTTATTCTTTCTGTATATGACATTCAGGTACTTGTGAAAAATTATACCAATTATGAAATCAGCCATTTACTGCTTCAAAGTGCAATCAGTTGTCACACTGGAAAGCACTTGCTCCTGAATATTATTAGTTGGGCTATGTGCACAGGAAAGTGCTGAGAGGAAAGACTTTAACCAAAGGGCAATTGCATGAAATTTACTTAGAAATAGCTATTTATCACCCTTGGATTTCCTACTGTTCAAATCCACTGCAGACACTTTATGGAATGAAACAGCCATCTCACCAACGTAACTCAGCCAACTGAGGGGGTTTTTTCCTCACTGACATTAAATGAAAAATTTAGAAGTCATTGTAACAGCTTAAAGATGCATTATCCTTTTTGATGTGCAATTTTAGCTTCATATCAAAAGCCATATAAAATAACCCCCGCACAAACACAAAAAAGGAACTTTTAAAAGTTTTATGACATGTAGTTCATCTTACCTTTTATGCATCTAGCAGGCACCGCTTCTCCCGCTGTTCTCAGAGACCATTGCGTGATTACCACTATGGGGGAGAAAATATTGCCATAGCAGCAGCAAAAGCAGCCGAAGGCAGGATTAGTCTCTGGAGCCTGGGAAATGGAGGGGGAGAAGCTGAGCACCACGACGCCAGCAAATTCCTCGGAAGCTGAGCGTGGTGGGGTTGCGGGAGGGCTGCCCGTTAGAGAAGCTTCAGTTGTGTCACAAACTGCCACCACTAATGGCTTTTGCTGCAGGCAGCGAAGTGAGAGGGAACATAAATTAAAGAGGGTACATTCAAGAGAAATTTCTAGCTCAGTAAAGAAGCCTTGTCCGCTTGTTTCTCCAGAGTGGACAGGAATTTCAGAAGGCAAGGTCAACTCCTCCAGGCAGCAATGGAGCCGGCGCAGCCCCGCTAACGGGCAGGATAACACGTATTCGATGGCTGATGGATGTGCCCGCGGCTCCCGTTCCCCTCCCGGGCTGCAGTGCCCAGCACAGGGTGAGCGTGGCTGCCCCGCACCTCGCACACGGGGCACCACTGCTTCCTCTTCCATTTCCGCAGGTAGAACACAAGGGGAATGGGACAGCCGGGCGATTCCACGCTTGGGAGCGTGGCCGGGTGGACAGCGGTGAGTCCGGATACAGAGCCGGGCACCATGGGAGTGCAGGCGGTGTTCCCATAGGAAAATGGGAAAGCAGCTCTCCACCCAACAGGTCTTAAAGACCTAAACCAGGAGCAGAGCAAAGCCCCCGTACCTGTGAACGCAGTCGGCTTGTGCACCCAAACCAGCCCCAGGGCGAGGGGACAACGCCAGGTGCTGCAGGTCCCTCCCAGTGCCTCCCTGGAGAGCGTGAATCCAGGGATGAAGGAAGAACCGAACCAGAACCAGCCTCATCCTCCTCTACAGGGCAATTGGATCTCCTGCCGGAGGGGTCAGGGACCCACTGGTCCCCCCAGCAAGGGCTGGGCACTCCAGAATACGGGCAACTTCAAAATTATTCTATTTTAGAATTTCAGGTCCCAGTCACAAAGGGGGAAAGGAGGTGCTCGATGAGCTGCCTTTCGGAAATCCTTCGGCATGGCGTGGGTGCCTCAGATGTCTAGAACGCAGCGTGGTACAAAATGCACCGACGAGAGTCTTAACAGGTGATGGCAACCGAGATCTAATAGCCTGCTGCGTAGCACAGAAATATCGCAGAAACGGAACACTCGCTGTATTTTAACTTAGCAAAAGGATTGTTATAATACCATTTAATTTAATAAATAGTAAAGCATTTATAAATGAACCATTTCATAAAGTGTTACCAATTTCTCCATACACAATAATATGATTTGCACAAACGTTTGTCCTTGAGGCAATAGAAATTTTCTTTGCAAATCAATCCTTACAAGCGTTGTAATTAGTATCTGTTAAGGCAGCCAGCAGTACCTGTAGCTGTATTTCTCCCATAAAAGCCCTGATTGCTGCAAGCTCTCACACAAAGCTAACGACACAGAAGGAAAATGCGCACATCGTCTAGCCTATTCATTTTAATCAGGCAAGAGTGATTTTTTGTGGCCCATTTGATATGACTTTTACACAAAATACAACCTCGCTCCACGGGGGCTGACGGAAAAGGTCAACACTGCTGTGTAAAAATACATTTAAAGAAGGAGTTCAGAAAAGCAAAAACTACAGATAAGGACCAGCATTGTTCGGGCAGAGCGGCAGGTGTTAACATCTACCTAGTGACCTCTGAGAAATTTATAAATCTAATATTAATTTGGTTTAAATGCTCAAAAAATAAAAGCTAAAGTGAGGGGCATATTTTCTGTTAGCTTCTTTCCTTATCGATGGGATGCAGAGGAGAACTGCTGTGTTTAAGGCAGGCGTTAGCAGATTCTGTTCCTTCAGAAACGGTTTTGTCCCCAAAAGGAGCCCAGCTCAACTCCCCAAAGCAGGAGCTGGAGCCGCACGCGACCGTGCCAGCTCCCTCGTGCTTAAATCAATGTTTTCCAGACTCTGTCATTATTACACGCTGTTCCAAAGCGGTGTTTTGCTGGATGCACTTTAGCTAATGCTGCTCTTGATGATTAGTGCCAGAGCAAAATAAAATTAGCGACCCTCCCGTGGCCGGCGGGAGCAACACGAGCCGTCCCCGCGGAGCCGGAGCCGCTCTGAACAGCAGCGTGTGACACCGGCACAACGGCAGCACCGTACATGGACACCAGCTCCCCAGCGCGGGGTGCTGGCACTCCTCGGCGGGCATCTCGGAACCGAGCCGGACACGGGATCAGGAACCCTTTGATCCCTTGAACAGGCGTAGGTCGGGGTGTCTGCCTGGAGCACCCCAGAGCTTTTGGCTGCAGGGTAAGTGCCACCAAACAGCACAGCAGGAGCTGGATTATTCTGTGAACAGGGTCTAGAATCCCAGCTCCAGGTCCAAGTTTCGGCATTAACCACACCATTCATCATCATTACCCGCAGTCACTCCGCTCGCTGCCCCGGAGGCAGGGCAGGGGCTGACGCATTTTGTTCCCTTCTCCCTCCGAAGGAGCGCAGAGCAGGCGTCAGTAAGATCATTGATCTGGAGCGTTCGCCTGTCCTCCTGAGCAAGGAGGAGGTTAATTTATCACAGGATGGAGAGAACCCAATCTTTAAATTCCCTGCTTGCTCTTAATTAAACAAAACCCTGCTCTGTTTGCTAAGCCTTGCTCTGAAGGCTCAACTGCAGGGTCTGGAGCCAAGCGCAGGCAGCTGCCGTCCAGGCAAAGCCCCGTCACACGGGGCCAAACCGACCCCCCTTCCCTCCAGCTGCAAAACCTCCGGGGACAAGAGCTGCCGTGTCTGCCTGGGTGTGCGGCTCCGATCCCACAGCAGGTCAGCTGCTGGACCCTCACACTCTCCAAAACGTTAGTTGACATAGAAAAGTATCCGTGCAGGGAGATGGTGCTTCAGAAATTACATCTCCTCTGTCCAGAGAGCAAACACAGCCCCAGGCGCAGCACCCGCAGGGTCTCCTGGCTCCTAAGTGACAAAGCCACGGGTGCCCCGAGCGGGATGGGGACCAGCAGCCACACGGAGTGCCAGGACGCCCGGCTCAGCCCAGCTGGCTGTTGGTCACAGCAGCTCCGTGGGCAGAGCGACGTCTCTGGCACAGAGCACGATGCTGAAGATGCAGCTGGAAACCAAACCATCAGCTAGGGCCAAGGAAGCATCCCATGCCCGACACCCCCTGTGCGGGGAGGAACAGGGCACGGGCCAGCCCCTGCACCCCCCTCCCGCTGGTGACCCACGGCCGCAGGTGCTGCTGCACCAGGACCCCCGAGAGCGAGAACAGCCAAGTCCATCACAACCCAGCTGCCAGGAGATCTTCTTGTTATGCTCCAAGAGGTGTGAGGGGAAGATTAATCTTAATAATTACTGTCCTCAGCCTGCCTGGCCCCATCCAAGCTCAGGCTGCCCTTGACACGAGCAGCACACAGGTATCTCTGCAGGCCCCAGCATCCTCCCAGTGCCCCAGCATCCTCCCAGTGCCGGGCTGCACAGGGAGCCCGCAGTGAGAAAGAACCATGTCCGGGCTGCCAGGCTCAGTGGTGCCTGGAGGCTTTTCCCCTCCTGTCCACAGAGTAAATGAAGTGGGGAGAGCAATACAGTGTGCTCTCGCCGAGACCGACAACCTGCGCCTCTCCTGCAGCCGCCGTGCTGGTATTAAACAGACAAGACAAGCTTGCAGTCAGTTATCGGCCAAAAAAATAATGAAGGAACAAGCCGGCAGAGCAAAGCCGAGTCACCCGGATCAGCCAAGTGGAGAATTTAATTTCTCGCAGGTTCCCCAGCAGCCAAGCGTCTCCGCGCCGCAGCCCTGCACACACCGACAGCTCTGACCCACGGCTGCAGCCGCTCCGTTGCCCCTGGGGCTGGGGGAGTGGGCGCACGCCCCGGGGGGCTGGCGGGGAGGGGGCTGCCCTGGTCTCATTTTCTAGAGCAGGGCTGGGTCACCACAGGGACGGCTCTGCCTGACGCAGGGCGTTGGTGGGTGACACTTACCCATCGCTGTGCCGCCAGCAGCCTGGGCTGAGCACGCGCAGCAGAGAGCAGATGACGGGGCTCCAGGAGCATCTTCAGCCCAACAGCAAAACAGCCGGGGGCGGGGGGGGACAGCGGCGCAGAGGGGCTCCAGCACTGTGGGTCCCACCAGAGCAGCAACTGGGGTGCAGTGGGAAGCTGGGGGCCCCGTGCCCCCAGTCAGGGAAGACCGGGTGTCCTGTTCCTAAGCCAGCAGCATTTCTTTGGTTTGCAATGAGGGCGAGAGTTTGCAGGAAATCAAACTGCAAAGAGATCCTGATGCAAGTGAACCTGCCTGGACCAATTTTGGGCTCTTTCCATCTGAGTCCTTTTCCATCCTTTTGCTTCCGAAAAACACTCCTGGGAACTCATCCCTGGTGTCGGTGCTCCGCACTCGGTGTCAGCAGACAGGTCTGGAAAAACAGCCGGTGGTCTGGGACAGCCCCAACAATCAAACCCCCGCAGAAGTGCAGGGAATAAATCAGCTGCCAGAGGGTAAACGCGCTTTCTCCTGGCACGGGTTGGTGCAAAGGTACCCGGCTCCTTAGTTACTTGTCCTAGGGCCAGAAATACAGGGCTGAGCTGTATAACCAGCTGGGAATTGGCCTCAGCCTCTCCCCCAGTTCCAGCATGTGCTAGAGAATTTATGTTGTTTTGTGATTTGTTGGGTTTTTTTTGGTTGGTTGTTTTTTGTTTGCTTGGGGTTTTTTTGGTTTTTTTTACATTATTACAAGTGCAGTCCTGATGAGAAGAAAACCAACAAAACTACTTCTCGTGCCCATGACCACCAGGGTACCACAGCTTGGCCAAGCACGCGTCTCTCTGGGCTGATGCACACATTTCACACCCATCTCTGGAAGCGTTTTTAAGCTCACTTTTTTAGAAGAGGGGGCAAGATGCTTCAAGCATAATAGATCTTTTAAAAAACACACCTGGGGAGTGTTGGAGTGAAGCTTGTAACAACGCAGCTAACGAAGGAAGCCTGGCACCCCCCCAGCCTGGCACCCAGGGGAGGGGGCTCCGGGGGTGCTGAGACCAGGGCAGGGGTCCCCCCGCCACGGAGAGCTTTGCTCTTTGCAGTGCTGCCGACAGCACCTGCGCAAAGCGAGACGGTAACAAACGGGCTGAACCAGCCAGGTTCTGCCTGGCAGAAATCACGCCACAATTTTTGGCTCCACGCAGACATTTACAGCCGAGTTATAAACTCCTGTAAAATGCTGACAGACCCTCCGCTGCAGCAGCGCGAGCAGGTGCCCGTAATGAATGTGCCGAATGACCTACCCAAAGTTATTGAGGCAAACAGCACCGCGGTCATTCGACAAACAATTAGAGAGTGTCCTGGTGGGGACAGCATACTAACAAGGGAAGGGGCCGGGAAGAGCTGAGTAAGCATCCTGCCTTCCCCCCAAATTCCTCCTCTTTCCAGCCTGGGCTCTGATCTATAGCATGACTCACTGGAGCTCCAATAAAGCTTCCGAGATTGTTATGCTAAATGAGGGGGAAAAAAAAAAAAAAGTAATTGCCTTTCCCACATCTAGAACTCCAGATATATAACTTGGAGAAATATAATTAGCTGCTAACTTCAAAGATGCATTGGAATTTTTGTAATGGGCACTGAGACCCTGCGTTGAAAAAAGCTAAAAGAAAAATGATACGCTCCTCCTTGTAAATGGAATAAGACTTAAAGGTTTTAATTAGGATTCGCTATGCGTCTGAAGCTAGGGAAACAGGAAAGACACCCTTGTAGCATCTTACTGATTGAAAAACACATATTAGGTAAGAAGGTTTTTGCAAAAATTATTAGGTGACACGTTTATTGTCTTATGAACAATAATAATATATTATAAAAAAACTCTGCTATTTTTACTCTATTTTAAATTAAATTATTTCAAACAAAGGCCTGGGGCACCCGCTATTCAGAGTGGGAACGGGGACACCAGTCGCGGAGCACATCCAGTCCAGTCACAAGGAAAACACGAAGCTTGTTCTGCACAGAAACAAAATTCACCTGCCCGCAGTGCACCTTCGTGTCCCCGCACTGCTGGGGGGGGTCCTCAGAGCTTAGCCCCCGGGGTCCCCCAGGAACAGCCTTTTTCCAGGAATTCACCTGTGTCCCTAAAGCCAGTTACCCCGCCGGGCTAACGGGGAAACTCAGAACAGCTGGGTGCCAGCAGGGCTGGAGAGAAGAGAGATGTGCCTGGGTCAGGGGGGGCAGAGAAGGGCTGCAGGAGGGGAAAGGAGCTCTGAGACCCCCCTTCTCTGTGAGCAGAAACCAGACTGAGCCCCTGAGGGGGTCCCCACGACCGTGGCAGGGCTGTGCTGCTCGGGACCAGTGGGGAGCTGCGGGCTCAGGACCCCCCACCCTTGGTGTTGGACACAGCACCCCCCAGGCAGCTCCGCAGTGGGGAAAGGGGTGCGGCGGGGGGGGTTCCCAGGGCAGTTACGAGGCCCCTCTCCATCCTGCTCCCCTCCCAGAGCTGCGGATCCCTCCAGGAGGGGGCAGGAGCCCAAAGCAGACACCCCACACCCGGGGAGGGGATGCTCATTAACAGCCCCAGGTGAGGCTGTACTGGGGCCTTTTGTCTCAGAGGCTCCACCCTGGTGGGGGGACGGGACCAGGCTGATTGTAAACGCGGGGCTCGGGGGGTGCCCGTCCCCGGGGATGGCTGCGCTGGAGGCTGCTCTGAGCGGTGAGTCACGGGGGGAGCTCGAGCATCCTCCCTGGGGTCTTATCTTGGGGCGGGGGGGTTACAGAAGCTATGGGGTGTTTTTTTGTCTTTTTTTTTTTGGGGGGGAGGGGGTGTTTAACTGCTTTCTGTGCTGCTTTGCGAAAGCTCTGTCTCCCGAACAAACAGCAGAGGCGGTTCTAGAATTCGGTGGCTGTGTAACCTTTAACCCGACCGCAGGAAAATGTTACTGTGGAAGGTGAAGGTGGTTAGTGTTGTTTGGGTTCTGTGCCTGGAGAAACTGTTAAGAGAAATAGAAACATTTGTGTTTAGGGAAGAAAAAGACTTTTTGCAGCAGTTGGTAGGAGAGGCATTCGGGCTCTGTGCTCCTCCCCAGCCCATCCTGCTCCTCCCTGCAGTGTGCGGGGGCCAAACTGGAGAACAGAACCTGTTTTGTCCTGCTGCTTGACTTTTCATAAATCCTTTTCCTTCCAGACTCGGTGCAGGCTAATTCCTGATTTACTGCCCAGGCTTCAGTAGCTGGAGCCCATCAGTCAGCGGAGCCCTGCCCTGACTCGGAGCAGCTCTGCTGTTCCCCTGGCTTGAGACTTTCTGTGCCTGCATCCCAGAGCAGAGGATGCTGCTGTCACTTGCTCATGAACACACCAGGGTGGCTGGAGAGGGCTGAGGTGGTTTCTGGGGTCTCCGTTCCCAGCAGTAGCTTCAGACCTGGAGAAGGGACCTGCTCTTGGGGGAGCGGCGCGGGTTGCAGCTGGGGGGGGAGGGATGCTTGTGGGCACTTGCTGTGTGCATCCCAGACAAACAGCAGATTCCTCGCAGCTAATTATGAAGCTGCCAGCTCGATAACGGATTGGCACTGGGAAGCCAGACCATGGCAGCTGAAGCCTTCAAGGTTCAAAATGTTCTTAATGTGGGGAGCTTGCAAAGAGATGGGCACGCTCTGCCCGTGCCCCCTGCCCGGGGCAGCCCCAGCCTGCGTGGGGAAGGGGCTGAGCTGCTGCGGGGGGGGGCACATTGTGCTAATGGATGGCTTATTCTGTGATGCTGTGGGTTATAATTTATTTTGTGTTTGGCCACTTGTTGGTCTGGGCCTTGATGAACTGTTGATAAACTGTGATACAGGCTGTTGCCTTTAATGAATTTTTGTGGTGCGGGGTGACCATTGGAGCTCCTGCAAGGATGGGGCTGTGCCGGGAGAAAGAGGGGCTGGGAATATTCATGGAGAAGAGGGGGATTGCTGGTTTTCAGCAAGCCTGAACGGCTTTTTCATTTTTTTTTAAAGAGAATTCCAGGTATGCGTTTTCTGCTAGGAAATAATGAATTCCTCCCTGATGTGTTCCTTGCGTAATACTAACCACGAGCTCAGCTCTAATCTGAGCTACACAGGAGCTCATCACCGCAGAGCTCCAGAAATCCTCTATTGTGTATGCATGGGCAAGCACATTATAGATACAGAGCTTGGCAATAACCCAGCCTGCCTGGCAGAGGGGTGGGTGCTGGGCAAAGGCAGCTCTGGTCTCGGGGCAGCCCCTCGCCATGGGGTGCAGCTGTGGGAGCTGGGGGGGCTCCTGGTGGCTCTCCCCATCCCTGCGCAGCGCAGTACAGGCTGTTTTCTGCACAACCCTGTTCAGGTTCAGAGTTCTGCACTTGTAAAGAGCAAAAGGAAGAAGAGGGTTTATTTATAAGAAATCCTTGTAAAGCACAAGCAGATGCTGAAGTGTGTGTGTGTGGAGGGGGAGCAGGCTGGCACCAGGGCTCTGCCAGCCCCCCATGCCAGCCCCTGCTTTTAACACCTCCAGGGCTCTGTTTGGTGTTGAGTGGTTTTGTTTATGTTGGTCTTAATTGCACTTGATTAGCATGATGACTGCTTTTCTCATGATTCCTGATCCCATCACCTGTGCGGATGGCCCTGGGGGGGTGGAGTGAGGTAGGAGTCGGTGACTGTAGGGCTTGGATGGATGGTGCTCTGGCGGCAGTTGGGCTCCTTGGGTCAATGCAAGGGTGAGGGCCGGAGAAGGGCCCAAAGTGCTCCACCTGGTCCCCGCTGTGTCCTGTGGTTCCCTGTGAAGCCGCGATGGTGGATCTGTGCTGGAGCTGGATGAGGTGAGGGGTGATGCTGCACGGCAGTGATGCCTCGGGCTGGTCCTTGGCTGGTGAGATGGACGCCCACCCTGGCAGCAGCAGTGGCTTGGGACCCTTGCACAGTGCTTTCGGAAATGCCTTCTGAAGGCGGCTGTTTCTGTTGGTCTGAGGGCTGCGTGGCTCCCTGACGGAGGGTCCCGCACGGCGCGGGGGGAAGCTGGTCCCAGCAGCGCGGGTGAGGGGCTGCTGCCCGTCTGTGTGCCTGGTGTGGAGGACACAATGCTGAGCACGGGTAATACAATTTATTTCCACTAGTGAGTGAATTGCCCATAATTCATGGCAAGCAGAGCCTCGAGTGATGATGAAGGTCAGCCCATCAGATCTGGAAATAAATTGTATCCTATTACAGCCTCCTAATGGGGGGCTATTTATAGCAGGGGTTTGCAAACTCCTGGAAGTTTGGAGGGTGTTTTTGGTGCGATTTTTTTCTTGGCTAGGGAGGGTATGAGGACATGAAAATCTCTGATGTTAAACAAGCTGCCAGTATAAACCAGTTCCTGTTGCAGAGAGATGCTGGGTCCTGAACTGACCGGGGGCTCATGGGGTCTGGGGGCTGGAGGCACTGCTTGGCCAGCCTGGGGCAGGGAGAGGGGGACTCGACGAGGCTTGCTATCTGTGCTAGAAAATGCTGTTATGCTTTTGTACTGGCAGCACGGCTTATTTCTGCAGACAGCAAAGCAGTGCCTTTCTCCTGTATTTACCCCTTCTATTTACCATGCCACCGTAATCCCCAGTTGATAGATAATGTGCAGGATGTGGTTTGCCATGGAAACAGAGCCCTAGTTCATTACATTTTTTTAAAAGATTAATACTTCTCAGCTTGGTTTCATTATTCTGATATTAAAAATCATCAGTTGTGTACCATTTCACAACCTTCCCAGGCCATAATATGCTCTTCTGGCACAAGCTTTCCTATAGGCAGGATAAAGCAGCCCCCTGGGATGGGCAGGGCGTGGTGCGAGCATCCATCCCGTGGTACCTGGGCTGCAGCCTTCCCAGCACCCCGGCTGTCACCGCAGGTGGGGTTTCTGACGATACTATGCATGAGGGAAAAAAGGAGCTGCTCCCAAAGCCCCCGTTCGGGTGTGCGAGTTTGCTCAGCTCCCGTCTGAATCCCTGCTGCAGAGGCAGCGAGCTGCAGAGATCATCTCTCAAAGCCCAGTAGAGGCAAGAGCACCTCGCCACTGGCAAACCTGAGAAGTCACATTTTAGTGTTGTCCTCTGGCTCCTTGGAAATATTTGATGTTCAAAAAATTTGGGACAGAGGAAAACTGCTGCGAGTTAAGCTGCTTTGAATAATGCAGGTTTTTTGGGGGGGAAAAAGTGGGGCTGCTTGCTAAGGAGTGACACTGCCTTTCACACGCCTGCTCTGATCCAGCTGCTGGTGGAGGGCAGGGTATGGGGTCGTACAGGAGCCCCAGCGATGTGTCTGGTGGAGGGCAGGGTATGGGGTCGTACAGGAGCCCCAGCGATGTGTCTGGTGGAGGGCGGGGTATGGGACCATACAGGAGCCCCAGCGATGTGCCTGGTGGAGGACAGGGTGGGGGGCCGTACAGGAGCCCCAGCGATGTGTCTGGTGAAGGGCAGGGTATGGGGTCGTTCAGGAGCCCCAGCGATGTGTCTGGTGGAGGGCAGGGTATGGGGTCGTTCAGGAGCCCCAGCGATGTGTCTGGTGGAGGGCAGGGTATGGGGTCGTTCAGGAGCCCCAGCGATGTGTCTGGTGGAGGGCAGGGTACGGGGTCGTACAGGAGCCCCAGCGATGTGTCTGGTGGAGGGCAGGGTATGGGGTCGTTCAGGAGCCCCAGCGATGTGTCTGGTGGAGGGCAGGGTATGGGGTCGTACAGGAGCCCCAGCGATGTGCCTGGTGGAGGGCAGGGTATGGGGTCGTTCAGGAGCCCCGGTGATGTGCCTGGTGGAGGGCAGGGTATGGGGTCGTTCAGGAGCCCCGGTGATGTGCCTGGTGGAGGGCAGGGTATGGGATCCTACAGGAGCCCCAGCGACGCGCCGGGGGGATGCAGAGCTGCACAGTTACTTGCTCAGGCTGGGAGGTGATGCACTCAAGCTGGAAAATGGCTGAAGTTTAGTTCCTTAAAGGCAAAACAACAACAACAAACTGTCTTTTAAAACCTCATAAATCTGTACAGTAAAAGGTTTGGGCAAAAACACATTTTATTGTTTTTTGCTGTCAGAAACACAAAGAATTAAGGGCCATGTGACTTGGTAATTGCTGTGGACTTTTTTCTGACAATAAACATTAAACTTAAAACTGTATTAAAATCATTTGACAATTTTTATGCTTTAACAGCTGAGAGTGAATAATGTTTTTTGCATATAAAATACTTTCTCTTGTCAGCCTATGAAACTGTCAGAAATAAATTCATCAAAAAAGATTATATAATTAAAAGTCACTTCTTTTCTTTCTCTAGTTTAGTTGGAATTATTTGTTTGTCACTTTTTCAGGACTAAATTACGGCATTCAGAGACAACTTTCTTTGTTAAGACTATTATGAAATGTACGATTCTTACAAAAGGAGTCCAACTTTCTCCTCTAATGTATCAATCCAATATCACTTTTCAGAAAATACTTTTAGATGGTGCTGCTTCTAAGAAGCTATTTTATTCTGAAGATGAACGGGAGCAGTAATGGAAAGCATCCAAATGTAGAAATGGTATTTTTATTATTGAGCTGCATATAATTTATGGAAAATCGCTGAATTAATTTTTCAGCAAAGTAAATTGTTAACGCTTCGAATTGCAAATTTTCCTCTTAAAGTGGAGCCGTACAGGTGTGCAAAGGCTAACGCAGCGGCGCTGATCTATACCGAGGGCGGTCAGGGCGGGTGCCCGCCCCGTGCTGGGTGTCACTGGGGACGATGCCCGCCCCGTGCCGTGTGCCGGGGTGGACGGAGGGGCTGTCTGGTGGCCACGGGGGTGGTTCGCGGAGGAAAGTCCTCGCAGGACGGGGCGTTCTGACAGCGCAGGTCCTTCTAACAGATTGCCTCTGCTCTTAGTGATGAGAAACCGTGGAGTGACCGGAGCGGGGCGGATTTGGGGGTGACTGGCTTCTCAAGGCTGGAGGGTGCTAATGGTTTATCGATCTGTTGGTAAGTTATTGGAGCCTTAATGGAGGCAATAAACCAGTGGTGCACGGCGCTGTCACACGCCCGCAGAAGCTGGGGGTAATGAAGCAAACCTTCCTCGGCGTGCTGGGGGGAGGCTGGTATGTCCTGCAGGTCCTGGTTTTGGCTCCCACGGAGGATTTGGGTGTGTTTTGTAGGGTTTTACTGCTCTGCAGACAAAAGGGACCCTTGCTCAAAGCCCCGGTGGATGCAAGCGGCTGCAAAGGTGCTGCTGTAGGCGGGAGCAGAGGGTTAAGGGGATGCTGAGCCTTGTGTGGGGCTGGGGGTTTGCTGCCTTGGTGCTGTGTTTCTGATCTGATAAACCATTAAACCTGGATTTATGGCGAGTGGTGACTCGATAACCGGTGTGGGGTTCATGCTGGGATGCACTGCAGCTGCTGTCCCCCCGGGTTTCGATAGGTCCCGTTTGCCCGGGAGCTGGAGGCAGGGCTGATCTGCTGCAAGTGTTCTCTCTCGGTGTGGTGATTACCAGCCGTGACTAATCCTGCTCGTGCTGGAGAACCCTGCAAGCCTTTTCTGGAGGGTTCGTCTTCATGTTTGCTTCTGCTGCTCATGCATGATGTGAATTGACGGGAGCTATTGTTGAAGGGAGACAGACGGAGGTGTCTGTACCAAAGAGATTTTTAACGGCAGCCTGGGATGACTGGAGATGTCCTGGCAGAAGATGCAATCCCACGAGGCTGTGGGTCAGGGAGTGTTAAGGCTGGGTGATGCAGCTGCCCTTCATGGTGTCTGCCCTGCGACAGGGGTTGTTAATAAAGCCCAGCTTTCCTTTCCCTTCATCCTGCTGCCCACTCAGCACCCGTGCTCGGAGGGGACCATTTGTACCATGGCCATGCTGGGCTGCATCCCTGTGCCTGGGAGCATCCGTACCCATCCTGCTGTGGGAGAGCTGTCTCCTGAACTGCTTTGCTCTTGTGGGCAGGTTTCATGGCAAAATCACTCCAAGGGGAAGGATTTGTTCTCTGGAAGCTGCTGTTATGCCAAGAAGGGTGTGCTGTGTTCCTGCAGCAGGTGTCTGCTGTGATGCCTCCGTGGAGAGACGATGTGGCCGGGAGCAAAGCGAGTGGTTTGGCTTCAGACCCTTGGCAGCAGGGTTGGGGGTCCTGGTCCCTGCACAGCCTGAAGAGCCGCCAGCCACAGCTCCAGGGCTGGGCTCCCTGCTGCTGGGAGCATCTACCTGTAGCCCGTGGTGGTCAGCCAGAAAATCCTTCTGCTGGCAAGACATAAATATTTATTTGTGAGAAGCTGGAACTACCTGTGAAATTCTCTGGACCCTCAGTAGCTCCACAGTCATCATTTAAGCAAGTTCATGCTCCATTAAAAACAGTTATTTAATACAATAATCATTCAATTAAAAACCTCTTGAAGCGGCTGCCAGAGCCTATTTGTATCAATACAATATTTTAATTGTAAAAAGGCTAAATACAGACCCGCCAACTGCGATTGTCAAGAAAATGTTCCTGAAATGCGTGTGTGGTCTCGGGAGGCTCTGGCAATGGAGCAGGTCCCTGGGCAGGAGCTGGGGCAGCTGCATGGGACAAGGAGCATCCTTCCAGCCCCCTGGGCTGGGGATCTGCTGCCCCTGACACAGCCTGGCTCCCTGGGACCAGAGGACTCGGGACAGAGGTCCAGCTTCTCATGAAGGGAGACCACTGGTCTTCACATTGGAGGCTGGGCTCTGGGACGGTGATGTGGGGAAAAGTGAGTCGGGACACCCGCCGTCATCGCTGTACGGTCAAAATTGTCTGGTGGAACGGGGCTGCTTGGGGAATGTGTTCCCAAATGCTGAGGATGCCCAGAGCAGCGAAGGGATGTTCCCTGTTATCCCTGCTCCCAGGGCATCTAAAGGGGGGAAAAAACAAAAGGACCCATGAGCAGCCCATCCATCAGCGGCCCCTGCCTCGCGGCGATGGGCAGCTTGTGCTCTGCCTGAGGAGGTGAGGACGGCTGCTTCCAGCTGCAGGAGCTCCAGCATTCCAAATGACTGTGCTGGATTTTGGTGAGACTCAGCAAATGAAGGGAGGGAGGATCAGCCCAGGTTCCCGCTGCAGCGCTCTGTGCCTGATGGGCTTTGCCCGTGGTCCCCGATGAGGAAGATCCAGCCTTGGTCGGTCAGGGATCTCAGCATGGCGGGGGAGAGAAGCTGGAAACCTCTGCGTGGGATTCCTGCTGGCACGTTCCTAGTCCCACACCCCGCGTTTTGTCTCATTACATAGGTGCCATCACATAAATATTCCAGTCACTATTGCTTACTGTCAGACCCAATTTAGAAAAGTACCTGTCTGTTACAAATATTTTATAGTGCTTGAATATGCAATTTATGTAACATGCCCAGCAAAAGAAATCCATTATACGGTTTTGTCTGATTGAAATTCTGGCATCGTAACAGTAGGAAAAAATTAAATTATTCTAGAAAGTTGCAGTCCATTATGAAGACCTAACTGCTCTCCTCTGAAGGAGCCACCACTCCTGCAGTGGTGCTGGTGCCGTGATGTGTCCCCCAGTCTCATTTCCCAGGGAAAACTGGGCTTCCCCGAGCAAAGGGGGGGTTCGTCCTTCCCCGCTGCTGCTCTCTGCAGTCCCGGCCCTGGGGCACTGGCTGAGCATCCTGCTGCCACAGCTCTGCAGGGCGAGAGGATGGAGCCTGTTTCTCTTCCCTTTCCCTGTTCCGAGCAGCCGGAGCCGAGGGCAGCTGACGGTTCTGACGCAGGCTGCCATGGGATTCCCATTACTCCTGCCTCTGGCTTCAGGCTCATTTACATTTTGCAAAGTTGCCTCTCTCTCACCTGGCTCTGATTAGGTCTGTCTGAAGTAAATTACGGGGTTCATTGATCTGAACAGTTTCATTTCAATTGGGACGAAACACACCCAGCGTGTGCCCTTGGCAGTCACCGTCTGTCCAGTGCCCCCCCGGGGCTGTACCCCCCAGCCCAGGGGCTCGCTCTGGTACCCGACTGCTCCTGAGCCGCAGATGGACGGCGGCTGAACGGCATTCCCCGCATCGCTGCCGGAGGCGTTGGGTACTTCGGGAGGGTTGTGGTGCTTCTGTGCAGCACTGGGGTCTGTGCCTGGCTTTGCAGCAGTCCTGTGAGCTGGGAAAGGGGCTGCGGTTCTGGGCTGAGAGTGCGGGAACTGAACCAGGTTAAATCTTTGGGTTTGGTAGGAAGAGACCTGGCGGGTTAGCTGGGGTGGAAAGGACTGCACCGTGTGGAGAGTGTGGAGCAGCAGGGACCAGCAGGGCATCTGGAGATGCTTTCAGGGTGGGCAGCAGCAGCGGTTAGCAGTCAGAAACCTTCATTTTCCTCATCTGGGCTAAAAAGCCGTGGGACCCCGCTCCTGCCAGACCAGGCTGAGCGGTGGGATCAGCCCCAGCCCCAAACGCATCCCCCGGGAGCCGCAGCCCCACGAGCGTATCGGCAGCTGTGGTGCCCCCGGGGTGTTTGAGATGGATGTCCCCTCTGCAGCGAAACATGTCTTCACGAGGGTGTTTCGGGAGGAAAAACCAGGTCAGGGTACAGCGGAGAGTATTTATTTCCTCTGGGACTTTGTGTGTTACTCGTGGTGTATTTTATGGGCAGAGTCGGTCCCATATGTCTTGGGGAAGGCGTTTGGCTAAGCAATGTGTTAACAGTTAGTGTGCTAAGGAGCCATTGTTTGGGTACTTTAGTTTTGACATTTAAATGCATTTTTCAAATACAGTGAGATGAATGTGATGTCACCGGGGAGTCGCGAAGGACTCTCAAGCATAAAAGCAGGCGGCTGGGTTTTAATCTTTAACAGCACGCTAGCCTCTTATCCCTGAAGGTCCCTCAGCAGAAGCCGTGTTGTGCTCTAGGTACCCGGAATATCAGGTTTTTTATCCACTTATGACACTCTATATGAGAGAAAAATGTGTGTAATGCAAAAGTGATATTTAACGCCACTCGGACCTCGTTTTGTTTGACCATGGGAAATCTGGAGGCTGAGGATCTTTGCGGGCTCTGGCAACAGGCAACGGGTCAAACACAAAATGGGTCTGGACTCATACATCAATGAAATAAAAAATCTGACTTCTGGAGAACATCCAGATTTTATGTTTGGCAAAACGTTAACTGGTAGAACGTGAGCACCCTGGGAGGAGAGTTGTGAGGAATCGGTGCGTTATTGATGGCGGGGTGCAGGGTTGGAGATCCATGTTTGGCAAGAACCTGGAGCGGTTTTAAAGCCGGGATTTCTCTAATTGCACAAACGCAGAGCTGGAACGGGCTTCCCTTCCAGCAGGGACCCCTGGATCCAACCGACTCGATTCATTCCAAAGGCATGGTGTAAATGAATTTTTTGCAAGTTAAGGCAGAGCATTTTTAGTCCTTGCTCCACCCTTTTAGAGTCGTGGTACGCTGTTCAGTGCAGTCGAGCTGGAGTCAGCGCTGGAGCAGGGGAGCGATGGAGCCGCGGCGGTGCAGGAGGTGTCTGCAGCCAGGGACCTGCAGCGGGGTCTGCTGGGCTGCCCGGTGCCCGCGCCGCTCCTCCCCATGCCCTGCGACCCGGGGCAGGACACGGCTTGTGGAGCCGAGCGTGGGCTTGGTCGGGTTGTTGTGGTGCCCCACAGAGGTGACAAAGTTCTTCTGATTTCAATGGGTTTCTTTACGTTTCTTCCATTCTGGAAACATCTGTAGACTCTGGTTTTCAGAGGGTTTTATCTTCGGGGAAAGATTACAGATAAACACGAGCAGGCTTTTAATTACAAGATACTGATTGTTGGTTTACACAGCAATATTTGTTCAGTAAATTGCTAATTAATGCAAAGAAAGCACCATGTGACTTCAAATATTTGCTTCTGTTTACACTACAAAAATATTTTGTTTTTCCCAGTGGTTGACGATAAATGAGATGTGGGAGGACAGGCAGGACAATGATGGAGAGGGGGAATCGTGCAACGATGCTGTCGGTAGGGTTTGAGGGGCTGAACCTGCCCCGTCTCTCCCGGACATTCACTTTTTGCTGTACCTTGGCTCTGAAAATGCCTCTTGGGGTGGCCCCTGCCCGGCGGGGTGAAGCCTGTGCTGGTGGGCTCAGCCCCTGCCCAGATGCAGATGCTACTTGGGAACTTGTGTGTGCGCCTGGATTAGAGGTGGCAGGTAACTGGTGCCCGTCTTTGGGTGAGAAAGTCGGTTTTTCTGCTTTCTGTGACAAGTCCTGGAGTTTTCTTGTGATGCTTCTCATGGGGGGGGGGGAAAACTCGGGTAATTCAGCAGCATCCTGACAGCAATAACCCATCCTGGGGGTGTGCAGGCAACTGCTGCCTCGCTCTTGAGAGAAGAGAATTAACAGATGAAATTCCCCGAGTGCTTTTACAACTCTGAGCGCGTCAGCCCAGCCCCGAGCAGCCGGCACCGCGGCTCTGGCAGAACCCGTTCCCACGCCGGCTGCCGCCGATTCACCGGAAAGCACCGGTGGCAATGCTGTTAGATAAAAACCTTCCCAACAACTGCGGGGAAGATGGATTTGATCGTGAGGACAGACAACCGAGTGGTCCTGCAGCCCGTGAGAAGTTAGTGATGGCAACAGCGAGAAGCTGCCGAGGGATTCTCTGGCTTCAGCTGACCTGCAGCTGCCCCGTTGGTACCGGGTAATTTATAGACGTGCTGGAAAAGCTGGATTTATGCCCTGATCATGGGAGAGAAATGCTTGTACATAAAATTGGTAGTACCTTTTGCAGTGTATACCTAAATCTTTAATTTTTATAGCAGCTAAGAGAAAAATAAGCTTGCAAATGGGGGACACAGCATAAACTGACCGTAAATCCTCGTCCTGCGGAGAGGAGCCTGCTGGTGCCCTGCCCGGGCTGTTTGCCGAAGGGCTGTGGCCGATGGCTCTCGCTGCGAGTCAGAGCTGGAGCCGTCGGGTTTCTTTTGGTTTTTCTTGACCAAACAGAAAAACTGGAAATGCTGAAGCAAAAATGGGAAACAGAGCCTTGGTTTGGGGTCCGCCTGGAGTGTCACGTTTGGCTGAGCAGGAGCCGTCGGGTCTCTGGGGGTTTACGGAGTGTTTCTGTCTCTCCCTTTTGTAGGATAAACTGAAAACGAAAATGTCCATTTCCAAACAAAGTGCAATCTAACTGACAAAATGAAGTTAAATTTTCTCAGTGCTTTAGCTACTTCTTAAGGCAGAAATTATTCACTGAGTTGAGGTCTTCCCAACCAGTGCTGATCCCTCTGACTCATCAGTAAATTCCTTCTTTGTTGAAGAAATGAAATAAATTAATTCTCTGAAAATAAAATAAATTTCCAGGCTGCCTGGCTAGCTGCTCATCTTGTTTGTGTCTTGATCCTGGAGCAGGATGAGCTCTAACTGCTCTTTCCTGAGTCTTCAGAATTGGGGATCAGGCTGTAGTGACTTGTGCAGATTGCATTAGACCTTAAACATTTAAAAAAAAAGTAAAAATAAGTATTGAAGCAGTGGGCAGGCGTGGCTGTCGGGTGCTGGTGGAGCCATCCCTGCTGCGCTCAAGACGCCGCTGAGCCCTGGGCTTCAGGAGAGCACTTTCCAAGGAAATTCAAGAAACACTTGGAATGTCTCTGTCCATTAAAAAGTGACATTTAGTGTTGTACTTTGAAATATGTTTAAAGTACCACACAGCATAAAGACCCTAAGGGGACCCGTGAGCCAAATGAGATTTCCATGTCAGCACCAGTCGCGACCTTTCCTTCGCTGCATCTGCTTAAGTACAGAAAACACGGTTTTGTTATAAAGTCGAGTCAAAACAGGGGTTCGGAGGGAAATATAATATATACTTAGGGCTGCCCTTGGGGACCTTTTTAATGGTTTCCTATAAACCAATGCTCTGTTTACTGTAAGGCGTTTCTCCGCCGAGCGCACCCTGCCCTCCTCCCGGCGTGGGCTCCGGCAGCCCCTGCGCCGCGGTGGGGACAGGGAGCTGCTGGGTCACTCCTGGCGGCAGACCCCGCTCGGTGCCTGGGTTTATCTTTACGTTTCTTTCGGTCCCAGTGGTGTGGTGGTGGTTCAGGAAGGTGGCAGCTCTGCTCCTGGGGTTTTGGGGGGGTCTCTGAAATTGCCACCCTGGGACAGGCACGGTGCCCAGCCGCCTGCAGGACAGGGAACGGTTCCACCCGGGGTCCTGGTGAACATCTTCAACCTTCCTGCGAGCATCTGCAAGCCTCCTGCGGGAAGCTGCCTGTTGCAGAAGCTGCTGCCCTGGGGTCCCTCTGGTGGGTTCCTGATGCTTTAGGGGCAGAGGGGCTTCAGGCCCCCTCAGGTGTGCTGCAGCCAGCTCCTCGGGGCTCTTCCCAGCCTGGGGGGCATTTGGCACCCCCTCCATCTGCAGCCGTCCCACTGCCCCCGGGTTAATGCCCCAGAAAACTGGTGCTGGGGAAAGAGCGTTTCTGGAGCTGCAGCCGGCCAGGGTGGGAGAGGTGAGCTCTGCCTTTGCAAACTACAGCAAACAAAGTGCTAATCGTGGTGTTTGAGGCTGGCATCCATGAAATCACTTAGTAAGCACTTTGCCTGAGGCGCAGAAGACTGGCACAAAGTCTGTTCCAGGCCATTGAATTCCTGTCACAAGGAATCCCACACCCATTCATTACCACCTGGCTGGGGCAGCGGTTAAAGCAGGAGCACCGGGCACTGGGCTGCTCCGTGATCGATGCCACCGCGGCTGGCACAGGCTGGCGTGGAGGCAACCCTCCCGTCCAGCGTTCCTTGGAAGCCAGCCTGGCTGGGAGCGTGATGGGGACGTGTGCTGTTGGGAGAGGAGGCTCCAGAGGATGGGGACTTGGTGAAGGCTGTCTCACGGCTCTGCTCTTCCGCAGAGCTGCGGGGATGCAGCTTTGCCTCGTCCTCCTGGGGTGCGGGTCTTCCGAATGCCACCTGCACCAGTGCCAGGAACTGTCCGTGCATGAAGGTGGCTGTAGCTCCGTCTGATCCATTCCCCTCTTGGCAGCTGCCTGGAACGTCGGGGTGTGCTGCCCCACGGGATTTCACGGAGCTGTTAATGCTGCGAATGGCCATAGGGGTGCTGTGCCTGTTGCTGATGCTGCAGGGAGTCTTGCTAGTTTCTGTAATCCACTCGTCGACTGACATTTCTGCTCCTAAAAACAGCTAGTTAGAGGTGGATGTGTTGTGAAAAGCATTAAAGTTCGGTAAATGATGCATTTAGCTACATGGAGTTTGCACATCATGAATGATTTATTAATTTGTAAATACTCCCAACTCCATATACATATTCTTCTGGTTGTTCGGTTTCTTGTAATTTATTGGTTCATTATTATTTCATATGCAAGTTATGTCATCCAAGAAGTCAAAAAATATGTTTTTTTCCATCTGTTTTGCTCATGCTTTTCAAAGAGCAGAGGCTGGAGGGGCAGCAGGGCTGGGGGCCAGGCTGGGGGTCGGGCTGGCTCAGGGTCTCCTCTCCACGCTCCTTTTTGGAGCTAATTAGGGACCAGAACCGACTGAGCTGAGATGGAGTCAGACACTGTTTAGGGGTGAAATTCACCCTTTGGAGCTGGATGGGAGAACAGGACTTTTGCACGAGAGGATTTGTCCTGGTGTTTCCCTGATAAACCTTTGCTTTGTGGGCTCTTAGCAACGGTCAGGAGCACCCAGAGTCACCCCAGCACGAGCCGATGGTGAAAGCACCACAAAAAGCCCTCGGGATGGGAAGGGTGGAGGGGAGGAGGCAGAACTCGGACCTTTTGCCCCCCCCCTGGACCCGTGTCCCCGCCAGCGCTGCGGGGAGGGGACGGTGCTGCCATCGCTGCTGCAGCCGAGGGGCGAGGAACTGACACCGGCAATTCTTTCATGTGCTGTTAGTGAACAGCCATCAGAAGACATTGACACTAACTCTGGGCCTTTTAAGAGCGTAATGTATTAGCAACTTGTCTCCTTGAAAGCTAATGACAAATGCCTTGTTTAAAAGGAAGATCAAAACATCAAGAAAAATTAGATTAAATGGTTATGAAACTCCCAGTGGAGGACGCATTTCTCAGAAGTATTCCCTGTTGAACCCTGGAAATCTGTAATTATTTCCCCTGCTTACTGCATTAGGGCTGGGGAAGTGTTTGCATGGCTTCGGCACGTAACCGCACTCGTGCTCCGAGCAGCACGCGAGCCCTGGCCGGGGGCACCGGCGATGGTTGGGCACTGGTGATGGATGGCTGGGCACTGGTGATGGATGGCTGGGCACTGGCGATGGTTGGGCACCAGCAATGGCTGGGCACTGGTGATGGATGGCTGGGTACCGGCATGGATGGCTGGGCACTGGCGATGGATTGGGCACTGGTGATGGATGGTTGGGCACTGGCGATGGTTGGGCACCGGCAATGGCTGGGCACTGGTGATGGATGGCTGGGCACTGGCGATGGTTGGCTGGGTACCGGCAATGGTTGGGCACCGGCGATGCTGGTGGCAGCTGGTTGTTGGCCAAAGGCAGGAGCGGTGCTCCATCCGCGGGAGCTGCCGTGGCTTTTCGCTGTCTCTGAGCAAAGATTGTGTTGCCCCGTAGCTCTTGGGAAAGAGCTTTTCAACAAATAATGAATCAGAGGCGGCCAGGACCCGTTAGACGGGGTTTGCAGGATTTGCAGAGGTCTGGGCGGATCCTCACCGGAGCTGCCGGGTTTCTGCTCGGATTCAAGCGCCGCAGCACTTTGCTCCCCGGGTGTGAGCGTGGTCGGTGCTGCTGGAGCCTTTACTTCACAGCGGGCAGAGCACAAGAAAAGTTTGTCAGAATTTCACCTTTGCTAGAGCAAAGGCAATTAAAATGGTACAGCCCAGGCCTCGCCCAAAGAAGAGAATTTACATATTTTTAATGAATTTCACAACTGACGCACAGACGTGCAATCTCACTGGGAGCAGCATGCAATTAAGAGAGTCCCGAACCGCACTCGGAGGACTGACCGAACGTCCTTCCAGTTGCAAATTATTTCCATATTTAAGACAAGGAAACAGTTTTCCTTCTGATTTTTTAGTTAAACAGATTTGTAGTGTGCTGCAGCAAGGAACTGCTGTGACTGCATAGATACGGAGGTTTTGCACAGAAGTTTGTGCAGCAAGACGGCAAAGTCCCTTCCCTCGCAGGGGACGGGCGGGTTGAGGGTCCGTCGTGCTGAGCGCTGTCGCTCTGCCCTGGGAAGGGGATGGAGGGGTCTGCACCCGCTCTGGTTTGTTTGTAGCCGAATGAGGCTCTTTCTCTCTTGTTCCTCTGTACCGATTTGGAGAGCTCAGATGAAGAGTGTTGCATTACACCAGCACCAATAAGTCACACTATCTGTGTTGTGACACGCAGAATGTTATTAATTGTCAATCACCAACCACCAGGCTTGTCAAGATGTTCTCTTCTGAACAGGCTGCTTTAGACCTGAAGTGATTTTTAATCAAATGTTAATAACGCAGCATCTGTCAGTGGACCATTGGCGTCATATAATAATAAAAAGTTAACATATGACATGGCAAATTCTAATGTTTTCATTTTTACTTCTTTCCAATTATCTGTGGAATTTCTGCCAGAATGAGAAGTGTGCTGACATTATTACATGCAAAACACACTGCTGAAAGATGAACATGTCTATTAAAGTCTGCGTTCCCCATCACGCGAACTCCCAAAAGCACCTTTTCATCTCCATTCGCGAGGCCTCGCTGCCGGAGCTCGCCGGGGAGCGGGATTGCCGGTCGCTGGTCCGTGCCGGAGCCGTGGGGAGGGCTCCCTACCCTGCCTGTCCCACCGCCGCTGAACGGGGACATCGGGGACCTGAAACCCCTGCCCCGTCCTGGCGCTCGCCTTTTGCAGGGCGATACCGGTGCTGCTAACCCCCAGCAGTTCGGGTGTTCACGCGGCTTGGGGAAGGGTTGCGCTGCGGGACAGCGGGGCTCAGCTCTGCCGGGAAGGATGCACCGAGTGTCCGGCACTCGGGAAAGTTCAGCTGTGGAAAAGACAGGGAGGAAAAATGCCGTTTGCAGGGGCGGGATGGTGGTGGAGGATGGAGCTCGGAGCACCCGTGGAGCTGAGGACCGGCTGGGAGCAGGGGGACGGTGGCACTGGGGGGGGTCCCCTGGGGCTGGGCAGCCCTCGCGGTCCTGCCGGCAGCAGCATCGTTTTGGGGCGCGGGGGGATGCGAAAGCTGTGAAACCCGAACAGGAGAGCTCGGTGCGGCGGGGAGCGTGATTATTATTAATGGTTTGTGTTACAGGATAAGCGGTGCATAACAGATCTGCTGCAATATCAAGTCTTCCATCAGAAATTCATCATTTTGAGGACTTTGTCAAAAGTAGGCTGTGTATGCAGTGTATACAAATCTGTACGAGCATAAAGCTGTATGGACGTTCCCAGCACCTGTATATTTAACATACACTCAATTTCCTTTTCTAAATGCATTGTTTTCACTTGAATACTTCATAACGTTCAATGGATTGCAGTTGCTTCATCTATAGATTCAATTTGTGTCTCTGGACAGAGTTTGAATGGATTTATTATATTGAAATGCAATTTTGCAGACATAACCTTATATCTGACCCGTCATTACTTATAATGCTAAACTTTGATATGTTAATTCTGCCTTATGTTTTTATATATTTTATGACACTTGGCTTAAACATTTTTAATCTACATATTGGTTTATGTCCACCTAAATTATTGTTGCTTCCGGGGACAATGCTCACACAAGATCTGGCAATTCATTATGCTGGCCCCGCTTAAATGAATTTCAAAAATTTAATAAAGTTCTCCCCCTCCTTCCATTGTGTTCAAAAGCTTCAGCATAAACACCAGCCCAGTGTTATCAAATCACAGAAGAAGAATAAGGTTAACCTCAAACAGCCCAGCCGTACCGCAGACCTGGAGAAATGTCGCCTTTGATTAACGCTCCCCGCTAAGGCACCGCGCGCTGAGCTCCGCCGCTGGTGGGGATATCGATCCGCTCCCAGACCTCCCTCCTGCCGCCGTCCTCCCTCCACCAGCCCACCCCCGGCATCGCTGCGGAGCAGCCGGGCTGCCCTGGGGATGGGCACAGTGGCCGTGGATGATGCCTTGACGCAGGGAGTGCCTCTGAGAGCTGGGGGGGGACCCCCAGGGCACTTTGGGGGGGTTCACACCTTGGCGTTGGCTCTGCCGGGATGTCCCGTCGCCCTGGCCGGTGGTGTCCCTCCATCCCTTGTCCCTTTTCCTGCACCAGCCTTGTGAATTTTTCATCCTTGATGAACTTCAAAGCCTTCTAATGACTCTTCATGAAAAAACAGAGGGGCCAAAAGTTGAGCAAAGGGAGATGATTAAAGGACCTTATTAAAAGCAACCTTGTAGGATTCTCCACATGAAAGAGAGCGCCATTATGAGGGCTTATCCTTATAAATGACACTTCGCTTTTGCGAACATGCCGAAACCTGATTAGAGTGACAAGCACTGAGTGATACTGCAAACCTGTTAATAACATGAAAATTAGAAGAGGCTCATGCAAAGAAGGGAGATTAATTTAGCCCGAGTACATCTCGCGCAAATTGCAAAGTTGTGAATATGTTCTCAGATAATGAGCCTTCGCAGTCATCAGCTCACTTGTCATTTTCTGTAATTAATGTTAAGGAAGACTCCTTCCTGATGGTTCGTATTACTCATATACCAAGAAAATTTCTTCAGAGAAATAATTTACATTTATTATCATCGGTCTGTTTGTGTGGTTTATTTCGCTGTGGAGTAATTTATTGCAGCACCGTTTCACTTGCCTTGATTAGTCGCTCGTCAGCCTGAAATGTAATTTTTTTTTTTTTTCCTGATGGCAACGTCTGAAAATTGACAGTGGTGCAATACTCTCTTTAATCTGAGGATGCGTTTTCTTAACTTGAATAAACTTTTGGGCTGGAAGCTGTAGCTACTTCCCGAGTTGAGTTGCTGTTAGAAACTCCGAGCGCCGGGCGAGTGCCGGCTGTCGGGCTGCGTGCCGGGCTCCCAGCGCTCTGCTGTGCCCGCTCGTCTGTGGAGATGCCGTGCACAAAATATTCCAAGAGTGAGCTAGTTATTGGTTTGTCGCTTCAACGAGCCTGAAGTCGTGTGTAACGTGCTCGACGCTCTCGGATGTTGGTTTGGATCTGAAGGCAACAAAAGCAATATTGAATCTTAGCACTGCTTTCTCTGGATTTCAGCTCTTGGTTTTGTGTTTGTTTTATTGCTGACTCCTCGGTTTGCCTGATCTTGATTTCCTGGCAGGGGCAGCCGCCGCGTGTTCTTGCCCCGCTGGGCAGTCCGGCTGCAGGCATTGTTGCCAGCGCCCCGGTCCTGGCACACCCGGCAGCACCGGACCGCAACCGCGGCTCTGCCCGAAGCCTGGTGCTGGGAGCCAGGGAGCGCCGGGGCTTTGCTCCGCCGGTGCTGCGGCTCCAGGAGCGGCTTCTAGATCAGAGGAGTAAAAGCACAAAATCCTTCTCCCCCAAAAGACACAAACTCAAGCAGTTAAAGTGAATTACTGACCCCTGAGCTGCAGATGAACCAAACGTTGCTGATTAGGGGTTTTTAGGCAGAGATAATGAATTTTTTTTTTATTGGAGGCCTTCATTCCGAACAAGCCTCACGGAACGCGGTCTGCAGGCAGCGGCTGCCTGTGCCGGTTAATGGCAATCCGTATTTATACAACTATAGTCCATCAAAGTGGTATGAATATTTTAAAAGCCGTGGACAAATCAAATTGTCTCTGTCAAATTGCAAGCTCTCCACATTGAATGTATTTTATGATTCCTCCTCCTACAAGAACCAACGGGTTCCCTGCTCCGGCTGAAAGCTGCCTAATTTTTGCTTCTGTAAACAGGCGAGTCTCTGCTGTTCTAGAGAACTCAATGAGCTGTGGAGATTGACATTTAAGCCATAAAATTGTACTTTATTTGATGAAGTTAACAAATAATGTATGAAGTGGATTTATCTGGTGTCTCTGCAAGAACTAGTTGGTTCATCCTTGCAGGAACAAATCGGCTGTTTTTAAAGGACTTTTCAGAGACGCGGGCGGAGAGGCAGGGCTCTCGGGAGGAACACGCCGGGAGAAGAGCCTGGGGGAGCCGGGCGCTGGGGAGGCTGCACCGTGCGGTGCCGGCGCTGCCGCGGAGAGGAGCAAACCCAGATGAGGGAGCGAGGACAACGGTGGGGTTGTAATTCCTGGTGGGTATCCATCAGCCTTTTCTCATCCTCCCTGTGGCCCAGACCTCGTACACCGTCGGGAGGACTGAGTTCTGCCGGCCATGGGGGAGCATTGCACGGTGTCCCCTGCAAGCTCCGAGCAGCTCCAGGAGCCGGCTCCTTTTCCTGCCAGAATTCTGCTCGGAAACTTCCGTCCTGTCGCATGTACGTTCCAGCCCATGTCGGCTCCAGTGCAGACGGCTGTGCTGTGCTCCTCATCGTGCAGCTGTACGGAGAACATGCACGGTGCTTCTTGGGGCTTGGACCTGCTGGTCTGGTTTTCAGATGCTGCTGGATCACTGAAAAACTTGGAGACATTTCTAAAGCAGCCCTTTCCCTTTGCCGACATCAGCCGGCACCCTCGCAGATCCGTGGGCTGGGCGCATCCCCTCTGCACGGCACTGGCCGTGAGCGAGAGGCGGGGAAGTGTTCCCCAGCCCCATGGGTATCCATCGGGACAGCAGCCGCAGACCGCACCGCAGAGGGAAGCGTCACCGCGTGCACGGTGACACCGCGCAGGGAGCAGCGGGGCAGAGCGGGGACACGGCGACGGGATCCTGGTGTGGTCGCATTGCAAGTGTCATCGCAGGAAATAAAATGCCGGCGTCGAGGCAGCCTCGGCTCTTCTGTCGGAATTTAACAGCAGGAAGTTTTGCCACATCGATCTTGTGATGTCAGAGAGACGGGCTGATAGCGCAGAGACAGCCGAGACAGCGCTGGGTTCGGCAGACAAATAAATTTGAGAATCATCTGCATAGAAATGGAAAGCTACTCCATGCTGATGGATAATGTAACCCGGTGGCAGCATATAAACACAAAATAACAACGGGCCCAATATAGAGCCCTGGGGAACCTTGGAAACAACTTCGCTAATGGAAGATGAAAAATCACCCATCGAAACCAAATGCTGTCTGTTTGATAAATAAGATTTGAACCGGCTGCGAGCAGCATCGGATAAGCCGAGAGAGCGTCTCCGGTGACGATCCAAGGGGACACCTCCAATGGCAGCGTCAAGTGACAAAGGGCTGACGGTGTGAGACCAGGTCCCCAGTTAGGGCTGAGATGGATCCGTTGGGGTCCCTCTTGCTGAACCCAGCTGTCCCCACGGCGTTTGGCCACTCACATCACCGGCCGAGCCGTGGGACAGGAGCCCAGCGCGGGTGGCACCGAGGGGGCAGAGAGCGGCCGGGAGGGAACTCACCTGCTGGGAAAGACAAACATTCCCTTGTCGTGGCACCTCTGCTTTCCTGCAGTTCGGCCGATCCTGGGTTATCGGTAGAAGCGTGGTGCTGGGTCGGGGGTCTCTCCTTGGCTCATTTCTCCGTCAAATTCAAAATTGTTCTTTCCTCCAGACCCGCCTCCGCACCGCGCCCCATCCTGCCCGTCACGCCTGGCGTGGCTTTGGGGTCACTTCTAGTGTTTGCTGTAAAAAAACAAGAATCATGGGATGAGCCAAGCTCTCAGTGTTTTCCATCGCCATGGCCCAGCAGGGTGACTGCTTATCAACAATTACACTGTTTGAAAATATATTAATAATTCTGTCAGGTGCATTAACACTGCCCGTTGGTTTCTAACAATTTGACACCTTTTAGCTGAAAGAAATCCTTATTCGTTCTCGTTTTGATGGCTTTTCCTGGAATACCTATAAATTATGTTTATTTTACATAATTCCTCTGTCAGTAGCTATAAATAACTGGTTCATATGGAAATTCGGATTCTGTCCTGTATACGCCTGTACCTTAAGCACCGCGGCGGCGGGGGGGCGGTGAACTGCCCCAGTTCTCGTTGACGGACTTTTCTAATTTAAAGCGTGGCTAAAAATGTATTTGCCAACAGTCTTCCTATCTGGGTTTTTACCACTTTAAATACCAACAGCTCTATTGTATCGGTGGTTTCTCCAACGCCTTTTTCACACAGCGTCTCTCAAAGCACTTTCCAGGGCAATTAATTACCTGGAGCAGAGTGACGGGGACGCGGCGGCGGTGACGGCCATTATGCAGGCAGCAGCGTTCCCCGCGCCGCGTTACATCGCTGTCATTTAATTTGTGGTGGTATTAATGGGGAGAGAGAGGGAGCAGGGTGGGAGCGGTGTTGTCACGGCTGCTGGCAGCTCTCCCGTGCCGGGCTGTGCTCGCTGCCCTGGAGGGACCGTCCCAGCAGAGGCTTTGCGGTGGGAGGCTGCGGGGTGGGCACCGGTCCCCATCCCTGAGTCCTCAGGGCGAGGCCACCGAAAGGATGCTGCCTGTCTGCAGGACTCGGGTTCCACCATTGCCAGAGGGAATTCTGATGGTTCCCATTTTTTTCCTCAAAAATCAGAACAAAACGTTTTGAAAAGTCGCTGCGCAATGAAAACAGCTCTTTGGTTTTGCAGGAATGCTGGAACCCTTCCCTTTCCCTTTGCAGTATAGCTTTTCCATTATTATTATTATTATTATAAGCATATGTAATGGAAGTCTATTTTTTTCTTATGGCAGCAGAGAACCCTCAACATCAAGATCTGGAATTTCAATGTAAATCGATTTGTTTTCAGTCTTAGTCAACGCATTGTTCAGCGTCTTTCCTTCAGGCCTTTAAAAATGAAACAAAGAAAAAGAGCATTTGAACAACGAAAATTAAACCTTTGCAGCAATAGTGCGTAGCGACATTTAAGTGTAGGCATAGTGTAACTAAATATAATGTTTTCAGAATAATTCTTGATATTCTTAACTACCTTCAAAACAAATCTTTCACTAAAAAAAAGTCAATAACTTTGCATCCGCACAAACATAAGCTTGATCGAAACAATTTCTGGTGTGGAAAATCTGTACCCTGGGATCTGTGCCTTCCCCGTTCTGCCCCCTGCCCTTTCCTGCCACCGCAGCCCCACGCTGCCTAGAGTACCCCAGTCGGTATCAGCATCGCTCTGATTTTAAGACATTGGAGGAGTTTCTTGAGCTTTTTGTCCATGTGTTTTCATTACAGTTGGCTGGATCGTTCATAACAAATCGGTCAGACAGCACCATTCATCTGGTTTCTTCCCCCCACATCTCTTGTCTAAGAGTAGGCAATGTGATCCTTCTTTTTTTTTATTTTTTTTTTTATTTTTTTTTTTAAACTCAGGATTTCTCCAGAAAAAATTCTCTGTACCAAGATGGTTGTGGTCCTGATGACCAGGGCAGAGGATGGCACAGCTTTTATGGGCTGGCTGCCTACCTGCTAGGGGTGAACTTGCTTCGTGTCCTCGAAGCTGGTCTGCTGTCGGCAGCACCGTCGGTTCCAGACCTCTCTCTGCAGGATTCGCTCTTTACTGCTAAAAATGGCATTTTTACAAAGGCGTACACCAGTCAGAAATTAATTTCAGTAAACTTTTCATCATTCAGGCTTAAATTCTGTTTTTTTAGGAAGGAGAACTCAAAACAAGTGGAATCAAAGCAAACTTTTGGGTTGAAACCTCTTGTACCCTGTGTGTCCAGCAGCTTTCCACCCTCCGGACTGTGCTGTGAGGGTGTGCCGAGATCTTCCCGAGCAAAAATGGTCACAAACCCATCAGCCGCGAGGTGGTGGAGGGCAGGTGTGGGTGTTTGCTGGCCGCCTCCAGCCGGGAACGGGTTCATGGCACCGGCGTACGCTGCCCTGGCTGCAGAAGAGCCGATGGCTCGGGATCAGCGAACGCGGAGCCTCAGCCATGGTCCAGGTGGATGGTTTAACGACAGCTGCGGGGATGGCGACGAGGCAAGGGTCCCGATGCTGTGTCACAGCCAGAACGCTGCGGGACGTGGAGCTGCTGCTGGGGGGACAGAGGCTGATGGAGAGGTGTCCAGCCTGGGGCGGGTGGCCGGGGTGCCCCGGCTGTGCTCAGATGCCCAAGCAGAGGCTGGTGCGGCTGGGGGATGCCCAGCAAAGCGAGAACCCCGGAGGGGCGGCCGAGCCCTGGGTTCGCTGAGCTCCTGCGTTCAGAGCGGCCGCTGGCAGCCCGGTGTGTGGGCTCGGCACGCAGCCGCTGTTCCGCTGTCCTGCTCTCTCCCCGAAGCGCCAGCTGTTGTTCCATCTATCTTTGTGGCCAGCAATCTGCTGCCTCAGTTGATAGATATCCTCCTCCTAAAAATAGCAGCAGCAGATTTCAACCTGTCCGTGGTGAGGAAACGGTGCCGGTGATAAAACTGTCCCACCTGCCTGCGGAGCGGGCGCTGGGTCCCCACACAAACCCACCACTCCCGCCCCGGGGCAGTGGGACAGGGACCAGCCTGTCACCCCCCACCCCAGAGGAGCCTTGGGGGTCCCTCCATCTGAGCGCTGGGCAAATCCCGTGCTGCTGGGCTGCCTGCCTTCTGCGCTCCCCGGCCCTGGTGTTGGTGTGGCTGTGATCACGGGGGGTGGAAACACACGGAAATGGAGAGCTGTCACCGCTCAGCTGCTGCAAATCAGGGTTCTGCGGGGAATCAGACAGCGATGGCTCGGCTGATCCCCTTGGCACGTGCAATGTTCTCTGCTGCATTCTCGCGACCGTTTAGGCAGTGGGAAATGGGAAGGGGATGCTTAAATGCAAGTTTGGGGCAACCATCACCTGCCTCTGGGGACGTGCCTTCCCTTGACCATCATAAAATTTTCTCCCACAGCAAATGGTTTGCTCAGCAGCCGGTAGAGCCCAGGTCAGATGCTCGCACCCTGCTCCCAGCCGTCTGTGCCCACCCGAGACGCAGCGCGATGCCCTGCTGGCTCCCGGGGTGCCCACTTGAGCCCCCCCGCCCCTGCAGGTACCCGTGCCCTTGGGTGAGCTCCCACCAGGCAGCTCGTGCTCCCC
>WKFP01014830.1:1291482-1304776 GCA_011057875.1 Pterocles orientalis | reverse complement strand
GGACCCCTGCTCCCCGACGGACCCCTGCTCCCTGCTGGACCCCTGCTCCCTGATGGATCTGCGCTCCCCAACAGACCCCTGCTCCCCGACCTGGCCCCTGCACGCAGGATGCAGACGGAAATGTGCAGCGGGCAGAAAACAAAGGGATGCTGCGCTCGGAGCCATATGGATCGCACGTATATACAATGCACAATAAACAACACATCTTTCAGTCTGGGTCTGTTTGAAACCTTCCGACATATGTTCTGCTAACAGTTTAACAAATTGATTGCTAATGTTATCCTGCTCTGAAATCTGGCGGAATGTGCAGGAGGGGAAGAAAACCAAAACAAAAGCCTTCCTACCTCAACAGAAATTCACAAGAAAAGCTATTAGAAAAGGCTTCAGGATGCCTGACAGGAGAGGATTTCGTGCCAATTTGTGTGCTCGTTGGAAAAATCATTTATTAAAAAGAAGATATACCTTCATGTTGGTGAGATGAGGGTGTAAAACTGAGCCGGGTCTCCCACTGCTTCAGCTCTATAACTCAAGTTATATTCATCAGAGGCATATATTTAAATCATAGCTTACTTTGCTTTGTGTTCTGAAATTTATTAGCCTACTACTTAAATGTTTTATTCATTAGGCCATGTAAATAATGCATGGTTGTTTCCATGGCGATTTAACCCCTTCTCTCCGGGACGCCCACAGATTCCCCGTCTCGTGTTCCTGTTTAGTTCCATTGGAGCCCGTGGCCATTTTTCTCCTTTTTGTGGCAAATTCATTAGGAGGAAACTTTTCTGTTGACGAACAAGACGAGTTGAGGCATGAAGAGGGAGGGGAAGCAGCCGTTTGCCGGGTCGTTTAGCAGACTCGGGCCATAGCTGATGTCTCCAGGTCCTGCTGGTCGCTGTTAGTCCCCGTGCCGCAGCAGTGGTGGACCCCAGCCGGGGCCCCCTGGGGGGGTTTCTCCCCAGACAAGGCTGGTGACAGCGGTTGGTCCCACAGGCGGCAGTGCTCGTGCCCCGGGTCTTTAGCCCCATGGCTACCCATAGTAGCCCTCAGGAGAGTTTGGTGGCCACCACCAGCTCACTGCCCAGGGCGGGCAGGACCCCTCCTCCCTTGGGTTCCATCCGTCACAGTCACGCTCTCTGATGCACGTTAAACCCTTGGATAGGATGCGGGAGTCTGATTCACGTGCTATTTAGAACTGTTATACACCGGCCACTCTGAGAACGGGGCTCGCAGTCCCACCTTGTTCCGTCTTGTTTAGTAGCAGGCAGCGCTCCCCAGCACATTTCTGAAAAACAAAGAAGATCCCACAGATCCTCTGAACAGAGGAAAGGCAGAGGTTGTCTCGTTTCTGTGTCCTTTGGCTTTCATTACCCGGTGGTAACCTCTCCTCTAAAACCTCTTACACTAAACAGGACATCCTCTTCGGTTTACGGTGATAAAAACTCCCCGCGGTTGTCTCCGGAGTGGTGCACTCGCGGTTACTCAGACCTCTTTACAGGCAGCACTAACAGGCTGATTTAATTTACACTGGCAATACTCTTGGAGACCAGTCTTCCCCTGCCCTCTGCCTTCCCTGGGAAGCCTCTCACAGGACCAGGGATGCTGCATCCCTGCATCCACTGCATCCACTGCATCCCTGCATCTCTGCATACCCTCGTCTACTGCATCAACCTCATCTCTGCACCTCCTGCATCCCTGCATCTGCTGCATCCCTGCATACCCTCATCTACTGCATCAACCTCATCTCTGCACCTCCTGCATCCCTGCATCTGCTGCATCCCTGCATACCCTCATCTACTGCATCAACCTCATCTCTGCACCTCCTGCATCCCTGCATCTGCTGCATCCCTGCGTCTACTGCATCAACTGCATCCCTGCATCTGCTGCATCCCTGCAACAGCTGCATCCGCTGCATCCCTGCTGCTCCTGCAGTGCTTCCGCGCAGCTGTGTACCCACCACTGCTCAGCAGCCAGCATCTCCAATCCTCCAGCCTGCACTTAAGGAAGAGGTGTCATCTGCTCAGCATCGATCCAGTAACCCCCCTGGGAGCAGCTCGTGCGGCTGCCCAGGCGCTCCTGCTGCCCAGCCTTTCGCCTGAACCAGAACCTGCAGGTGACAAAGCAAAGAGATCTGTGAGCATTTCAGAAACAGGAGCAGAATTTAAAATAATCTGCATGCGTTTGGCTATAGTCTGAAACCAATTAGGTGCAATTCCGGAAAGACAAGCACAGAGTAGTTCTACATGGAAGAGGAAAAATCAAACACAAACGCCGAGCGGGGATTGCTGCTTGAGTCAGCAGAAGACGGGGAGGATCCAGGGTTTGCAGTAACCACGGCAGCTGTCAGCAGTGTGATGCTCTGCTGCAGATCCCACGCTGGGATGCAGGGAGAACATATCCCACATTTCTAGCCTGGGAGAAAATTCAGATTTACTCCTTGCAAGGGAGGGCTCAGCTTTCCCTTTTAGAGGGAAACAGAAGATGTGAGAGAACCAGAGGCAGCGCAGAAGCAGCAGGTTTAGGAGGTGCCGTGCCTGGTGGCAGGCTGCTGGGGCTGGAGCTCCTCAGGGCAGAGCAGAGGAGCTTTACGCGTTGGAGTCTCTGAGTACACAAAACTTTGAGATAAAAAGGATAGTCATCCTTTTTTCTCGTGTGACAGGAAGGACACAAATACCGTGCTGACATCGCAGGAAGGGAAGTCTAGGTGGGATAAGACAGCAGCTCCCAAAGCATCAGTAGGTTGTGCTCTGTGCTGGAGCAGGTGACAGGCTGTGCACGGCCACTGGGGGTTTACGGGCTGGTTAGAGAAACGCTGCGAGGAACGGTCCGGGGCGGTGTGGTCCTGCCTCGCTGCAGAGGTGGGTCAGGTCATCTTCCGAGGTCGGGTCCAGCCCGGCGTGTCTATAGTTCTTTGTATAAAAGGATAACGGGTGCCCCCAGCTCAGGAAGAGAGCGAGTTCATGTCCTGCGGGTGTGACGGTGCGTAGGGTCGAAGCCTTTCAGCCCCGCAGCTCACCCTGGGGGTCTTCAGCCAGCCTTTGTTCCACGGGGCAGCAGCGGACAAGCTGCGGTTCCTGGTGCTGCTCAGGAGCGTCTGGAGGGAAGCCAGCACTCGATGTCCCATCCGATCACTTGCGTTGCTCGTTGCCTGGTGACACAGCAGCACCTTCCTTCCAGAAATGAGGGGCCCAGCATCGCCCTCCGTGTTTCTGCCAAAGTGCGGTGTAAGCCCGTAAAGCAAACATCCCGGGATGGCTGGAGCTACAGGCAACAAACGGATGCGGTCCTGTTATTTCAGAGCTGAGTAAGTTTATTTTTAAAAAGTAACCACCCTACAAGAATTCCACGTGAAATACAGCCAGGAACCAGGTAGAGGTTAGGAGAGAGAAATCATCGAGCTCCACAGATCTGAATAGCTGAGATCAATCACCATGAGCCATGGAGATGAGATTTGGGACAACATCTCCGCACGGGCCTTCGGAGGCTTGTAGATCTGCCCAGCCGTGCTCTCCTCCGTGATGGATGGTAGGAGAGATCGGCTTCTCCTCAGAATTGGCTTTGACTTAATTCGCTCTCGGCATGGAAGGAGGAAAACAAAGGATGAACAATCAGATTTCCCATTTAGCACCTGGCTCTTCCATCGCCCGGCTCCTCCCGAGCACCGCGGCTCTGCCACGGCTGTGCTGCCGCAGCGGCAGCCATAACCTCCGCGGTGTCGGTGCCCGCGGCGAGGCTGCCCGCAGCCCCCTGCCAGCTCCCGCGGGCGGACGGACGGGTGGGCAGGCAGGCCACGGCAGTTGGAGGGCAACAGGCTACCAGACCATGGGAACTGTGCCTGAAGCCCGTCTGTGTCTTCTCTCGTGATAGTTTCAGGAAGGGTTCAGACCTTGAACCCCTTGTGCCCCCCATAGTGAGAACTGCGGTTGCATTCTTTGTGGCACCGTCTGCCCAGGAGCCCTTTTGTCGCCGTCTCTGGTTCCCTCCAGTTGCTGATAATTTTTGTTGCTCTTCCCTGTCAGCACCATCCCTCTCCCCGGCGCTGGGTGAGCTGGTCCCGGGGGTCAGCCCCTGGCCAGGGCTGGGGGTGCCCAGAGGTGTGGCACCAGGGTCCGTGTCCCTTCGGGGGGAGCGGAGCCGCAGATCGTGGGGCTGTCACTTGGCTGAGCGGGAGGCGAGCCTGGTGTCATCGGAGAGCCCAGAGCGTTCATTGATCTTCCCGAGAACATCAATCTGTCTTTCTAACGCCGCAATCAAGTGTCTCGCAGAACAATTTGCTGAGTGACAACACTCACAAAAACGCGTTCGCTCCCCTCCCGGCTCCCCAGGAGCATCCTCGGCAGCGTTCGCCGGGTGCGGGGCTGGGGACCCTCCTCCTGCCCGATGTCACAGCTGCTCGGAGGGCGAGGGTTTGGTGTTGGAGGCGAGTCAGTGGCCTCTGGTCTGTGATAGATCCTGAGAGGCAACCGGCGAGAGGAGCCGTCCTGAGAGCAGCCGATGCTGCCTGCAGACAGCACGAGGGTCCCGCTGCCCGCGCAGGGGCTGGGCACGTCCCCGGCCACCAACGCTCGCACACGCTGGCCCGTGGCCAGGCTCCCAGCAAACGTGGCAGGCTAAATACGACTCGGGGAAGGTGCCAGCTGAGTTTATTATATTGCAGCGTCTGCTGCTGCAGTCTGTCGTTTGCTTTCTTAGCAGCTATCTTCTGTAGAAGCGAGCACGTACGGGGTGTGCAGGACAGGGCAAGCCTTGCCACGCTGGGCTGCAAACTATTAGCCGGAGAAGTCCAGCAGCACACAGCGTAGTTCCTGTGACCCCAGTGGCTGTATTTTATTAACGAGGCCGTGCTGATCGCCCCTTAAGCAGCTCTGTGCTAACAGCCCACTGCAGCCACCCCTCCCTGGAGCTGTGTTGTGCCTCCACACCCGCTCCTCCAGGCTGGAGCACCCCCAGACCCCATATCCCGCATCCCCTCTCCCGCTTCCTTACACCGTTCACACCCACAGCTCCCTTCCCGCGCCGCTGGCAGGTTTGCCACCCTCCTGCTCTGTACTAAATCGGCCCCAGGAGGTGTGAGAGGTGCTGCTGGTCCCTCTGCCCCGGTCCCAGCCCTGGTGACATCCCTCGCTGGGGAGATGGGGACGGGACTTCCACCCCGGCAGCACAGCCGAGGCAGGCGGTGGCAGGATTTCCTTCCAGCCGTGCACCCCAGGGAGCAACTTATTGCTGAACAGTTCCTAAAGGGTTTGGAAAAACAAGCAGCCGCGTGAAGGGTTAACAGTTTATTATATTTTTTCTGAGTGATTTTATCACTGTCGTTAGAACATTCATTGAACTAAGTGAGAAATCCATCAAGACGTGACAGCAATGTGCAGACTAATGGCTGTTAGATGGTAATAATTTTTAATATGATTTTTATTTCACTTAATTTCATATGTGCTTGACAAAAGGTCCCGTGTCACTGGGGAGCTGTGTGGAACTGGGAATACGCCGATGCGAAGGTCTGTTAAACCAAGTGTTTGAAGTATTTTTAAGTCCCAACTTTGGAGCTCCAGAGAAAACTCTGGCATTTGAACCTTTTTTTGGCGCGAAGTCGGCGAGGCAGCAGGGAAACACGGGGTGCCAGCTCCGCGGGCGGCTCGTCCTCATGCACACACTGCGGGTGGCTCAGCTCCGCTCCTCCAGGCTGCTCTCCAACGCCCGATGCAAGACCAGCCGACTGCTGCGCGCCCGTAGCGCTCTGCTCTGCATGTCCACAGGAGTTTTCCTGGGGTAGGAGGAGTGGGATGGAGCCAGCCCCGTGGAGGAAGGGTCCCCAGAACCCCCGGAGGCAGCTCTGCCCCGCGCTCGCCTCTGCGTCCCTTCCTGCTGCAGCACCTTGTGGGATGCCAGGTTTGTGGAGAAGTTTGTGATCGTCTGCTGACAGGCACCTCTGCACGGTGATGGTGAATATTGCTGCCGATAAATCCTGCCACGGTCTCGGGGAGCCGCAGTCGGAGAGGCCACTGCTGAAGCCTCCCCTGAAGCTGCCCGTCAGAGCTGCTGCGGTGGGATCCGAACCCGGGCGAGCGGAGCCGCGCGTCTGCTGCTGGGGGCTTGATGCTTTCCTCAGACACCCTCCAAAGAACCTTGTGGCGATGCGCAAAGCGACGTATCTTCATCTTGGCCACCTCCAAGGCTGGGAGTGTGGATAAACCCTGATTTCCCGAGAGGACATTCCCTTGACAAAGCGTTTTGCTGTCCAGTGAACGCGGACTCTGGTCAGAGTGTCCTTGGGCAGCTGGAAACAAACCCCTGGCGTCGCCGCCGTGCTGGCCACCGCCGAGGAGAGGTGTGAGAGGCGTTGTGTAGTGCACGGCACATCAGTCGGGCTCCTCTCACCTGCAGCCTGCCGCGGCTGCTCCGGATCGAACCGTCAGAGGCGGCTCCAGTGCCGAGGGGAAGGGGCAGGATCACTGCTGGTGCACCGACGGTGCCGGTGCCGGAAACAAAGTCAAACACTTGATTTCTGAAATAAATATTAAAAAGTTCTGGATTAGTCCTGGACTAAACTCCCACCCCGGGGAGCTGAGCACAGAATCCCCAAAGGGTTTGTGTTGGTTCCCTTTGGTGCCGTGTTCCAGCAGCACTGCCAAGGTGAAATCTCCGCAGGCTCCCGCCGGTGACTCTGCACCGGCCGCGGGTGTCCCGCGGGAGCCCTGGCACCCCTGGGAGCAGCGGTTGGTGCCGCTGACGTGTCTGATGGAGCGCAGCGGGACCGGCCGTGGGACACGGGCACGGGGAGCCCGTCAGTGCCAACCCCCCGGGTCAGAGCTCAGGAAGGTCCCAATTCGTCTGTTTTCCTAAACGCAGCGTCGCTCTGGTTGCTGTGAATTTGGCAAATCCTCTCATCCATCATCTTCATCCCGGACACCAGGATTCAGACCAGGGAGCAGGGACCCAGGAAGGCTTTTCCCCGCAGATCACGTTATAATTAATGCTGGCGGACCTGTGAGCGCCTTACACAATGGCAGAGCCTCCCGGTGTTAATTGCAGGAACCCAGAAATGTCACTGTGCCTTTAAAACAGAGGGAGGGTGTCTGTGTACGTGTGCACCTGTGCTTGAGTCTATAATATAGAATATTTGCAGTGAGAGTCATGTATGGAAGCTATACATTCCCCTGATGAATGGGAGGCTTAGCAGAAACGCCGGAGAGGGATGGATTTTACACAGTGTGACACTGGTTTAAGGAAGCAATACCAACCATTGTTTAATGTAATTGAAAGCCAGAGGTGTAAGAAATGACGGTAATTCCATTGTAACTGAACTTGAAGATCCCTGTCAAATATGAGTGTGAATGTGGCAGTTATTTTAGGTATGTTTGTAATCTTTGCAGGCGTTTTGTCAAGGAGGCACTGTGATATTAGTAAGAGTGCACAAAGGCTCGGCAATGGTGTCATGCACAATTAATGTCCCCAGGTAGCAACTCCATTAGTCTTATGAAGTGAGCTCACAAATGGGAATACTAATGGGGACGCGCCTTGGGGCATTTGCTGAGCTTACTGCTAGTTTATTTCATACCCTTTATGCTCAACACAAAATTTACCTAGCCTGGATTTAAAATGTGTCTCATTACACAGGCAGCATCCTTTTACTTCAGTGCTTCCCTTTTAACATGCAAGATTTGCAATTCTAATCATATCAAAACCTGACTACTCTTGCTAAAAGGGAAAAAAAAGGGATAAATAAATGGAAAAAATAATCTTACGATAAAGACTGTCTGGGGTTTTAATCTTCCCTGACAGGCTTTTTTCCTCTGTACGTACGGGTAGCACGCGTGTTCCCGTTGGCGGCTGCGGGGACCCAGAGCCGCGGGCAGAGCAGCCGCAGGCGGCGGGTTCGGGGCGCAGGATGGGGACCTCGATTGCGGGGTTCGGGTCTGCATCCTGCCCAAGGAGGATGTCGCGGGCAGCCAGGGAGGATGCGGCGGTGTCCGGGCAGCCCTGCTGGGGACAAGGTCATTGCCACCTGAGATGGGTGGCACAGGGGAGGCTTTGCTGTTACCCGGTGTGCTGTGGTTTCTGTCGCGCTGGTTCCCCTCCCGACAGCTCGCGAGCAGTAACGCCGAACGGGTGCGATGCTGTCGCGTCCCACCTGCAGAAACCAGACAGCTAATTCATTTTAAAGGAAGGAAATCTTCTCAACGAAGAAGCTTTGCTGAAAATAATCAGGAGGGACGTGAGAAAGGGGAGAGCAACACCTTGCCCCTCTCCCTACTCCTTCTCCTGGGCTGGGTCCCAGCAGGGAGCCCCCCGGCTGTCCCCGTCCCTCTGCACCCACCCACCCTGACGGGCACTGGGAGGCTGAGCCCATGGGGGTCTGTGCACCCCCTCGCAGAGCTCCCGGCTGAAAGCGCATCCCAGAGGGTGCTGTGCTGTCCTCGATTTCAGAGAAGAAACTGAAATAGTGAGAAATAACAAGCTTTTCCTAAAAAAAATCCAGAGGATTTGGGTTTAAGTCCTGCTCTGCCGCACAGCTGTGTGCTTTCCTGGTCCTTCCCCAGCATCCCTCTGCCGCGGGGAAGGGAAGCATCCTGCTCCCTGCCCAGGGTCCCCTGCCCAGCACCCTCCCGGGAAGGGGCATCAGCTGCTCTGGCAGAAACATTCCCGTGTCACCAACGTCACCGGCTGAATGCTGCAAACCTCGCAGAGCCATAGACCCCGGCAGAGCGGGGACATCGAGCAAACGATGGCAGCTCACAAACCTCTGCCCCCAAACAATCTCAATGGGGAGAGCCAGGGTCTGCAGCCTCCGCCTGCTCGCCCGGGAGCGCGGGGTCCCTTCCCAATGCCCAGTGCCCCCATCAGTGGTCCCAGCGGAGCCGCAGGGCACCCGCGGCCAGGACGGAGCATCCCGCAGCTGGGCTGGGGAGCAGCGCCGAACGCCAGCTCTGCCGGCACCAAAATGCCAGATGAGCCCCGGACAGATTTATTTCCAAATCCTGACTCCATCACAGTATTGGATTTGTAATCACAGGCTCCAATTTTAGTGGAATAAATATACTAACAAAACTAATAGTTTGTTAGCTGCAAGGTAGGGACAATCAAAGTGTCTGCGGTGAAATACATGGCTCCTCGGGAGAAACCCCTACATGATAAAAACATTTAGAGTTTTATTTTTTAAAATAAATATATAGCGCGGTGTCAAGCTGTTTCCAGCGCACGCTGCTCGTGCTGCATGTGTGCGTGCAGCCGGCGGGGAGGGAGGTCCGGAAGGTTCACCGGCGTGTAACTGTCTCCAGCCGCGGCACGAGCTGCACCGGGAGAGGACATAAACCAAAATGACTCCTTGGGAACCCAGAGGAGAAGCAGGAACTGTTTGGTGGAGAATTATAGCTATGGGTGAAATTAGATGTACTCAGAGCCCCAAGGCTGAGAGAAATAAAAAGCATTTTAAATGGAGTGTAGAATTCATATTCCTCAGTCACTTCCAATAAATAAATCCTTGACAATTTTTTCTGTAAACAGTGGTTACACTTTGCTCTATTGTCTCCGTGGTGCATATTCCGGACGGGAACGGGGGCTCTCCGCCCAGCCAGGATGCACTCGCCCATCTCCCAGGGCTGGCAGGGCTCCCGTCACACCCTGGGTGGGCTGCGGCGGGGGCTTGGGGGCTCGGTGTGCGGGTCGTGGTGTCAGGCACCTGGCTGCTGCTCCTAAAAATTCCGAGCGGCTCCTAAAAATCTGACGGCACATGGCATCCCCTTCCCCTTCAAACAGGCAGTGGAGCTGCCTGGAGCTCCCGCACGCCTTGGAGCAATTCCACTGCGGCAGCGACATCCCCGCTGGGGCATCCCTGGGGCTGGCAGGGACGGTGCCACCCCGATGCTGTGCCCCTGTGCTGCGCCTCTGACCACCCGCCATCCCGCTGTTCCTGTCGCTGACACAGCACCAGCACCACCGGGACCCCCCGGTGCTCCCCGGGACCCCCCCAGCCACTGGGTCCGTGGGATCCGATGGAGATTCCCCGTGGCAGGAGCACGGCAAAGCCGCCCGGCTGGTTCCGAGGCAGCTCGCGCTGCAAGGCTCCTCTCTCTGGCTGTTCAAATTTCCATTTCATGGACAAATGAAGCATTTTATACTTTATGGCTTCCCCACAATGGCAGTCATCCCATTTCACCTGTCTGGGACGAGGGATGATGGAGGGAGAGCGAGCGCCGGGCTGTTGGCAGCGGTGCTGAGCGGGCGGGAGGACACTTTCACATTCACTTAACTCGCGTCTTTTATTAAGAAGAATAATAACTCTTAGGGCAGCAATAACGGGTCTCCTCCTCCGTGGGGCTGTCGGAACAGGAGGCAGGCTGGACGCACCGGCACGCAGGACGGGAGTGCTCAGACGTGGCTTTGGCTGCCCCGCAGGGGTGGTCCCTGTGCCAGAGACCCCTTGAGCGGAATGCTGCTGCGCAGGGTCACTCACGGAAACGCCGCGTCGTCGGGACAATTGCAGGGAATTATGTCTTCAGACCCCGTTACCGTCGGCCAACAAGCCCCCGGAGAGCTGGGGGCTCCGGGCTGGGGGTTCCCCCGCCGGGCGCTGCCTTGGGGAGCAGCTGGAGCACGGCAGCGCCGGCAAAACCTGCGGCTGCTGGGAAAAGGCGTGAGATGCTTTCTGCTGAAGGTGGCAAATCCAGCCAGGCTGGTGACCTTTAGAGCTGAGATGCGTCACTCTGGGGTTTGTTTTTGTTTGGAGCAGTTAGGCGTTATTTTTACCAGATTGAGAATAATTGATGTAAATAGCTCGGTAGTTGTCAGCTTCGCTCAGAATTTCATTTTGCGGAGAACTTTGATATTCATTTTGACTTTGAAATGTTTGCCAGTCTTCGCCTTCTTTTTGAGGGTTTGCCCTGAACCTCACTGGGGAGAAGCCTCTTGTCCCTGGGGGGAATACTGGGGGTCAGGTGCCTCTGATAATCCTGGTGATTAATTAGTGATTGCTCCTGTGATAACAGGACCAACGGGCTGCAGCCAGGTTCATTGTATCAGAAGCTACATAAATGCACCAAATGCAGCATCCTTTCCCCAAAAAGCCCTGCAGCCTGCGGGCGAAAGAGGATTTTGTGGGTGCACTCGTTTCTGCTGCACTTCAGAGGGAAGCTAACGCCACGGCCCCGGGATGCACGGCCCCGGGATGCGGCGCCAGCAGCAGGAATCTGGAGAACAAATGCAGACACAAGCTGTTCTCAAGGGATCTTGGAAAAACAGCAAAACTGCCGGAGGAGATGATCCATGTGTGCTTTCCTTCCTCTTCAGAAAAGAGATTTTAAAATTCTCCAGTAATTTTAAAAGAAGATTAAAACTTCTGCAATATGCTTATTAGACCTTGACCAGCAAAAGAAGATGAAGAACTCGAGATGCGGAGACAATGGATTCAGCACCATGCTCAATCATTTGTTTTGGGCTAATTAAAAGTGTAGGATTTTTCTCTTTATTATGTACTGTTTGCCAAGTTCATTATTTGCTCGCCCATAAATCATCCTCGCTAGCCAAAGGTAAATTCCCTCTCTGCTGCTGTCAGCGCGTGTCACAAACCCACGGCCGCGGAGCTGCTCCTGCCGCCGGACCTGCAGCACCCCGAGACCTGGTGGTTCTGCAGGAACTGGGGGAAGGTCACGCAGAGCACTGCTCTTCTCCCCGCTTGGGCTGCAGAAACCCACCTTCCTCTCCCCTCCTTGCAGGTCCTTTTCCCGCACGGCTCCTTGCCATCCCCTGGGCTCCAGAAGCAGGAGACGGGAGGAGCTTTTCCCTCCTGCTGTGGGGTCCCCGGCCGGGAAACGCTGCGGAGCTCCGCACGAGGAGCAGCCGGGAGGATCTGGTGTGTCCGTGTAACGTCGTTCCTGGATGCTGAGCCTTCCTTTAGGCTGACGTGGTGCCAACAAATTTACCAAACTTTTTGTAACTAGCAGGTTATTGAGTGTCACTTTAGTACAGCGCGTGTGGAGGATGCGTGGAAGGTGCCAAGCACGCTGCATAGTCTTTAACTATTACATTAAGCATCTGCTGCTGCCATTTATGGATCAGATAGCATTTTACTCCTGAGATATTTGATTTTATTACCTTCTAGGGAGAGAGCCAAACAAGTGTTCTTATTGATTTGCACATTAAATATATTAGTAATAAAACAACATCCCTGTAAACCAATTGTAAAATCAATATTAATTGGTACCAAAATATCACAAGTAGTTGAATTACAATTAAAGAGGGTAGCTTCCAACTCTCCCACCAGTCCAGAGGTGATGCCCACCAAGCGAGAGAGGGGCACCCAGTCTGAGCAGAACGATGTTCCGAGCAATTAGCAGCTGCTCCAAGGAGGACATGGAGGGATGCTTGGCTTCGCTGGAGGAGAGCAAGGGTCATTGAGATTCCGTTCATGGACAGCAGCTCGCTTTGTCTGCATGGGCACACGTTCAGCTGATTAAATCTTGTGGGAACGGATCCAAACCTCGCTGATGTCTTTGTCTGCAGGGCAGCTCTTGAGCCTGCGGGGTGGGTTTGGGCAGAGCGGTGGAGCTGGTCCCCTGCTTGAGAGGGTCCTGGAGCCCAGCACGGAGCCTGCATCGCACGGGCGGTGGGAGCAAAGAGCTGCTGGGAGCGAGCAGAGCCCGAGGAACATCCCTGCACCCGACGGTGAAACTCTCGCCCCGGTGAAGGGAGTCTGGGCACCTCCTGGGCCAGCAGCACGTGGGGCCGGGTCCCATGCGTGAGACACGCACGAGAGGGGTCAGGGTCCAGCTGGGCGGCAGGCGCGGGCGATGGGCAGTGTCCTGCTCTTGGGAGAGGGCAAAGGAACCCCTCCGGGAGTGTTGGAGGCATTTTATAACCATGATGCGATGATGGAAGTCCCTCTGCGGTGCCACAAATACCCGTTTGCTGCCCGGTGCTCAATGCACAGGCAGGAACAGCGCTGGCAGCAGCAGATGTTGCTCGGTTCCTCATAAACAACACCGCTCGCAGCCGGGGGTCTTCTCCTCCTCGGGATTTACGTTCACATCAGGGTACAGGAGGTGCTTGTAATTCAAGAAAAAAATTTGGAAGTCTGCACTGGTCCTGGTAGTTCTTGTTAAAAGCAAATCCCTCTCCCCCCTGCAACATCTGACATTCGCCCGCCCTCGCGTAGCTCACCTCTTCCCAGGGTTTGTTTGCTTTTCATTATAAACACCCGGCCTCAGGAATGGAGAATATGGAAATAAAGAGATATGTCTGGCTGCCTCTCCTGGAGGGGAAATTTCTGAGCTCTTTCTCTTCCTCATGCTCGTGCTCCAGCCCG
>WKFP01014830.1:1273982-1286482 GCA_011057875.1 Pterocles orientalis | reverse complement strand
AAAGCGCCTGGATTTTATTCCCGTCCCAGCCTGATTAGCATTTTGGTCTTTGATCTCTCTTTAAAAGGATTTACACCACGGTTTTATTATTCAGTGTTCCGAAGTGTATTTTCACATAATCTGCAGAAACGACTGAGACAAGAAAACTTCACAGAGCGGAGCGCTGCTCCCCGCAAGGCTGCGCGACTCGGCGGGGGAAGGTGCTGTGGCCAGGACCGCACGGATTCGGGGCTTTGCGGAGCTGCCCCCGAGCCGCTCGTGGCTCCGCTGCAGAGGTGGCAGAGCCCGTGCTGGGGGGGCATCACCCCGGCACTGCGGCCCCTGTGCCGGCGCCTTCCCGAGCATCCTGCATCCCGGCACCTCTCGCTGCAGCCCATCCGAGGACCAGGTTTGGTGGGGGCTGCCCAGCACCCTCCGCCCACGCGGCACAGCACCTTCCACGCTGCACAACCTTCCGCAGCTCCTCGCTAGGAATCACTTCCTAATGAGCACAACAAAGTGATAACAATTAATGAGGAAGCAAAGCATTTGTTTCTGAGCCCTAATTAACATTATCCCAAGCATTCTCTCAATGCTCTTTTGATGTCATAAAGCATGCTGGAACTATAAATGAGCTGTTCTCCCATTAACACTGCCGTGCCCCCATCCCCTCCCTCTGTTACCCAGACATTAACCACACCACTACATCCACCGGAAGGTAAAGGCCGCGTCTTTATTCACAACAAAACAAGATAAACAGTCTGCAGGTGGGTTTTGCTGTGATGTCCCAGCATGGAAAAGGATTAAAATCCTGACGCCACAGCACTCGGATGGTGCCGACACGCTCAGGGGCTCCTGCGCCAGGCGGGGGGTTATCCCTCCACAAGCTCACCTGCAGAAGTGGGTCTCCACTGTTTGGATTTCACTCGAACGCCCTTTTTTAATAGAAAAATAATTGTGGCCTCTTTCCAATGCAAACCACCCCTCTGAGGGGCGAAGCTGCAGGTCTCCTTCCCTAACCCGGGAGTCTGAACCCCACTGAGCTCAGGCCACGAGCAAATCCCCCGTTGTGTGCAGCACATCCCCCTCCCGGGATGCAGCCGCTGCTCCCGGTCCCGGTTGCTCTGTGCCCGCTCGGGGCACACGGGGCTGGGGCTCGGCAGCCTCTGGCGTGATCCCCGACATGTCCTACAGACCAGGGAACCCTCCCGTGGTGACCTCCGGGGTGTGAGCACGACCCCAGCAGCCTCCCGCATCCTTTGTTTTGAGGCTTTTGTGTTTTGCTGGCACCAGAACAGCGCCAGGCTCGGACGAGCCCCGCAGCCCGGGCACCGGAGGGATGCACCCTGTGACACAGCCCAGCACCCCAGCAGCACCCCAGTAACGTCCCCGCTTCCACTGGTCTGCAGTGGGGAAGCTGCACGTTCCCCTGGGAGAACGGTGTGGAGATGCGCAGTGTCCTGCCTCGCTCGGTTCCAACCCGTGTCTGTTCCGGCACAACCTGCGTTCGTTCTGCGAAAGGAAAACCTGCAAACGCACGCCAGGCTGTACACGGGGATCAGGTCACTGCCTGTTCAAACGCGGTATCTCCCAAGGATTTATCTGGTTCATGGGACTTATCAGGTGCCAGTGAAACCTCTGTTCCTGACGGGGTAACGCAGGCTTGAAGGCAAACGAACCCTCTGGCTTATGCCGCGTCCGTTACTGATCCACCGCGACACATCCCATCAATAACAACGCTGGAGGGGAAGGAGCGTCCCGGCAGCCCCCTCCTCTGCACACACACGCTGCTGGGCTCCGGGTGCGCTCAGAGCAGGGATTGCTGGATGAAACTTCAGCCCAGGCGGGAGGAGGTCCGTCCCGTACGGCACCGAGCCTGCGCTCAGCAGAAGGGAGCCAACGGGGAGGGAAGCGACGCGCTCGGCTCCGGCTGCGTCTGCAAACCAGCGTCTGCCTGCGCTCGACAGGAGAGCTGCCGTTCGGCTGTTCCCGGCGTGCCTTCGCAGGGAGCCGCGCTGCAGCAGGAAGGTGCCTCTTCCGCGTTACTGGCGTCGTATCAGCATCTCATCCCAGGAGGGATGCGGGGGACAGGCTGTACCTGCTGCTTCAAACTGGCATCAGCAGCCGGGCTGGGAGCGTCTGGCAGCCGTATGGTCCAGGGCTCAGCACCCTTCGGTCCGGGGCTCAGCACCGGTGATAACCCACAGCCCATGCCAGCATCCCCGGCTGCTGCCTGCATCCCTCCCTCCCCGTGCCACCCCCCCGGGCACCCCGCTCACTGCTGACACCCCTGAACCCTGACCACCTGCAGCATGGGGGCTCCAGCACTGGGGCGTTCAGGAAAATGTTTTGATTTTTCAGGGGCTGAGCGGGGAGGAGAACATTGGTGATAACGCCTGGGCAAGGAGAGCTTGGCTGAGCGTGCGAGAGGTGCTGCTTCGTGTCCCCGGACACCTGGGGAGCAGAGGACGCCCGCGAGCCCCCCATGCAAAACCCACACCCTGCCCAAACCCGTGCCATTAAGTCCCATTTGAAAGAAGGAGGAAGCTGTGCGAACCATTAGGATGATAATTGGTCTCTCCTCTGTATTTCAATAAAAGCAAGGGACAAAATACCATGTATGTGAAATAACTACTTTAGGATAACAGCACCCGTCACCTTGACAACTCGGTCAGAGGTCTCGCCGCCGCGGTGCCTGCTCAGTGAGGTGTGAGAGATAGAGGACGCCGGGGACGGGGGGAAGATACTTGTCTGACCAGCGGAGATGTGAGGACCACAACAGGCTGTTAGCTGCCGGGTTTCTGAACAGAAAGCAGCTTTCATGGGGAAATGTTGGAAAAATAAGCCCTGCAGAGCCGGCGGAGCAGCGATGTGAGCAGTCCCGCCTGAGCTCCCCGGTGCCGGCATCGGCTTGGCCATGACATGTGGCCACGGGAGAGCCCCGTGCCCCCGCCGGCACGGAAACGGGGTGTTGAGCAGCGCGGAGTGCCGGCGGCTGAGATGGGGGTTCAGCCTGTCCCGGGGCTGCGGGTTCCCCTCTGCTGCCTGTGCAAGAGCACGACGTCCCCTTTTCCCTGTTCCGGTGCCACGCCGGGGCTGGGGCTCAGCCGGGGCGGGTGGCTGCGGGGTCCGGCCACGGGCTGGGCAAGGGGGTGACAGGGGTGTGCACATCGTGGGGACACAGCTCCACCAAACGCCATCCGAAACACAGCGACACCTGCAACAACATAATAGTGCAAACAAAGGGTGACAACGTAACATACTAATATGAACAGACACGAAATCAATGGGAATTTCTATTTGGGTAGGAAATCAATAGGAATTTCAAGGTAGGAAAAAAGGAAATTACTTACCTTTAATTTGAGCTCTCTGCAAGTCTGGTTCTCCATAGATCGGCAGCGGGGGCGCGTAGGGCTCACGCGGGGCTGGGGCAGCAGGAGGGGGTGTGGACTGGTGACAGCCACCCCTCCCCGCCCGGCCACACCCATGCCACACCCCGGTCCCCACCCCAGTCCCCGCCCCACGCTGGTGCACATGGCCCATGGCCTGAACCCTCCCGTCGGTCCTCGGCTGGGTGCCCTAACCCAGCAGCGACAGCGCTGCAACGGCAGCGTTTGCAAAATCGTCCGTTCTGGGGAAGAAGTCAATGCCCGGCAGCTGGGATGTGCAGTGCAGCCCCTACCCTGCGGGACAGCCCTGCGGACGGGCTCGCTGGCCCTGCAGAGCCCTCTGCTCCCAGCTCGCCTTGGCTGAGGCTCGAGCTCCGGCTGTGCGATGCTCTCAGGAAGATGGGGGCTGCCGTTTGAGACCCTCGGGATTGAAAGGTGTGACAGAAGTGGGAGATCATTATTATTTTGTTAGCAGGAGAGCTAGCTGCATCTCAAACTCTGCCCCTCCGGTGACTGAAAATTAAAACACTTCTAGAAGTGTTAGTATTCCGCAAGGATCTCGAAATCTCCTCCTGATGTGGCTGAAGGTGGAAACAATTTCAAGCCATTGTTTGCAGAGATCTTTGCATGCGGCAGCAGAGCCCGGTGGACCGGCATTTTGCATTTCACTCGTTCAGGAGTGCTAAAATGGGCTGCTGCGCTTTAATTTAGCCGTAATAGGAGGGAAGTACAGGCTTTGGTAAAAAATGGGCGAGATCGCCATCCCCGGGCGAATGCAGATGTACCTCTGGCTGTGGAAGCGGGAGGCAGCGTGCCGGAGCTCCCTGATGTGCCTTTGGCTGCCAGAAGTTCTTCCATGGTACCCAAGGGTGCATCTCTCTTCCCGTGGTGTACGTCAGCCCCCCCACTGCTGAGCGCCACCGCCCCCGGCAGCCCACCCCACCGAGGGCCGAGCAGAAGAGGGACAAGGTCCATCTGGCCGTGGGTATCATCCCCGGGTTGTGTTTCCACTTCTCTGCCGTCGTGGGCTGCGTAAAACGCACGTTAACCCCAGGTGTAACGGTGTGGGTTGCTGGAATCAACAAGGGGAGATGTTTTCAGCAGAATATGAACAAAAAATGAGAAATAACCATGTACAAAGGGTTTTCTTGGCAGTTCTCTTGGTCCTTTTGCCAAAGGTCCATATGATGCTCTCTCCCACCATGGAGGTGTCAGAGACCTCCTGAGGGGATGGGAACTGACAAAATGCTTAAAAAAAAAAAAAAAAAAAAGTCAAGTGCAGGTTTGCAGTGCAGCCTGGCAACTGTCCCGGCTTGGACCTCAGTTAGACCAAAAAACCACCAAGAGATCAGCTCCACTTGCCGAGGACACTAAATCGAGGTGAGCGCCGAATGAGCTAGCAACAGCAACAGCAACAATCCAGAGGGTTTTATCATCTCTGTAGCAGAAGGGACATATGGTAAATAAAATTTAATGCTGCCAAACGGGGAGAGATGCACAATGACCTAAGAGCCATAAAGCAGAGAGCGGCATGAATGGAAGCGAACTGGTGCAAGAGGGAGGATACTGAAGATAAGGAAACAACTGAAATCGTTACAAAAGCATCAGATGCATCCATGGATACTTACCGTGGCTGCGAACCAGCCCCAGCCCTGGCAGAGCTGCCGGCATTGCTGGTCCAGTGCCACGCGGAGGTTCGCTCCAGCAGGCACTGATCGCTCTGTCCCTTTGTCTCTCTCCCCGTAGGGTCTCGGAGCCGGGAGCTCCCTGCACCCCTGGCTCCCTCCCCGGCGCGGGAAGAGCTGAGCTGGCATCTCCTGCGTCAGAACGGGTCGGAGCTGAACGGCTCTCCCTGCGAGGATCCCTGGGATTTCATTGGGGGGGATCCTCAGCCCAAACTGTGCTGGGGTCCAGAGACAGGCACAAGGTTTACGGGCTTCTTTCACCTTTCATGGATAACACCTTTTTTTTTTTTTTTCCCAACCATGGAAGCTGCAGCCACCTCCACATTTCCCTGCAACACCATGCTTGTGCCTAATTAAGCTCTATTAATACTAATGAACAGGCTCACCATAGCCCATCACTTTAGTTCTTAATCTAACGCCGTGTTGTGACACTTGTTCAATGACGATTTCAGCCCATGAATCAAATTGTTGTGGTTCAGCCCATACGCCCAGCTTCCTTCTCACGTGGGACCAGGGAGAAACCTGGTCCAGAAAACAAACCAGAACAACTGGTTAAGGAGCTTTTAATTAAATAAAAACTCACCCTCGAGGCCCTGCTGTCCCAGTGCTCATCGCAGCTGTCGGAGGGGCTGGGGCAGGGGTCCCGTGTCCATGCTCCAGCCGGAGCAGCCCAAGTCCTGGCGGCACGACCCCGGCGGAGCTCGCACAGGGACACAGCACAGGAAAGGCAAACGGGCACAGAAGACGAGCCAAGAGTGACACTGGGAGGGAAGGTATCATTAATGCAGAAGCCCCAACAGTCCCTTCTTTCTTTTTTTCCCCCTCCACATCCCTGAGATGAACCTGATCCATTTATTCTGGGAGGAGAAGTCACTCCTTCACTCTGAGTACTGGCCCCTGGGTCAAATGTTTTGTGTAAGATTTGTAAACTCTGAAAAATATTTCCCCTTCAATCCCAGAGGTCTCATGGACAGAAAAATGTCTTCTCTTCCTGATGTGTTCCCATCGCTTGTCACTTAGTTTTGTGGGGTGATGCACGATTTAATTCTCTCCATACCTGCAGACAATTTGCAAACTTTCCCTTTTCCCTCAGGTGCCGGTTTTCCCCGTTGCAAGGGGCCATAAAGCATTGTGTCCGTGCTGGATGCCAGCCCGGAACCTCCGTTTCTGTTCTCCCTTTGATGCTGCTGAATTATTCAGGTGGGAGACTCCGCTGCACTCCCAAAGGCTCAAATAAGAAACATAAAAGTTAGAAACTCCTAGGTTTGAAGAAGTACTGCAAGTGAAAAAAACATTTCAGCCGGGTTGATTTATGTTTAAAATACCCAAATATACTGCTGCACTGATGGACTGGAATTGTGTTGTCATGCTGGCTGGCAGAAAGAGATGAGATTTTTCAATATGTTAAAGTGTAAATGTTGTTAAAAACACAGTATTAGAAGATTAAGATTCTGACCCTTTACATTCCAATGATCGTAAAAATAAGACTTCCAGCCCATTACAGAGCAGCTTGCCGAGGCGTCGCACTGAATCACTCCGCCACGAGGATGTGATAACCCTGCTCTGCCTTATTCATCGGCATCTGCTTGCGTGGCATCTACACCAAACTGTGAATGCCAATGTCAGTCGGAGGGCTCCGATGTGCTTTAACAACCCCCCCAGGCTCCCCTCCTCACCTCGGGGCTTTTTCTTGTTTTTTTTTTTCCTTTTTAGAAGACCACAAGACAAGTAGCTGCTCTGCTGGGCGCATGGAGCTGCCTTCATGTCAGCACGTGCGGCGTGGGGACCACTGGGTCGCCTCGGTATGGGACAGGGGAATGGTGATTTCCGTCTCAATACTGGGAATACTGGGCTGGGCTCTGCCTCCCACCCTCCCGAGGGGCGGCTGCGGGTGTGGGAGAGACCCCCGCTGCCCCAAAGACCTTCCCAGCTCCAGGACCCGCTTGTCTCCCCGGGCTGGGCACGCTGCAGACGCGGGCAGGTCCCAAATCAAGGCGTGGGGCTGACCCCCGCTGCCCCAAAGACCTTCCCAGCGCCGGGACCCACTCGTCCCCCCGGGCTGGGCACGCTGCAGACACGGGCAGGTCCCAGATCCAGGCGTGGGGCTCATCGTGCCCCGAGGAGACGGGGATGGGCAGTGCCCGCTGGTGGAGACACCTGGCCTCTGGTCCCTCCAGCAGCAGGAATTAGTGAATCCAACGGGAAGGATCCAAGCAGTGGGACTTTTCAGAGAGATTTAATGTTTTGTGGCAGATCAAAACTGTGTGATGAAAAAGCCTGATTCCGTGTGTGGGAAGTTACTTAGAAATAAAACGTGTGCTGGTGCCTCGGAGGCTGAGGCAGACGAGGAACGGAGCCCCTCGCCCATCCTGACCTTCCTCCCAACCACCTCCTCCGGCGGGACCCTTCCCCAGCACCTCTCACCCCTCCCGTTGTCACCATCCCCAGGCCACAGCCGGGGTTCGTCACAGAAACATGCAGATTCCGGCTGTTATTTGAGGCAGGTTTGAAATAGCGGTGAAGGTTATTGAAAACATAACCAAAGCTCCTCCTTATTTCATTAAATACAAATGTGAGTGGGGTCATCAGTTTTTATAGGGGCTCGTAAAGCATCCCTCTTGTTCAAATAGGCTATCAAATCACCCAAGGCTCCTCTCCGCGAGGAGTGCAATAAAACCAGAGTTTCTTCTTTAAGAAACTCATCTCAACATCATAATAAAATAACCTTAAATAACACAGTATGGAATAGTTTTTCAATAACATAATTACAGGCTCCCATTTTTTTCCTGGCAGGTCATTTCTTGGTGTCTGTTTTGGATGCCGTATTGCAGAGGAAGGGGGTAGGGAGGGAAGCCCGGGGGGGGTTTGAAGCACGTCCTCGGGTCGCAGCAGATCACCTTGCCTCTCCTTTGTGCGACAGGCACGGAGGGGCCCGGGAGAGCCGGGCTGGTGGTTGTACCTGCAGAACCAGGACCAGCGCAGGTCAGGCTGCGGGAGTGTTTCTGGGCACCTGAATTCCCGTTACACACCCTCGGCTGAGCATGCTGGCTCGCATCGAGCTGGTCGAGACTTGAGATGATCTCGTGTCTGCGGCGGATGAGGGAGGAACATCCCCTGACGGCTCAAACGTGGATGGGGCAGGGGGTTGGCATCACTCAAAGCCTTCGCAGTCATCATCATCCTCAGTTCTGGGTGGTGTGGAGGCCGGGGTCTGCCCAGAGGACACGGCGTTCGCCCTCCGCCTCCACGGGAAAGTGCAATTCCTGCCGGAGCGTGCACGTTTTGCAGACAGATTAAAACATTTAGCGGTGTATCTGGGTTTTTTTTGACGTAATTGGTGGCTGACCCGCCTGTGCCACGGTGTGTCATTAGTCCCGCGGGAAATGGATTGCTGGGCAGAGAGTGGGTGGGCTGGCCAAAGGGCAACGCAAATGGTGTTTGTGTGCAGACCTGTCGAGGAAAGGGATTTTAACCCTCTGCTTATTTACCTAAGCTCCCTCTCCCCTTTACTCGGAGGAACATCCTGCCTTTTAGTGCCCAGGTGCCCGTGGGGTGGTTCTGATTTCTCTTGGGAATTCTCGCTCCAGCTTTAAGGCAGGTGCGTTATTTTTTGTGTGCTTACATTTGAAGATTTATTCACAAATAATCATTACTAGATGTTTGCGAAAAGCTCCAAGTCTGAGCTACTTCGGGGCAACGCAGACAAAAAAATAATCGGAGCAGGGTGACGTGGTTTTAAAGCCGTCTCCTTTGTAGGAGTCACACGCGCACGCTGTCCCGCACGCCGCACATCCGTGTAAAAAATCAATCCGTGGACATCATCTGCACATGTTTGCAGATAATACAGAGTTGTGTTTAAAAAAAAGAAAGAAAGAAAAGCCTCAAGTGGCAGAGCAGTTAAGGAACTCCTAGGTGTTTTTAATAACATTGATCAGACCAAATGAAAAAAGCCAGAGCAGTGGGAGACAGGAGCCGGCAGCAGATGCTGACATTCTATCACAGCAGACACATATTGACTAGCGCTCCGAACAAGTCACTCACTCATCAGCGGCCAGCCTGATTGAGTTGCCTGCAGCCAGTAAATGAGCCTTCCATCCACTGTGGGTCGAAATGAACTGCAATCTTTTCAGACCTCGTTGCTGGCCAAATGAGAGATTTAAAACCCCGGAGGACTCCAAATGAATTTACCAAGGAGCCCCAGCGACTAACAAAGCTACAATACATCAGAGCGCGGGGCGCTGGGCATCGCGCGGGCTGCTCGGTGATCAGCGCTGGGGATTACGCTCGCCGCACGGTGATCAGCCCGCGCTGAGCGATGCAGAGGTAACCAGATTAACCGGTGCGGGGCGTGGAAACCTTTTATGGTTTCTTTAAGGATTTAAAGATCTTGATGAGAAAACACTACAAGTTTCCCAGGGGAAATTTGCTGTTATTGATTTAATGTTTGCTTGCATGCTACCTGTCAATTTTCCAAGAGCTTCAGCAACAAAATTCTTATTTGATATTTGACAGATCTCGTGCTCGTTTGCATGAGCAGAGCACTGGTGTGCAGAGAGCAAGGGAAAAGAGAGGCGAGGGTGCCTCCTGCGTGCACCCCTCTAACCAGCACCGCATCCCAGGCTGCAATCAATCCCGGGACCAACTACAAGCCCCAAATTCTTCAGAGCACAGCCAGGGACAGAGCAGACAGGCTGGATTTGCCAGTCAAACGAGGAGGTTTCAGTCTTGTTTAGGGTCTGGTTCGATTCAACCTCCCACCTTCGTGCCGACGCGCGTGCGTGCTGACACTGGTCGTGACGGAAGAGGGGTTTCACTCTTCCTCCTGACTGAGACCTGGATTAGGAAGTTCAGGTTTCTCAGGTCCATCCTGAAGCATGTTTGGTGGAGTGAAAGCAGGAATGCGAGAGGAACACCCACCACCGCTGGGCGCAGCCAGAGCCGTCAGAGCACCTCCAAGGAGACAGACGTTGAGCTTGACCCAAACCCAACGCAAGGCCCTTGGAGGGTACGAGCCAAGGAATGAGTCCTCCCTCCTGTGTCCCCTGTGGGTACGAGAAGGGTCTTCGCAGGGTTTCTCCAGCTGGAAGGACCCCGTGTGCCCGGGAGGAAGGCAGAACCGTGTTTCTCCAGCGCCTGCCTTTGGGACATCAGTGCCTCTCCCCCAGGCGGTGATTCTTCCATTGCTGCGTGTTCATGATACAAATCGTCCGATAGCTGGGGAGATGAATGCAATGCTCCTTCCCTCCTACAGCTCATTCCTCCCCTTGACCTCCTCTCTCCCTCGCCCAGGGAAAGCACCGTTCAGCCAAATCCGCTTCCCGCTCTCCCCAGCTGCTCCCTCCCGTTCCTGCACCCCCAGCACCCCACAGTTCTGCTGGTGGGCTGCTTGACTCCAGCTGAACGCACTAAAATGGTTTGGCATCTTCATTTTTTTGCTGTGCTGTCCTGGAGGAATATGCTCCGAAACGCCTTCAGCAAGAGCCTCTAATCCGTTGGAGTCATTTCTCCTGCTCACAGCACGGGAGCGAGGCACTGGCTGCGGGCTGGAAAATGAGCCCGGGGAACTCTCTCCTCTGTCTGTCTCTCACCTCATTAGACTGGTAAGAAAATGTAATTGCAAGTCTCTGAGGCTTTCTCCTCGCAGGCTGGTGGGGGACTGTGCATCGCAGAGCAGCCCCTGCACCCTGGCCATTTGCACCATGCTTCCGCCGATCCTTCCCGCCGGAGTGACACGCCGTCCCCGCAGCACCCGTGCACCGTCTGCCCACGGGAAAAGTGCAGCCGGGTCCCCCTGCACCCTGCCACCGCTGCCACCCCTCCCAGCGCAGCCATCCCCGGGCACCTTGTCCTTAGGCAGAGCCCCCACCCAGCGTGGAGCGGGGATGGGCAGGGGCTGCGCCAGAGGGGAAGGACCTTCTCCATCAGGAGCCGGCTGGAGAAGCAGGAGAAGGAGCCGCTTCTGGAGTGGGTTGGGCGTCCCTTGGGGTCGAGTGTGTCCTGGACTGCGAGCCCCGGCCACGCTGCACATCTCCGTCTGCGGCATGCGTCCCGACCCCTCTGCCTGTTGCGGCCGTGTCTCCTGGTTCTGGGCTGCTCCGCTGCGGGTGGGTTTCCCCGCCTGCTTTCCCAGCCCTGCCATCGCCAGGCGCACGAACCAGCCTTTGCTGGGAAGGAAAGCCAGCAGCCCAGATAGCGCGGAAAGTCTCTGCAGACGAAATCCCAGCTGCAGACGTTATTTACACCAGGCGCCGACGCGCGCGTGAGAGCGTGTGTTTGGCGAGGTTAACGAAGATTAATACGCAGAGGCTGTTTTTGGTGTAGAGTGGGAAATGCTGAGGCTGAGCCTACCAGCCGCTCCAGAAATAACATGTCTGCCGTGTATTTTAAGGCAGGAAGCAACGCCTCAGCTGAAATCACTTAAACAAAAAGATTGCAGCGAGGGGCATAATGCAAGAAAGTAATAAGGTTTAAAACAGGTCAGAGCCCTTTCCCTGCTCCGCTGCTCCTGAGTGAGATGCATTATTTAATGGTCTTTGGTCACCGCTGATATACTGTTGATGAAATAGATGATTTTGTTCAAAAGAGCATTAGAGAAGAAATATACAATACCGCATTGCATTCCCGCACAGCTCTCTCCCTGGTAAAAGCCGATAGATTGAAGGTTTTTCCTCTTGACAGGAAAGCAAAGCAGTTGAAATGAAAAGTCTTATGAGATGGCAAATACAAATGGTAATAATACCACCATATTCAAAATTAAACTGCTGTAATTTTAGTTTCTGAGCATGGCAAAGTAATGCAATATTCAGCACAGGCTTGGGGATCCAAACCCTTTGGCAGTGCCTCGTGAGCTGACCAAACGATCGTTTATAGAAACGGAGCCTGATGGGTCTCTCCATCAGCCTTAAGAGCTGGTGTGTTGTGGTTGCCCCAGGCACGGAGTGCATGGTCTGCGGTACGGTGCTTAGCCTAGAGGTGTCTCTCCGAAAAGAAAAAAATGCCGTAACTGTCCAAAAAAGCTGAATTAGAGATCGGATCAATGACAGTCCGCAGCCAGACCCCAGTGGTATCAGGACAGACTGGACATCTCGCCCTGTTGGCTTTGCTGCTTATTTCCAGGCCTGGCTGCAGGAGTTCGGTCTGGTGCCAGCTGCGCGCCGTGCTGCAAACATCCACTGCACGGACAGCACTGGAACCAGCACTGCCATCAGCACTGCCACCTGCACTGCAATCCGCACTGCAATCACTGCAATAACTGCAACCATCACTGCCATCTGCACGGCCATCAGCACTGCAATCACCGCAATAACTGCAACCAGCACTGCAATCAGCACTGCAATCTGCACTGAGATCACTGCAATCACTGCCATCAGCACTGCAAACACTGCAACCAGCACTGCAATCTGCACTGCCTTCAGAACTGCCATCAGCACTGCCACCAGCACTGCCA
>WKFP01014830.1:1256169-1267849 GCA_011057875.1 Pterocles orientalis | reverse complement strand
GACGTTATTTACACCAGGCGCCGACGCGCGCGTGAGAGCGTGTGTTTGGCGAGGTTAACGAAGATTAATACGCAGAGGCTGTTTTTGGTGTAGAGTGGGAAATGCTGAGGCTGAGCCTACCAGCCGCTCCAGAAATAACATGTCTGCCGTGTATTTTAAGGCAGGAAGCAACGCCTCAGCTGAAATCACTTAAACAAAAAGATTGCAGCGAGGGGCATAATGCAAGAAAGTAATAAGGTTTAAAACAGGTCAGAGCCCTTTCCCTGCTCCGCTGCTCCTGAGTGAGATGCATTATTTAATGGTCTTTGGTCACCGCTGATATACTGTTGATGAAATAGATGATTTTGTTCAAAAGAGCATTAGAGAAGAAATATACAATACCGCATTGCATTCCCGCACAGCTCTCTCCCTGGTAAAAGCCGATAGATTGAAGGTTTTTCCTCTTGACAGGAAAGCAAAGCAGTTGAAATGAAAAGTCTTATGAGATGGCAAATACAAATGGTAATAATACCACCATATTCAAAATTAAACCGCTGTAATTTTAGTTTCTGAGCATGGCAAAGTAATGCAATATTCAGCACAGGCTTGGGGATCCAAACCCTTTGGCAGTGCCTCGTGAGCTGACCAAGCGATCGTTTATAGAAACGGAGCCTGATGGGTCTCTCCATCAGCCTTAAGAGCTGGTGTGTTGTGGTTGCCCCAGGCACGGAGTGCATGGTCTGCGGTACGGTGCTTAGCCTAGAGGTGTCTCTCCGAAAAGAAAAAAATGCTGTAACTGTCCAAAAATGTTGAATTAGAGATCGGATCAATGACAGTCCGCAGCCAGACCCCAGTGGTATCAGGACAGACTGAACGTCTCGCCCTGTTGGCTTTGCTGCTTATTTCCAGGCCTGGCTGCAGGAGTTTGGTCTGGTGCCAGCTGCACAGCCACGCTGCAGACACCCACTGCACAGACAGCACTGCAACCAGCACTGCCACCAGCACTGCCACCAGCACTGCAATCACGGCAACCATCACTGCCATCAGCGCTGCCATCTGCACTGCAATCTGCACTGCAATCACTGCAATAACTGCAACCATCACTGCCATCAGCACTGCCATCTGCACTGCAATCACTGCAATAACTGCAACCAGCACTGCAATCTGCACTGCCATCAGCACTGCCATCAGCACTGCAATCACTGCAATCACTGCGACCAGCACTGCCATCAGCACTGCAAACACTGCAACCAGCACTGCAATCTGCACTGCCTTCAGAACTGCCATCAGCACTGTGACCAGCACTGCCATCAGCACTGCCATCAGCACTGCAATCACTGCAGTCAGCACTGCAATCACTGCAGTCAGCACTGCAATCTGTGTCGGGGCTTTTGCTCGGGATGCTCTCTGCACAAGGAGCCCCCGGTCCCTGCAGCACACGGGCTGGTGTCTGCCTTTCCCCCCGGTCCTGCCTCTCCGAGCCCCTGCAGTCAGCTCTGGGTATTGACTCTCTGTATTGCGTCTGCACCGTGTTTGAACAGCCGCTGACCTTTCCCGGTAATGCCTCTTTTATAACCTTCATCTTCTGCCGGGGTTAACGCCACCCTGTACTTACAGCCCAGGAATTCAGTGTGTGATGATAACACGGAGCCCAGCTCCCCAGCCGCGCAATTATTCTCCCTGTGTCCCTGTTTACGCTGTGCCTTTCATCGCCGTTAAACGCTGCTATTTTCTTTCGCCAGGCCCTGGGAGAGACTTGAGTTTGCCCTCAACGGTTCAAGTCTCTTCTGCCAACAGAGCGATATTACAGTGCGCATCAGTAACGCGTCTGTCAACGCAGGCTTGTCACCAGGCTGGACCCAGACCCGTGGTGGAAGCTGTGCAAAGAGCGGGGTGCTACGGGGCCAGCCGGGGGGCTGCAGGGGTGGGAGCACGTCGGCCCCTCCTCTGACCCCAGCGGTTTGGTGGCCTCGAGCCGTGCGGGGTGCAGGGACCTGTCCCCCGGGGAGGGCAGTGGCAGGTACGGCAGAGCAGGCGTGGACGCGGGTCAGCAGCAGCATCCCATCCGCAGGGAAGTTCTGGATGTCCCTGCGGCAGTGGGGGTGTCCCCAAGCTGGGCTCAGCCTGGCTTGTCCCCGCTGTGGCTGCATCCCCAGATGGTGCATCGGTAAAATCAGCAGCGATGCGATCAGCACATGGGCTCGGGGCTGGGGACCCCGTGCCAGCAGAGTCCGTGGTCCGGCGGTGGGAGGGATGCTCCCCGGCTCTGCCGGCAGACGCGTGAGCCATCCATTACACGGTAATGGGGGGGATGCAGCAAAAATGGCAGTGAGGGAAAGGAATACATCACTGGTAATTATCTCTAACCAGAAATCTCCTCCACTGCTCCAAGCCCCATCATTCCAGCCCTATTCTAATAAAGTGACACCTTTTTAATTATGGTAAGGACAAATCTGAAATTCCGGTAAGTAATTAGCATACATAATTCGCCATCTCTGACACAATGTGACTTTATCACAGGCTACCTCAGTGCAAGGAAGAAGTGCACGGCTGCTGTATATCCTGTTTTAATTTTAGAGAAACCCAAACTGTCCATTTATTTTTATTACCATGTATTTCTCAAGTAGTTGAGTGGACAGCACCGAGAGTGCTCCGAGAGTGCAAATAAACAGCAGCAGCCTTGGAATGTTAAATTTAAGGGTTGTTTTCAGGAACAGGACATTTAATTTAACAATAAACTATGTTTTTATGTACCTCTGTGATACCCACTGTTACCAAGGGTATGGGCTAGCTGGGCCCCTTTTTAGGTGCCGGGGACCCACTGAGCCGTTCAGCCTGGTTTATGGTCAGTGAAAAGGAAATGCCCATCAAACCGGAAAACACTTTCACGTCGCAATCAAATTATTTATTTGCCCTTCTAACGACTCCTTCCAGCTTTATTGTCTTTCTCCGTTCTCCCCTGCGATTTGCATGTGTGCTCCGAGGGTGATGCTTGCTTCTGGTAATGGGCAGAATATTAAAACCTGCAAACCGTGGCTATGAGAGATTTTTCTTAAAGAACCGTAATCGTTTGCAGCAGTCGAGGCACGATGTGGTGAGGTTCCCTGCGACTCCCAGAGCTAATATTCCTGCGGCTAATATATTTTTGAGAAATGTTTACTCTGGGCTAAACCGTGAATATTTTAAGTTTGAGCCCCGCCGTCCGGTTGTGATGAGTCAGACGAGCTGCGTGCTTTTGTTTCTCCTTGACAAGTGGGCAAGCGCTCCGCATCTAAGTGCTTGTTTATGAACACGAGCATTTGATCTCTGATGTACTCAGACATGCAAAATAAACTCTGCTATTCGGGCACGCTTCTCCTTTGGAAGCTGCAGCGACCAAGACAACAGCAACTGTTGGGGAAGAGGGAAACAAAACCTCTCTCAAGGATTAAAACCTGAGCTACTCCAGATCCTGAAACATCAGCTGTCTGCGTTCTCAACGGAGACCAGCATCTTCATTTGAAAAGGAATCCGGAGCTGGTGCCATGGGGAGTGGGCGCAGGGCAGGCGGGGGTGCCTGTTGGTGGACCAGCACTGGCACCGTCACGCTGGCGGGGTGACCCCGGCGCCGCTGGCCTCGGGCACGTCCCATGAACAAATGCATAGGGGAGTGGCGTTGGATGGTGGGATGGGAAAGGGGCTCACAAATAGGATAACGGCGAGCAGACAGGGCTCGTCGTCAGCGGGAGATGCGCCCTGTGGTCCACCAGCACGCCGGCACACCACCCCGGTAATGCCGTGTTACCGCAGCTGTGACCATCCGTCACCATCCAGCAAAAAGCGCCGCTTTGGTCTGGCAGCATCTGTTTGAGTCAGTGGAAAGCCAGGATAAAACGGTCCTTGTAAATAATGAAATCATCGGCACACTCACAGAGTGAATCGTCCTGCGACGCGGCCCCGGAGGGTGGCTGCTCTGGGGTGGGGGGTCCCTGGCCGGGGAGTGGACCCCAGGCAGCCATGGCACCCATGGGGGGGTCCCAGGTTCCTGGGGGGGAGCCAGAGCTCCAACCTCCGTCTCAGCACGGCACAAAGATGCACAAAATTTCCCAGGTTCACTCTGGGGGGGTCGCTGTGTCCCCTCATTCCCACTGCCGGCGCCTCCTCGCTCGTCCCCTGCATCCCGCCGGGGCTGGGGGCTCGGCCGGCCCTGCCTGCTGTCCGGTACACACGTGAGTCAGCGTTGCCTTAGAACTCCAAATTACATGTAGCTTTAGTTAATTAAATGTAAAATCATTGGAATAAAATTATCCTTTCATTAGAAATTAACTTACTGCTTAAGACTTCAATAATTACTTTTTTCTTCCAAAGCCACATACAAAATGGTCAGTTAAACACTATGTAAAAAAAAAAATAGTTTAATGACCGCATAGCAATCAAGATTACTATTATTTAAGCACAAGCTATTAACGTGTGCAATGAGGTATTAGCTAATAAATTATCTTTATAAAATTAAATTGTAATTTTATCACAAATTTTACAGAGGTTATGGTTTTTAATGGCTGTATTTAGCTGTGGCACCGAGCGTGCCACTTTCCTTCATTACTTCATTAACACTCTGCATTTATACTCTTTCTTCTTATTATTTTAATTTAGGGACAGGCTGAATTGATTTATCCCTTGTCTCTGTGGGGAGCTGCTTGGTCGGTGCCGTCGCACGGGGGCCGGGTGTCCCCCACCGCCCCGCGCCTGGGGACAGCTCGTGCCCTCGCTCGGCTCCCGTGGGGCGAGAGCGCCGCAGCGCCGTGGGGAATTCATCCCTGGCCTCGCGGCGGCTGCGGCGGTGCCGGGGTCGGGCGGAGGCGGCACGTGCTGGTTATAAACCTCCCGCGCGAGGTCCCTGCAGACAGATATCCTTGAGGCTCACCTCCATCTCCCGCGCGGGTCAGCGGGAGATTTAGAGATGGGGAGCTGTAGTTAAGGTCCAGATCTGCTATCTGAACTTGAGTGATGGGGGACACATTCCCGGGACATGTTTATTGTCACCCGGCGGCCCGCAATCCCGCGCTGGCGGAGCCACCTCCATCCCCCGGATAATTCATGGCCCGCCTGGCGCTGCGGTGACTGATAACGCCTTCACGCCGGGCTTGCCGGCCACATGTCTCAAGGAGACTCCAGAGGAGCTTCGGCACAATATAAATGTGGCTCCGTGTCAGCCGCAAACCCCTGGAAAATTCCCCCTCTCGAGAGCGCGGCGTTTTAAGTAATAAAACCGTGGAGAGATTACAACAAAATGTGACAGGAATTTATAGCCCTCGGCACGAACCTTTTACCTTCAGACGGAACAAAGTTGAGGGAAAAAAACTGCGCGGTTCACTGGGGTAACCTTTCCAAGGAGCGCTGCCGGTGCCTGGCCCCGCGTTGCTCTTTGCTGATTTAACGGGGGGAGGAAGCCCGCCCGGGGTTGGGGGTGCAGCCTGCACCCTCCCCGCTCCTCCCTGCCCGACGCGCGAGGGTTCGGAGCAGCGGCCAGGCACTGCCCGGCGCCCGCCAGCCCCCGAGGTTGCGCTGGGGCTGGAGAACACACCCGGAGCCCCGGTAGCTGGATGTTCTTTTTCCTTTTATTTTATTTCCCCTTGATTGACACCAAAAATCCCATAGCGCGTACGATTTCTAGTGGACACAAGGGCTAAGCGAGGGCTCGTGCGCGTCCCCGTGCCCCAGTGCTGCGGGCTGTGCCTCCAGCGTCCCCTCATACTGGGAGGTGTGGGATGCCCGCGCAGCACAGCCGAGCAGATTCCCCGCTTTCCCTGGTGCTGGGTTTACTGCCACTCTCAGCAATAAAGAAGGGAATTAATCCTGAGTTTACTAATCCAAAGAGCAAACAACATCCAGCGGAGATGCTCAGGCGAGAGGAAGGCAGGGGAGCTAAAAGCAAACGCAGGAAATCCTTCATGTCCGAGGGGCGTGAAGCCTCCACACAGAGTGTTATCAAATTGTTAATAAACGGTTTCAAAGTCTGCAATATTGGGAAGCTTTTCTTTCCAGCTCATCACAGGAGGGGATTTTATACACGAAGCGTGCCCGGTGCCAGGCAGCACCCTCGTATCGTACGGCCTGTCGGTTAAGGACTGACCAGAGCCGTGGAGATCAGTTCAAGACCGATTTCCTGTTATTTATGTAAAGCACTTAACTTTTTAAAATTCCTTCCTGCAGCCTATGGAAATACATAAATTCTAAGACAGGTTTTTTTTTTTTTTCCCCCCAATGCTTTACAAATTATTTACACCGCATCTGCAAAACCGGGGAAGACACAGCGAGCGCCGGGATGCCTCTCCTCTCGGCTCGGTGTCCCGTAAACCGTTCTGCAACCCCGGGCTGCACACGCTGTCACATCGCAGCATTAAGCAGTTTCAACTGTTCAATCCCCACGAGGTCTCAGTTACTTTTAATCCAGGCTTTGCTGGAGGCTGCCCAGCCCCTGCCCGCCCCGGGGATGCTCTGCGGCGCTGGGGCTGCCCAAACCCCCCCGGTGATGCCCGCACATCGCCGCCGTGCCCGGTCCCTCTGCCGCTGTCCGTGCAAAATGCAGCAGCATGAGATATTGCAGGTTGTCTCCCGTCATTTTGTAAAACTTGGGGCCGAATCTCAGAGGAGAAATTGAAGTTAATACGCCAAAGGGAGCGTTTCGCTGCTGCTGGTTGAACGCTGAGCGCCGGGGCTGTGCACGGCGTCAGGAAGCATTGCGACAAAAGGACAATCCCCACCAAGAATAAAGGAGAAGGAGGCACACAATCCCCATACGTGCCCCAAAGTATAACAAAATAAAATAATCGGTCCTGCCAGTTCTGTCAGAGGCTCTGCAATAGCTGAGCGTGGAGGGGATCCGCGTCCCAGCCCCAGGACACAGCGGCGGCTCCCGCGACGCGCGGTGAGGATGGAGCTGCTGCTGCTTAAATAAAGGGAGAACTGTCCCCAGTGCAAACCCAGCACCTTTAACAGCACTGCGCTCCCCTGCAGTACTTCTGTGGGTATTTTACATGATCTTGGGTCACTGCTGTGCTCGTTAAAGGCGTCCACTGCCTGTTCAGAGCATCCCATCCATAGCTTCGCTTTGGTTTTGGTCCAGAAGGAACCACGGCACGGCCCTGGGGAACTCTTCCGCAGCGTTAATTATTCTGACACAGTACAGACCCGCATCACTGTTTTTATTTGTGAGTCAGATATAATGTTTGATTATTCATTTTATTGATTGATAAAATTTTAAAATATTAATTTCAATTTTCATAGACAGACATCCCTGCTGTCCTGCTGGCGGGCGATGGTGTGTGGCCCCCGCGCCCTTTGCTGGAGCCTCTGGGCCCCCAAACTTGGAATTTTTTGTTGCGTGACCCACACCTACAGCCCCGTTTTCATAATCAGGATTGTAACCAACTTCTTTTTGAACTTGAAATGTGGCAGAAAAGGGGAGGCTGGGAATAAAAACCCTGATGAAAACCCTTTCTTCTCCCATGGAAGAGTGTTCGAATCTGTCATACTCATACAAGAATAAGTTGGTTCGGTAAAGGGAAGCGTACAAATTATCAGCCCTTCAAAGCTTTCCCATTTAACCACTTTATTGCAATACAACTGCCCATAACATTTGCTTTTAAAGCCCATGATGCCGAGTGTAGTTATTACATTGCATACATAAAAGATGTTTACAATTTTTTATATATATGTAAAATGTTGATCCCCTGGGCCACATTGATTTGTGCTGGCTGCGCGGCTGGGCTGGTGCGGGAATTTCCCAAAGAGATGTGATTAGGCTGCAGGGAACTTTCACTCTCTTTTCCTTTTTTAATCTCCTGCTTACCCATTTAAAGGGCCAATCTCGTATTCCATTTACGTCAGAATTTCCAGGCGGCATCGGGGCGTTCTGAGCTCGGGAGCACACGGCACGCGCAGGCTCACACGCTTCATTTCAAAACACTTCCTGGCTGTGGATGAAGTTGGGCTGATTTATGAGTTCTTGGTTGTTTCTAGAGTTGAAAAATTGGGACAAACGCATTAATTGGTGCCCTGCCTGCGCAGGCAAGAGGCACGCACCGTGCTGCACGGCCAGGCGCTGGCGGCCGCTCCTGTGCCACGCGGTGCCATGTGCCACATGGTGCCATGTGCCATGCGGTGGCATGTGCCATGCGGTGCCATGTGCCATGTGGTGCCATGTGCCACGCGGTGCCATGTGCCACGCGGTGCCATGTGCCATGCAGTGCCCTGTGCCATGCAGTGCCCTGTGCCATGCCGTGCCCTGTGCCACGCGGTGCCCTGTGCCATGCGGTGCCATGTGCCATGCAGTGCCATGTGCCATGCGGTACCATGTGCCATGTGGTGCCATGTGCCACGTGGTGCCATGTGCCATGCGGTGCCATGTGCCACGCGGTGCCATGTGCCATGCGGTGCCATGTGCCATGCGGTGCCCTGTGCCATGCGGTGCCATGTGCCACGCGGTGCTGTGTACCATGCGGTGCCATGTGCCACACGGTGCCATGTGCCATGCAGTGCCATGTACTATGCGCTGCAAAGGGCTCTGCCTGCGGAGAATTTTGTAAGAAGTTTCCAGTTCTGTAAAGCAGAGACATAAGCAACCGAGAGGACAAATAATTTCCCAGTAATTAGTTTTATAATGAGCAGCGGGTTGTAATTAAGGCGGTATTCATCTTAAAGAAATGAACTGTTCTCCAGCAGAGAAGGAAAAAGTGGTTTATAGCTTCGGTCTTCAGCCTCTGACAGGCTCATCTTTAGAGTAAAACAATAACGGGGAAAAATGTTTGAGATTCCTCCTAAAAACTCGTGGAAAAATGAACAAACTCCAAGGAAGTGGGAGGTACCCGAAGTTTAACTGGCGGGTGTGGGGAGGGATGTGAGCAGGGCTGAAGGGAGGTGATGTCCAGCTGCTGACGGCTTCCAGCCCGGCCAGAGAGCATCCGCGGCACCCGGCTCCATCCTGGCGGCGCGGCCGTGGGGATGCTCTGCAGCGCGCGTGTGCGCAAGGAGAGAAATGTGCGGTGTAGTTATATATTCACCATGCCTCATCCGACAGCTGATTTGGGAGGAAATAAAAGGCCACAGATTTAGATATTCGCTGCATTTAAGAAAATAAAAAAATGAATAATGCAGCAACATTTGCACTGGTTTTCTTTTCTGGAAGAGGAGCAGAGGGGTTTTATCTGTATGTTATACATTTTTAAAAGATTCTAAGTGTAATCCAGGATATTAGACGCTATTCAGCTTTGTACAGGTATCTGGCAAAATGGTTTAAACATTTATTAAATATAGAATGATAAAATACCTTGAAGATCACATCCAATCAACACAGTTTCTGCTGTGGAAAATCATGTCTCATTAATCTGTTAGAATACTTTGAACCTACCAATATATAAATGGATAAAAGAGAATATCTTGACATATTTTTAGACTTTCAAAAGGCTTTTAATGAGGTCTTCCCACAGGATTTCTTAGGAAACAAGATAAAAATGGGGGTAAGAGATACAGTAGCGTTATGAATCAATAAGATGGACTGAGAGGGAGGAAACAGAAGTGGGAGGTAGTCTTTTATTAATCAGCGTGAAGGGTCACTAGCAGTGTGCGACACGGTTACGCACTCAATCTCATGGCATTAATATATTAATTACTGACCTGGAAAAGGAAACAGTTGTATAGATTAGTTAAATTCAGAAAAGACGAAAAGAAATTCGGAGAAATTTGGCCAAGGCAGAAGAATGACCGACGTGATAGCCAGGGAAGTTTGATGTCGATAAATATGAAATAAAAAAACCAGAACTTCCCCAGCATACAGCCGGGGGGGTTGGAAAGCTGCTTGTTGCCGAGACGTTGAACAATGGGCGTCTGAAGCCAAATGGCAAAGCGGGTGCCAGGGGCTGGGAGGGACGGGAGCGGGAAGAGCACAGAAAACATCCGGATAGCAACCGGTGAATGTCTGGTGGATGTGCAGCACAGTGCTGCTGGCAGAGTGTCTCCAAAAGGCTCCGCGGAGCTGGATGAGCTTGGAAAGCAAAGAGGGCGACGGCCCGGGGTCCTGGGAACACGGTCTGAAGCCATTGCGGGTGTCACCAGGACACAACTGGAGCTGCCCCGCTGCCCTCCCAGGGACGGGGGGTGACGGGAGTTCAGGGATCGCCGTTGAATTTCCTTCTCTCTGGTGTGGGGCGGTGCCTCCCTGTTTATCTGGCGTCGGGAATCGGTTCTGCGCTCCCCGAGAAGGGATTGCACTGGGTCACGGGGGGCTGTTGGGGTGATGCTGGAACCCTCCGGCTCCAGATGTGCACAGCCACGCACTGACTGTACGAACACCAGCACGGGCAGGGTATCCGTGCGTTTTCTGATTGACAAAGCTTAGTGCTGCACTTTCCGTTTTCTCGGTGTTTCTCTTATTGCTCTTCTGGAAATCCATTCCAATTAGACACCAATATCCAGCCTTCCAATCCCCGCAGCGGGATGCCGTGCGGAGAGGTGACACTGAGTGGTCCCTGCAGGTACACTCCTCTCAGCATGGCTTACCTCCGCCGGCATCTCGTAATAATCGTACTTCTCACGAACCTCCAGTTCCAGTGCCTTCAAATTACATCTCACCACTACAAAAAAAAAGAAAAAAAGAAAAAAAAGAAAAAAAAAGAAAAAAAATGAGAAAAAAAAGAAAATAAAAGAAAAAAAGTAGAAGGAGGAAAATCAATGGGCTCTCAGTGCAAACCCCAAACCCCAGCTTCACCCTGCTTGCCCAGTTGCCTGCACTGGCCGTTCCCTGCTCCGGCTGCCCTCGCCCGTGCTGCCCTTTCCCTTTTTCCCGTTCTGCAGCACCATCGTGGCTGCGGGGACAGCGCAGGCAGCAGCATCCGTGCCCCCAGGACCGGTGCCCGGTACCAAACCCGCGTCCTCCCCGTGGTACCAAACCCCGGCGGTGTCTGAGGGCTGGGGCAGCCTGGTTAAATGGAAATGGGCTGGTGATTTCTCACAACTGGGAGAGTGTGCAAAGCCATTGCGAGGAGGATAATACCAGTGGTGTTTAAAAATTAAAATCTGCTGTAGCCAATCATAGCGGCAGCAGCGTTTGTCCTTTGGAGTGTGACTTTGACAGTCGCTCGTGGATGCTATAAACACAGAGGCTGTGCTCGCAGCGAAGCAATAAAGCGGCTGGTGCATTTCTTTTTTGCTTTATACACCGCTGTATTGATTTTGTAGTTTATTTTTTCTTGGAGGAGAAACTAAGGTATTGCGATTTCATTTAGGCACTGCATTATAATTTCCCCGATGATTTTGTCAAATGTTCCTGAAGGAGAACACCTTCTCGCGGTGAGCAGCATTCAAAGACACAGAGCCGACTAATCCATACCTAATTGGATGAAATCGTTATGCACTTTCCCTCCTTTTGGAGGTTTTTTCAGAGTTCCTGGTTCCTTAGGGATCCTAAAAGCCACTGAAGAGGTTATTATAGTATGTCCTCGGGGATGTTTAATACCCTAGCCCTGTTCAGACATGCAAATAATCTAATTCAAAAGCTTCCTAATTAGCAAGCCAGCTACAGTTCTGGATAACGGGGAGAGAGAGAGAGAGATATCTGAAAGGACCGTGCTTTTTCCTTTTATAGGCTGCTATTGTGCAAAAGGCAGCATAATGGAGAAAAAGTAATTGTTCTGATTTTAATTGCGATCCACTATTTATAGTTTTG
>WKFP01014830.1:1243666-1254779 GCA_011057875.1 Pterocles orientalis | reverse complement strand
CCCATCCCATCCCATCCCATCCTTCCCAAGCCCCTTTCTGCAGGCAGCTCCAGGAGGGTGGGCAGCCACAGCTCCCCCCTTCCCACCACCCTCCCTGGCTCGCACCCCATGCACCCCATACTCCACCCGCCTGTTTGTAGGCAGCGACACTGAAAGGCGGTCGTTTTGGGCCAGGCGCTGGGTTTTGCCAAGCCTGACCCTGCTGGCAATGTGGACTCTGTGGCGCGTGGCACCGGTATCAGTTCGTTATTCTGTGAGATTCCCACACAGCACCTGCTCAGTTGGAGCCTGGCATGCTGGCAATTAATATGTTATGCCCTGATTAATTAGCAGGGTTAATTATGATTGCTGTTGCTTAAACCTATGTAGGGAGAGATGGCATCATGTTGCCGTGACTTGCCGTGCCGAGGATGCGCCCCTGGGAACTGGGACCAGCAGGCGTCAGCACCAGCTGTCCCTGTGGGATGCTCGTGTTCCCGCGGCACAGTGAGGTTGGAGGTGAGCTTGGAGCCGTGTCCCTGATTGTCCCCGTTAGAGCTTCTTGGATGGCACCTCCCAGCTCCTTGGTGATGGAAACGAACCCAACCAGTTCATCCCACCAGCACTGGAGGGACGGTGGCCTCTGTACTGTAGCTGTAGAGGGAGTTATTCCCAAGAGAAGAGTGCAGCCACCAAACTGGAACCCGCCCCAGCCCTGAGGGATGCTCTGGGCTTTCCCAGTGCCCAGCAGACCATCACCAGCTCTCACGGGCACGACCGCCGGTGCCAACAGCAGGAGCAGAGCCGGCACCCCATGGCTGGGAGCGGGGACAGCGGGGCAGGAGCAGCACAGCCCCAGGCTGGGGGCTCCGGGAGGGGATTCCTCCTCTCCACAGCCACAAACCTGGGTGAGAAGAGCCGGGCAGGCTCCCATCCTGCACACAGCCCAGCGGCACCGGCTTCCCGTTAAGCTGTTGATTTGTCTGCGCATGAAATAGTGAGACCTGGGGCCTTCCTGGCAGTTGTGAGTGAGAGATGACCACCCCTCTCATTGACTTATCCCTTTGAAGCTATCATCACTCATTTCTCTTGGGAAGAGAATGTGAGGCACTGGTAAATAATATAGGGTTGTGTATTTCTTTATCTCCCATAGTGTGTTGTCTCCTACATGCTGTTCTGTTCTAACAACATCCATCAAGACAAATGCATACCTGGGAACAGCCTCCCTCAAACCTCAGAAATCTTTTTTCTGAGGTCACAAACTGTACAGAAAAGGCAAAGAAGAAACAAGAAGGAGATTGCACAAACAATTAGACTTTTTTTATTTTTTTTTTCCGGAGACACGGAGGATTCCCCTTGTCTGCACAAGGCAAGCACCAAAATAAGAATGCCACATCTCAAACACAAGGCAATCTATTATTCTCAGAGCACTAACATGATACATTATCAGCCACCTTATCCTAGCAAAATGTATCATTACCTGCACTTTCTGCACTTTCCAGATCAATCCACTTTAAAAATGTAGTAATATAGAAGGGTATTAGGTACTAGAAAACTCATTATGAAAATGGCGCACTCAAATTCTTTAAAGGTGATATTTCATAAAATATACTATGCCTAGCTCTTGGCTCAATCATTCTTTTTAATAGCTCCATAGCAGCCAGAAAATAAAGTATTCATGAAGATTGAAGAAGATGATCCCATGAACTTCAATTTAATTGGTGCAAATTAAAACGATCCATCTTTTCACGCTGCCCGTCTATCTCCAATCATCAGTGCACCGCACGTCCAGCACCCTGATTACAATTATCTTTTAATAGGAAAACTTGTCACTTTTTGTGTGATTTACATAAGCTTGCACAAACTTACTGGTATCATTTAGGGTTGGAATGTGTGATTTTTTTTTTTTCGTTCGAGTCCCCTGACACAGTGGCGGGGAGGGGGTCCCGGAGGTGAGGTGGGCTCTTGGCGGGGGGCTCGTTCGCTGCACCTAGAGGCTGGGCTGGTGCAAGAGGAATGCCAGAGAGCCGCCTTCGATACATCTTCATCCAGCAGGCCTCCCCCCAAAGAAGTGCTAATGCGGCCGGATTTCATGGTGTCTTTGCAATGACCGTTGCAATTACGATACAAAAACCTAGATGACATTTTGACTTTTAATTAGGAGGGAAATGATGCTGGTCCCCGCTGATGGCTCGCTCGCTCCCTCCGACTGCTCCTGGCACTCCCATCCGGAGAAGGTACCCCGCAGGGTTTAATAAGCCATCAAATCATAGCGGTGTGGGACGCATTCTCGGGAGTTCAAATAAAATTGCCATAAATGTATGTTTGCTGCTCCCAGCCTCGTGTCTGGGACCGGGCTGAGGGCTCTCCAGCCAGCAGCAGAGGACCCGCAGTATTAATTATCATTACTACCATTATGAGCATTTCCTTTGTGATGGCCACAATCCAACAGCGAGGACGCCGCAGAATGATTCATTGCCCGAAGCCATTTATGTATAATATGTTTCAATTTTGTTCCCTTATCTCTGAAAGGCAACCGTCCTTATCACAGATGGCTCCCATGCCTTGAGATGTCGTGAGATCTAGCTCTGTCTTCCCAGGCTGGGCTTTCCTATGCACTGAAATAATTAGCATTGTTTAGCTTTTGTCCGAGCATTCCCCGATAACATTAACCCTGAACGAGAGGCGGGCAGCCCGCACAACGACAGACGCAACCCGTGTGCTCGTCGGGATCTCCCCGGACCCGCGCACACCCCTGCTGCAGCGTGGGGAGGGATGGTTTCAATCAGCGCTAATTCCCGCTCCCTCCGCTCCGCCGGGAACGCCTCGCTGTGCCGCACGCCCCGGGCCCCGCAGAGGCTGGCAGCGTGCGAGGATCGAACTTCCCAACACACCCACTGCAAAGCGATCTGGAGGAGTCCTTGGCTGGAGGAGTTCAGACGAAGCTCTTGGCTGATCTCATTAAACGATCGTCTCGTTGCGGTGCATGAATATTAAATAGGAACGTGCATGAGCAGGATGCTGCAGAAAGGAACATTTTTCCTCTCAGCCCGGCGCTCGACACAACCGCCAGCGACACTGCACTGATGTCCCGGGGGGGTCCGGTCCTTCCTGCTGCGGCGGTGGGGCAGGAGGGTCCTGGAGCTGCTGCCCTTGCTCCCAGTGGGCTGATGTTCACCCTGCCCGAGGCGCCGGTGGATGCAGCCGGAGGGCTGCAGCCCTGGGATGATGCACAGCAGGGCTGAAGTGATTCTGGGAGGGTGTCCCATGGGAGAAGACCCCCCCCCCAGCTTCCCCAGCAGCTCCCCCAGGCCGGGCGCTGGTCCGCAGGCTTCCCAGAGCTCTCCCCATCGGTCCTTTGTCACAGCAAACACCGCCGGCTGCTGTGACCCAAATAAACTCCAATCCACTCGATCTGTCAGGGGAACGCCGGCGCTGACCCGCCATCAATCCCCGGGCGGCAGGAGGGGCCGTCAGCACCTAGTCCCCGCTCGCCCCGCCGGCCGCCCACCTGCCGCGCTCCCCGGTAAGCAGGTAATCATGAGCTGCCACGGAAAGGTGACCCATTACCGTGATGGATTTGGTGTGAAACAAATGGACTGAGCCCTGCGGATTGCTGTCCCCGCCGCACCTTGCCCTTTTGTTCTGTCATATCAATATCCGCGCGGGGGCTCATTACCCGCCGCTCCTGCGCCGTGACGGGAGCGCGGGGTCAGCACCGGCACCGTGCACGCCGCACCGGCAATCCCCACCCCAGGGGTGCTGCCAGCCCCCCTGCCAGGAACCGCCTGGGACCCCCTCAGCCCCACATCAGCAGGGTGGGGGTCTGGAGGGTCCTGCATGCTCCTGCCCCTGCCACCCCCCGGGCCTCCCCACGGCACCGTTGCCCCTCTGCCGTTCGCACGCGCAGGGTCAGCTCGGGCGTTGCATCAGTCTGGGGATGTGATCTGGTTTTATTCTGTTTTCTTTGCACCCATTGCGGGGGGCGGGCGGGGTGCAGGACGGTTCACCCGGGGACCCCCCACGCTGCACACGATGCTGAGCCCTGTGCTATTGGCTCAACATGGACAAGAAGAAATTAAAAAAAAGGAAATGTGTTACACCGCATGCCAATCCGGTAATGCAAACCCTTCGATAACCCGTTAGCAATATGCTCAAGTGCTGCTGAGCAGATTTGCTCTGTCCCCTCCCGGCGAGGCTCGGTCCCCGCGGTGGTGACGGGCTCGGTCTCTCCACCACCGGCCGAAGGAGCCGCGGAGCTGAACCGTGCCCCCAGCGTGGCACAGCCCATCACCCCCCACACTCACAGGGACCCCGGAGCTTTGCCAGGGTGGGAGAGGTGCCGGGACGCCTGCCACCGGCACGGGGAGGAGGAGGAGGAGGGAGAGCCGGCAGAGCTGACCTTGAGGCTGCCTGAGGCTGACCCTGAAGCAGCGAGATTCTCCATTCCGCGCACAGGCACTGTCATCTCTCACCTTGCGGAGAGTGCTCTCCTTGCCCATTTATCATCACAAATGTTTCTATTTAGGCTTATTTGTTTGTACAGTTAAGCCCCGTTACATTTACACCAAGAAGAAGGACAAATTGAGATTTTATCCAGTGTTAGATCGTATCACTCCTTGCTACAACATTCACAGCATTAATAAGGATAAAGGGAGACTTTGGAGAAATCCAATAACACAGCACATGTGATAACGGCCCAGCGAAAGGGCTCTGGGGAGGGAGAGCAATTCCACCGCCGAGGCTGTGCCGCGGGTGCTCCCTTTGTGCGCACCTTGCATCGTCTCGCCAGGAAGGGGTTTCTGGACCGGCTGGACGTGGCTAATGCAATTCCAGCGACCAGGTCCTGCTCGTTAACGGGCATTAGTCTGCCCACTGGAACCCTTCATTTCCTGGAGAATATCTCCCCGGCACACAAAGCGCTGGATTGCCTGCAAGGTTCCCGGCTCTTCCCCCCAGCGCTCAGCAGATACAGAAATCTGCTTTTTTGGTAAAGACAGAAATGGTACCAACACGCCGAAACAACGGCAAGTCTGGGAAAACAGAGCACCAACCTTCCTTGGGGACTGGCACCTTTTTCCAGCAGAAAGCCCACGCTGGATGCCAATATGGAAGAAAAAACCCTTCCCTAACCCTGTGCTGCAAGGAATACGTGCTTGGGCTGGTGTCCGGCTCAGGGGAGCAGCTGGGGCGAGCTGCGGGCTTCCCCCCACCTTCCCCTGGGCACACGCTTGCGGCAGCGCCGGGCAGGGGGTGGCAGCGCCGGGCAGGGGGTGGCAGCGCCGGGCAGGGGGTGCAGCGAGTCGGGGTCCCTCCCGCGGGCGCTGTGCCTGTGCACGCTGCTCCGGCCGGGCTGCTGGTGCTGGCCTGGGAGCTCCTGCCTCGAACCAATCATCATTTGTGTTATCCTCGCAGACGAGGGCACGGACCTTCAATCATTCTTCCTCGTTAGACACGATCATCAGCCAGATTTGTCTTGTTTAGCTGGAGCACGAACGCAGTAACCACACAGCCCCCAAGACTGCCGGCGGATGTTTTGCTAACCCTGCACGCCGAGCCCCCTCCGTCCCCGCGCAGGGTTTTAAAGGGACAGTTTTGGCTCACAGTCTGTTCTCCTCCACGCCAGCACGCTTTCTAAGAACGCAGCTGCTGCTCCGGAGCAGCTCCAGCCGTTTCCAGGAGCAGGAGACTCCGCCAGCCTCTGGCAGCGCACGCGCCAAGCAACCTTTGCTGGCACCACCTGCGACACGCTCGTTCCTCGTATTTCCAGCCAGCGCCCAGGTGTCCTGCACGGGGCAGGGGAGGCTCTGCCCATCGCCCAGGGCCCATGGCCACGGGGATGTGTGGTGCCCAGCAGCCCACCTGGAGCTGGGACGGGCTGGGTGACACCTCGGGACGGGCTGGGTGACCCCTTGGGACGGGTTGGGTGACACCTTGGGATGGGCTGGGTGACCCCTTGGGACGGATTGGGTGACACCTCGGGATGGGCTGGGTGACCCCTTGGGACGGGCTGGGTGACACCTCGGGATGGACTGGGTGACCCCTTGGGACGGGCTGGGTGCCACCTTGGGCTGGACTGGGTGACCCCTCGCTGCCAGGTCGGTGGCAGGTCGGCGCTGGCTGCTCCGGACACCCCGTGGTGCGGACGGTCAGCCAGCCACCACGCCTCCTTCCCAACACACACGTATTTTCTGTTTTTTTTTTTTTATGATCAGCTGAAGATTTCTTTTGCGTCTGCCAAGGAACTATTTTCACAAATAAGTATGTAAATCCTCTGTAAATGTATGCTAATTACTTATTTTAATTACAATGTAAATAAGTAATTACTGAATAATTTTAAAGTATTTACATGGGGGTTGTGTGATTTAAAAGCTAACTTGTTGGAAGTATAAAAACTATAAATTTTACAGTAATTATACCACGATTTATACACTGTGGCCAAATACAATTTCCATGTGCTTCATGAAAGATAAATAAATACGTAATTCCCCAGTAATTACTGCATAGTAACACAACTATTGCGTCTTTAGTTTTTCCCTGTTAAGCAAAAAAATGCCCATACAGCAAAAAAAAATCCAAGCTGAGATTTTTTTCGCAAGGGTGATGAACATTCGTCTGATCCCGAGGAAGTTCATAAGGAGATGGAGAAAAAAATTCTGAAAGAGGATTCTAGAGAAGGGGGAAGTATAAAAGGAAGAAAAATGACAAAAGGGAGCCCAGGAAAAGCCCGCGGCTGCAGCCTCGCCCCGTCCTCTGCTCGCTCGGGACCCATGCACCAGCGGCTCCGGCTCTGCCGGGTCCGGGGGTCTGTGCCGTGCCGGGGCTGCCGGGTCTGGGGGTCTGTGCCGTGCCGGCTCTGCCGGGTGTGGGGCTCCAGGGACCCCCCCGGCCCTGCCACCACCTCCCCCAGCTGCTGTTTCCTGCAGACGCTGAGGCGGGAGCAGAGCTCGGCAGGAAATTGGCAATCAAAAGGTGAGTATATAAACAGTTAAATTATATTTCCTGTGGGGTATTTTTTATTAATTTCATTGCAATAATATGTTAAACACCAGCACTGTGAAAATTAGTGTTAATGAACATTAAATGTGTTGGACAATTTAAATGGTGTGTATATATCACCTCTCTTATTATTGGGATTGGCCCGGTGGTAATATCCTTTTATCGATCCTCTGCCGTTCTCCTTGTCCCTGTCCCCGTGGAAGTGGTCGTGAAGGGCACTGGAAGCACACCGCTATCGCAGACATCATCTTTTAGCACTTTAATAACACCGCGAGCAGCCATCACCCACCAGCCCTTAATAACCGTCTCCGTCAGCTCTTTAGAATTTGCAGATTGCAGAGTCCTTCTCAATCTTCCCTGAAAAGGCCAGGAGCTTAACGAGCCCACCCGGGCCCCCGCCGCCGCCCCCCGCGCCCGCCAGGCTCCCCGCACCCCGCCTGCTCCCCAAAATAGCTCCTGGTGAGGGGCAGGGAGGCGCGGGATCTATATATGGATTTTGCATCCCGGCTCTGCACCGTGCCGTGCCGCGCACGCAGCCGGCCTCTCGGCTCTGCCGGTAATTGGGTTTGCGCCGGCACGCGGGTTACAGGAGGAGGTTCGGGCGGGAGGGGGCTGCTGGGGCTCCCGAGGGTCCACGAGGGATTTCTCCGCGGCACGCCGGCACGTGCGCGGGGTTGCTCCGGAGCTACTCCGGCTGCTGCAGCGGCGAAGCGAGAACCTGGGTGTGCGTGACCCCGCGCCGGGGGCTCCCTGCCCCGCTCGCCCAGTGTCCGGTAGCCCAGCGCTCCCTCCGGAAAAGCGGCACGCCATGGCAAGCACTCCAGTTACCGAGTCCAGAGCGCTTTAAAATCCCGCACGGCTGGAGCCAGGGCTGCCCGCTCGTCCCCGGGTCCCCGCGTTCTGCACGGTGCCGTACAGTCACACCTACGTGGTCGCATCACCTGTATTTTATTTTTTTTTTAAGCCATATAAAAGCAGAGCCTCGCTCGATGCTGAGGCTCATTCTCCGCAGCTCTCTACCCGGACAAATATTTTCTTCTCCACCAGCAGGCAGTGGGTGACCCGGGATTACGTAAGCCTGGCTCTGAAAGCAGGATTTGAATTTCCTCATCCCTTTCCCCCGGTGCTCAGCAGCACAATGCAAGTGCCTCACAATCGCAAATTAAACTCTCCTGCACAGCATCGCTGCTCGGTGACGTGCTAATATCATCCCCGCTGGGGAACCGAGGTATTTTTATGCCTCTGCACTCATCTCGCGGCTGAGTTTTGCTAATAACCAGATTTGTGTGTTGCAGAGCTTTAGAGGAACGGGTTAAGGGGAGAATTGAGATGTGCTCAGGAGCTCCGAGCGCCCGGATTAAGATGCTTTTTTTTGCCTCCCCGAACACTCAGCAGTTCTGCAGCCTTGCACGTGTTCCGAGCACGGGCCCCGCTCAGCTGCATTCCTGCTGGGATTATATCGCTGTTCCAAAGGATTTTTAAAAAAATTAATGACCACACGGCTGTGAAATCTGTGGGATGTGAGCACGCCTACACACCCCAGCCTCTCCCCACGGTCGGAATTCGTTTTATGGCAAAATTCACTCGAGTATGGGCAAAGCCGGAGCTTCAAAGCCGCGTCACTGAGCTGCGGCAGATTTTCCAAGAATTTGTAAAATGTCCTTTCTGAGGAGGGGGTGAGACAATCTCCAGCCTTTGCTCTGGGGCATGAAGGAGCTCAGGTTTCTTGAGTGGTTATGAAAACTGTGTACCAGTGCTCCAAACCTGTCTTCAGATAGGAAATCCCCGAAATTATCTGTGTGCCCCTCGGTGCACTATCTGCTTGTTCCTGACCCTGCAGAGAACTTACGTGGGGGAAAGCTTCAGCAAAATCCTGCCCAGGGAAGGGCAGCCGGGACCAGTGTTTTGCAGCCATTGCCTGGCAGCGCCGGCAGCGTTTTTAATTGGTTTGTTTTTTTTTCTAAATTTCTGCTTTATAAAGAATTCCATTTGTTTTATAGTTTGAGATTCACATCCAACGTTGGAGAGTAAATTTAATACACGGCGGTTACACTTTAAAGTGTTTTAGTTCATAAAATGCATAAAAATAAATAGGAAAATCGATGTTTTTGTTAATATCCTGTCGTTTTTACACATTTAACAATTCATAGCAGCTCTAAAAGCACACACAAGCGTAGCGGGCTCTGGTTTGGTAAGCAGCCGAAGGTGCTGAGCAGACAGAAAGATTTCTGAAAAGTTGGGTGAGGAGGTTGAAGCCTCTGAGTTTCGAAATCCTCGGACGGCTCCTCCTGCGGTGGGCTGTGTCCCTGCCGGGGTTGGGGACTGGACCCCGCACGGGCTCAGTTGGTCTCGAGGTTTTTCTGCAGCTGTGCGGTCGCTGTACCGGCTGTCCCGCGAGGTGAGCGTGGAGGCACCCAACTGCAGTCTATAGCCCTGGTGTAGCGTCCGGATGCTCCTTGTTACGTCGGGCCTCTATCTTGGGCCAAAAAATGGAGTTTTTGGGTGTCTTTAGCCTTGGGGTGGGTTTGCAGTTTGACATTTCTTCTGTCCATGAAGGGAAAAAAAAATATTCCGTCAGAATAACACGGGGAGAAATAAAAGTGAATAGAGCAGAAAATGTCGAACTCGGCTGGTGGAGATCCCCTGCACGCGGTGAGGATCCTCCCCCTAGAAAATAACCGCGTGGATCCAAGCGATTAGAGAGCGAACGCCCTCCCGCCGTGTGCCCGCAAAAAGATCCACGGTGAGACAGAAAGCTGAAGGAGGAAATCCCATTTTCTTTGTGACTTTTTAAACCGCGCAGTGTTAACAGCCCCACGGAAAATCTTTCTCATTAACACCTAGGGCTCGGGGGAAATGTTGTTGACGAACGCCTTATTGCATATAACCCCAAACCCTTCAGGACCTTGAGACGCTCAGACGAACTGGAGTAATGACCTGGAAATAGTCCTCTGGGCTTGCTGCAATAATGATGTGGCTGGCTGTATTTTTTTAATATGAGGAAAGAGATTAAAGAAAATAACAGCCCTGCTTGACTCGTTCATTATTACCGAGGTGAAGTGACCACTAAGAAATGATGACAGAAACCTTGCTCACCAGTCACCGGGACCCACATGGGGCTGCGGAGGTTTCAGACACTGCCTGCCTGAAGGCAGCGTAATAAATTCAGACATTATCTGATATGGATGTATCATAATGAAAAATAAATTTGCAAAACAGTCTGATATGAGTTAATCCATAAAGTATTTTATTACTTCATTTTCTTACATCGAATCCATCACGCATTTTTCTGGCAGCACATTTTTAATTACTTTTAATTTAAATATATGCATCCGCTGCTCAGATTGGTTTTGACACTGGTAAATTTAAAAAAAAAAAAAAAAAAGAAGAGCAATGGTTGTCCTTCTGCACCCCGGCTCCCTGCACTCCCTTCCCGCAAACAGCGCAGCGCTCCGGCACGGGGAGGCTCCTGCCGTGAGGATCCAGCCCCAAGCCCCGCGGCAGAGGTGACACTGGGTGCCCAGAGCTCCTTCCCCTCGCTGCCATCTCGCTCGGGGACCCTGCAAACGCCTCATCCCACAAACCGTCTCTCGTGCGTGGTTCCTCCAGCCCAACGGGACCGATCACTGCGCCCGGACCCCAGGACCCCCCGTGCCATGGCCTCGGCACTGGGCGAGGGTTAAGGGACGGAACAGCCGCGGTCGGCACGTTCGTTACTACTGATGCAAAAATGACCATTAAGGATGGTGACAGAGACCCTGCTCATTTGTGGCTGGGACAAAGCACAGCTGCCTGGGGCTGCCTAATGAAATCTGGAACCATCACATTTATTTGTCAGATGGGTGTAACACGTTTGCTGAGCACTCTAATAATTGGAATAATCCAAATATTCCTCCAGTTCTTTCAGAAGAAGTACATCTATTGCCCTTGAAGCCTCCAGTTCTTAGTTGTTTGCCCTCCCATCACTCTGGAAAGAGGGTGGTTGCCACCGAGAGTTGAAGCCCAACCTCTGCTCTGGAGCTGGTGGAGGGGCTGAGCCAAGAGGGGCTTCTGGAGTGACAAACCATGCTGTGCCATGCCGTGCCATGCCGTGCCGTGTCGTGCCGTGCCATGCTGTGCTGTGCCATGCCATGCC
>WKFP01014830.1:1203508-1233433 GCA_011057875.1 Pterocles orientalis | reverse complement strand
TCTGCACCCCGGCTCCCCCGCACTCCCTCCCCGCAGACAGCGCAGCGCTCCGGCACAGGGAGGCTCCTGCCATGAGGATCCGGCCCCGAGCCCCGTGGCAGAGGTGACACTGGGTGCCCAGAGCTCCTTCCTCCTCGCTGCCATCTCACTCGGGGACCCTGCAAACTCCTCCAGCCCAACGGGACCGATCACTGCGCCCGGACCCCGGGACCCCCCGTGCCATGGCCTCGGCGCTGGGTGAGGGTTAAGGGACGGAACAGCCGCGGTCGGCACGTTCGTTACTACTGATGCAAAAATGACCATTAAGGATGGTGACAGAGACCCTGCTCATTTGTGGCTGGGACAAAGCACAGCTGCCTGGGGCTGCCTAATGAAATCTGGAACCATCACATTTATTTGTCAGATGGGTGTAACACGTTTGCTGAGCACTCTAATAAATGGAATAATCCAAATATTCCTCCAGTTCTTTCAGAAGAAGTACATCTATTGCCCTTGAAGCCTCCAGTTCTGAGTTGTTTGCCCTCCCATCGCTCTGGAAAGAGGGTGGTTGCCACCGAGAGTTGAAGCCCAACCTCTGCTAGTGGAGGGGCTGAGCCAAGAGGGGCTTCTGGAGTGACAAACCATGCTGTGCCATGCCGTGCCATGCCATGCCATGCCGTGCCGTGCCATGCCATGCCATGCTGTGCCGTGCCATGCCGTGCCGTGCCGTGCCATGCCATGCCATGCCATGCCGTGCCATGCCATGCCATGCCATGCCATGCTGTGCCGCACCAGCTGCTCGCTCCAAAGGCTGTGCCAGGCTCTGGCAGGAGCTGCGGCAGCCTGCCCGTCCCCCTCCTTCCCAGGCTGATTAGCTGTGACCCAGCGCAGGGAGCACGTGCCACATCTGGCTCCGGCCCCTGTAAACAATTAAGAATGTTTCGTGCCAGCTGTTCGCTTACAATTGCAGGGCAGTGCTCAGCAGCTCTCCGGAGGGCCCCGTGCGAGGCCACCAGGTCACTGCCAGCTGCTGTCGAGAACATCCGCAGGGATGCAGGGCTGGGGCTGTCCCTGCAACCAGTGTGCCTGGCCAGGCTGGATGGGGCTTGGGCAACCTGGGCTAGTGGGAGGGGTCCCTGCCCATGGCAGGGGGTGGCACTGGATGTGCTTTAAGGTCCCTTCCCACCCAGACCATTCTGTGATTCTATGAATACGAAACCCGGTGGGGTTTCCAAGGGAGCAAATGAGCAGCAAACACTTCCCCAGCCCAGAACCTGTTTCATGTGGGACAGCTTCAGCCGGAGAGCCGCGTGGTGCTCTGTGTGCCACCAGTTCCCTCCGGCACATCAGGGGTGGTTGAGCATCAGCGGCCAGCAAACGCAGGGACGGGCTTTTGGTACCTCTGGTGATGACCCACCTGCAAACATGCCAAAATGCAAACACCTCCTGTGGTCCCTTCCCACGACTGGGGGTTTCCCCAAACCTGCTCCGCCGGGGCCGGCAATGCCGGGGGAAGCAGGAGCAGACCCTCGTGTTAGCAGAGTGTGAGCGAGCGTTCCACGCGCCACCACGCCAAACAGAACTTTGATATGCTAAGCAAATATTGAACTTTATTGGTTTAATTTAATTAAAATTTATTAACCTTTTATTAAACATAAACCCTCATTAAAATTCTCATTCCTGTCTCCGACAACAGCACAGCCTTATTCTCATTTCCAAGCTCATTAAATATCACCCAAAGAGAGACTATTCCTCGAGCACCGGTTATTGATAAACTATAATACTAACCCAGACGTGTCCCAGAGACTTTGGGAAGGAAACGAAATTAAATCCAAACACGAGCCCTGGTGCCATTGTTTGGAAAGGAAACCTGAAGGAGAAACGACGGTCCAGCCCCTGGAGCACGGGCTGAGCATCACTTTGCAAAGGGACCTTTGCAGCAGCTTCTGCTGAGTTCCTCCTGGATCAGCATCCCCCAGCGCATGGATGTTGGTTTATTGGGGAGCAAACGAAGCACAAAGCCTGACACAATCTGCGGCAGCTGTTGGGGTTAATCCCGGCCCCCACGGATCACTCCAGCCGGTGAAATAAAAAGTGGGGAAGGGCTCGTGTAGGGGCTGTGCCCTTCCTGGCCAGCCACGGTGTTTCGTGCCCTTTGCCGAGCCAGGTCTTTTATTTCAGCATCTGGGGATGGCTTTGGAAATCTCCTCCGTGTTCCTCGAGCTTTGTTCCGTGTTGTCATGTCCCAGTCCCAGCCACGGAGTGCCGAGCGTGGTGGAGCCTTGCCCCTGCCCCAGCCCACTCCTTGACTGCCGAATTTCCCCTTTTTCCAGGATTTTCAACTCTGTGCCTGCCACCTCCAAATCACACAGCCCCAGGGAAGAGGCGGCACTTCCCCAAGCGCTGGAGAAGCTCATGCTGCTGCAGCCAGCTCGCTGTCGAGTTCCCGGAGCATCGCGGCGCGTGGCCGCTCGGCAATGGTGGAGCCCGGGACCTGCCCGAAGGGATGGGGCTGGCTTGGTGCACAGCCCGGCTGTGCTCATCCCGAACTCGTGTGCAATGGCTACGAAGAAAGGATGCGTTAGCTGTGCCACACGAAACCTGTGATCACTCCAGCTCATCTGTCAGAGCTGGGAAATATTGACCGTTGTGGAAGGAGACCATCTGCTACCGCGTCCGAGGAGCCGAGGCAAACGCCGAGCGGCTTCTGGCCACCGAGAGCATCCGCGGTGGGAGGGAGGCCAGAGCTGCGTGGAGGAGCCGGGGCCGCGGCTCCAGAGGAAGGGCAGGTGCCACTCCTGCAGCGACAGCGTGGGAAGAGGGAGGCAGAGGTACGCGAGGAACACTTCACGCGTTCGTGTTCAGACTGCCCCAAACCTGACGTGTCTCCCTGGATCCTATAAAAGCCATTCCTGAGCTGCTGGGGACATATTTCAGGAATCTTCGTCCCATCACAGCGGAATGACCCAAGCCCATAAAAGATTTTTTTATTGATACAGGCTGGTGGGTGTATATCACTTGTGGCGTCATCCCACCCCTGTTAATAAGATTAAAAGCCGCAGCTCGCATGTGCCAAGCTTACCAAATCGTTACCTGCTGTATATTAAGTGTTTAATTGCATAAAATGACATCATGTTTATCTCTGCAGCATTAGCATCTAGTCTGCAGTGTCAAAGCGGTAAACACGCGTGATATCATCAGTCATTATGTGGACTTAAAATCAATTGCTCTCGCTGCACCCTCTTGTACAGAGAGGAGCACAATACATTAATGAACTTGAGCGAGAACCTCCGTGACAAGATGAAACAGCATAAATAATATCACTTAAAATGTGTTATCTATAACAATGAAGTGTCTCAAATAATAGAATTATGGATTCCAAAGAGGAAAGCAAGTTATTGAAATTCACACCATGGGAGCATCAGTGTGTGCTCATCAACAAAATCACCTATAAATTAATCTGATTTAGTGCCGGACGGAGGTTGTATAAGACACTAACATCACTAATCAGCTTTATTTTATAAATATGTCCCGTTATACAACCCGTCTGACTGCATAACTTGACTAAGCAAGAATTTAAGATGTGGGTCAAAATTTTTTCCCCTTGCCTGACGGTAATTTCACTTGGGCCCACGTGAACAGTTCTCTTGGCAACCCATTAGTACCATTATTTCAGAATTTTCTTCGATGAACCATTTTTTAGGTATCAAGACATTTAGTTCCAGCTGGCTTCAATGATACACTCTTCAGACCAACTGAATTTATGAGTTTAACAAGATTATATAGTCAAATAGCCATTGCTTGCAGAGTTCATACTTCTAAATAAACTGTCAAGGTCCAGCCCAGAACAAAGTCTATTAGAGGAGGACACGCAGAGTCCATTGACTTTAACCGTATTGATTATGGATAATTATTTGGTCTCTACTGTCTTCTTACATTTTTACAAATTTTCTGCAGGAAGGCTTAAACTTTATTGTTTACTTCTCGAAACAAGGGAAAAGGACAAGGGCAGAAATCCTTTCATCTCCCCTTAACCATCACGAAATCACCCCGTGCCCCGTGGCGGTGCGGGAGCTACGGCTATCTCGGAGCGCGAGCGTTCATAGCTGGAGGTGGATTATTTGCAAAATCAGAGCCAAGCCGGGTGACATTCTGTCAGGATAAACAAACCGTTCAACCACAAGACTATGAGTACTGACCAGAAGGAAAAGAAATCTCTTGCACCCAGCGCATCCGACACTTCCAGTTCCGCAGCCGGAGGGGCAGAAACACCCACCGGCCGGACGGCGGCTCCTGGGGGCAGTTGTGTCCCTTCTCCTTTCTGTGGGCAGGACAGGTCCCGCTCCTCGTCCTCGTCCCTTGCACCCACCCGAGCCAAACAGCCGGGATGTGCCGCGATGCTGCAGCGTCAGAACAGCGCGTGGCTGCACGGGCTGCGTGCTGGCCGCGCTGGAGGAGCGACGGGGCGCTTCTGTGTCCCCCAGGTGTGGGTGTCCCCCCATCAGCAGGTCACCGGGCTCTGGATGAGTCTGGGGTCCCCAGGCGGGGGCAGCCCCTGCAGAGCCCCTGCCAGGAGGAGCCGGGGGCTGGGGGTGCCTCTGTCGTGACCCGTGGGTGGGGGACAAGGGCTGGCGGGTGGCCGAAGGGTCTGGATGGCGTGTCCCGGCCAGGCTGGCAGCGAGACCCCCGTCCTCGTCCTCCCCCTGGCCAGGGGGCTGCTCGTCCTCGCACCCACGTCGCTGTCGCCATTGGGGGTCACTGTTCCAACAAAAGCTGCGTCTCCGCCGCTTTCTCCGATTATTAAAAACAATATTTCTGCTACAGCTGTTTCCTGATTTGGCTGCTGTGTTAAGCTAGAACGAAAGGGTTTGTTGGGGATTTTTTTTTCTCATTTACAGCAACTTCCTTAGCTTCACTTTGAATTTCCTCTAAACTCTGATGAAATACAGTTCATCTGCCACCAAAACCTGAACGAAAATGATGTGAAAAAGAACCCACGAAAGGCTTTTTATGAGATCTCATTCTGCCTGCACAGGCAGCCCTGATCAGGGACCGTAGGCAAGGAAATAATTTCTTTTAAATGGGTGTCTGGCTCCCTTTATATTTTTTTCTTTCGCTTCAGATTACAAGGGAAAAAACCCAAGGTGTCAATCAGCTTTAAAACAGTTGAGCTGATCTTATTTCTTCTACGTACTGTATTCAAGCCAAACATTCCCCAAATAGAAAAAGCATAGGAAACTCATAATGGCTAAATTGGTGCTTTTAAAGCCCAAATTTAACGTGCTTCCTTGGGGACATTTTCCCAGCATAGAGAAAAACAAATATATGTGATTTAGGGTCTATTATAGAGGTTAAAACCTGCACCTATTCTTTCTTACACCCTGTCACGAGAAGAAAGAGCAGATTTCGGGTGGGAGCGGTGCTGGGAGGCAGCGTTGCCCGGGCTGGGGGGACCGGCAGCGAGAGGGATGCTCTGCAGCCCAGAGCCCAGTGCAGCCCGGTGATCTGTTCCAAAAGTGACACCGGTTTTGTGGGAAAACAGGGAAATCTACAGCATTTTCCTTTTGAACTCAGTAGATACTGGAAAGGAAGATTTTTTTTTTCTTTTGTTTGTATTTAATTTTTAAATCTAGGTGTTGGTTGTTTGGTGATAAAACTCGGTGCAGGAACCTGCCCAGGATGCAGATGCTCGGTCGGGCGAGGATGGGAGCTGTGGGAATGGCCTGAGGTGTCCTCACTCTGCTCTGGGCAGCAGGGTTTCAACATTTTTGGTCTTGCCTGTCCTCGTCATCGGAAGGCTCCCAGCCCCCTGTTAGCATGATTTAGTGCTAGGCGAGGAAGGTGTCCCCTCCCTGGAGAAGGGACGTGGGGAAGGGGTGGCACAGCCCCGCCGGCACAGGGCTGGCAACAAAGTGCCGGGGCTTGGGGCATGGTGGCATCTTCCTCAACCAACTTTGTCCCAGAAAAAGCATAGATCTGCTTCTTTAAAAGGGAGCTTTGCTGTAGCAGGGTTCGGGACGAGCAGCGAGAAGGCTGAGGAGGCAAGGTGTTGGGACACTTAATGGTGCAAATGCACCCAACGAGGTTTTCAAATGCATTCGGGTATTTCAGGTACAGGAGCAGCAGCTCTGCACCCCTGTGCCATCACTGGCTCATCGACCATCTTCCCCCCGGTTTGGGGCCCCCCCGCAGGTTGTGCTCTCGTCGTTTGCTGCTTTGGTTGCACCTGGGCCAGGCTCAGAGCCCATCTCCCCTCCTCCTCCTCCCCACAGAGCATCATCTCCCGCACCCCTCACCTGCTCACCATCAAGCAATCGGGGAGGGGGGAGCTGTTAAAAGCCCTTCAGCCACGGGGGGGTTGGCTGTGTTCCTGGTGCTGCTGAGGAAGAGGGGGATGGAGGAAGAAGAGCCGCAGCCTCAGCTCCCCTGGGCTGGTACCTGGAGCCCCAGGTGCGTTCCCTGTCTGTCCTCTCTGGTGATGGCTGTTGGTAGATTCCTTGAGAAAGGGCAAAAGAAGCAGGGAAGGGTATAAAATGATAAAAGCAGCATGTCTGAGAGCAGCCCCTGGGTTCTTATCTGTAATTAGGGAATAATATGTGAGCAAAGGGACTGCTGGTAGCTTTCTATTTTTTAACCTGCTTTCATTTTTCTTGTATTAATTCTTCCTTCTTGTCTCTTGTGGTGCTGTTCCTTTGTTGCTGTCATCTGTCCCTGGCTCAGGTGGGGAAACTTCCTCTTATCCCACCTTCTCCTGCCTCCCCCCCTCCCTCCAGGTGATCTCTCCCCGCATTGCGGAGGTACTGGGAGCTGTTGGGAATTACTGGGAGCTCCAGCCTGGCCTGACTCTGGAAAGCTCTGCTCGGTGCAGCTGTGATGGAGGAACTGCTGTACTGCTGTAGATGACTTTTTTTTTTTTTTTTTAAATGCAGCAGAGGCTAAAATTCCTTCTTGTGGTGTCCTGGAGCTTTGCAAGGTCTGAACGGTGAGAACTCTCAGCGCTCCTGTTTGCAGCAATCGGTTAATCCCTTCGTGGGCTTACCCCTGCTTTCAGAGGAGCTGAACCTGCCAGGGAGAAATGGTTTAAAATCATGGTGAGCAGCTGCATAGGACCCAGAAATTACCACGAGCAGGTAAGAAGAGTGGCGGCTGCCTGGTATTTGGAACCACAGCGTTTATTTGGAGCAATAAATTGTTTCCTCTCCCTCATCAGCTGTGTTGCAGGATCGGGGCCAAGCCCATCTCTCCTCGTTTGTGACGCTCCAGGATGGAGAGCGGGGGAGCTGGGGGAGCCGCTGGAGCTGGGCTGGGCGATGGGCTGTGGAGGGGAGCCCGGCTGGAGCGCCCGGTGAGGCACAGCACCATCGGCTCCGGGGCCAGAGACGTGCCTCGAACCATCCCAGGTACACACAGTTCTGGAGAAGCCTCCCGGGGCCAGAGCACAAGCTGGTTCGCTGGATCAGCTCAGGGATTTTTTTTGTATCCACAGAAACATCACCAGCTTCATTTTTAAACCATGTTTGGACTTGTGCATCCTGCCTGCAACGAGGCTATAGCTCAAGCACTTCCAACGAGCTGCGTTCCTTCCTTTCCGCCTTTGCTTTGGTTCCTTTTCTTTTACCTTTAATTTGATTTTAAGTACGTTGCGATGGCAGAGGAAAGGGTGTCCCTGAGCAGGCGCAGAGCCCCCCTCAAACACGCAGCGTGCTCAGGAACGGGAGCCTGTCTGCAGCACATCTGGACAGCTGTTCCTGAAACTGCAGCACGGACAAATTTCTAAATTCTTTAAAAATATTAATATAAATCTTCATAGTATAAATTGGGACCTAAATCCTTGGAAGCCGGGAGGGAAGGCAGAGCCCTCGGGTCAAACAGCCTCGTTGTTGTTTTAGTCCCAGGAAATACCTGGTTACCGGGGCTGTCCTGCTCCATCTCAGTCGAACACGTTTTTAGCCAATTAATCATCAGTTACAAAAAAATGATCTTTGTTAATATTTTTTTTCTGGATCAATAGATTTTTATACAGGAATCTTTCTACTCATTAATTGGAGGGCAGCTCCTTGAAACAAATTCTGCCTGTGATTCTCCCTTAAATTCATCAGTAGATATTAAATAGGTCATTGGTGTAATAAGGGCCAAATTTGCTTCTCATAGATCACAGTGGCCAGTGCTCCTAGGGTCTAATTATCCCATATTTGGTCAATAAGCCATTAACATACAGCCATGGATGTTAATAACCATTTCATGAAAAAGTCCTAGTAATTTATGAGATCAACATTGGTGAGGAAAATTAATAAATATTTCATTCCGTAAGATTTATCCGAGGACGTCTCGGTCTGAGGGAGGAAGCACTGGGCTGAGAAAAGGGGCCAGGCTCCAATGAAGGAGGAAAGTTGGGGGAAACCAAGCCCAAATGGTCGCTGGGTTTAACTTGGGCTAATAAAACTTTACTTCAAATCCTATAGCTAATAAATCCAAAGGGTGTATGAGGGAGTCCAGTAAAACCTGACTTAACACTGTTAGTGCTATTAACAATATTTATATAGATGTCGCTTCACAGGAGGGTTAAAGCTGGTGAATTATGGGCTGGGGGCAGCGAGTCGCATCATGGAGCTGGTGTGCGTGTATGTGTCCGGGTACCAGTGCTGCGCCATCGGGGTGACAGCGGTCCACAATAACCTGGCGGGGAAGGGACAAGCTCAGAATTTCCCATAACCACTGGCCTTCCCACCTCGGTAGGCACTGCCTTGAAGTTTAATAAACTTCATCATAGGGTTTAATTTACAGTGTTTACCAATCTATTCTTCAGCTGATAGTAAATCCATTATGTTTTATTAGGTATGCAGCGGTTATAAAAACGTGACATCTCTTTTCTAGCCGTGGTCTTCAGCAGAACTATATTTTGCACAGTTCTGTATTCAAAATACTTTCCGATGGCCAACAGACCTAGTGGAAGCTTGGATTTTATCTCGCGATCACTTCCAAAACGTCAGCTATTTTTAACTTTAGACTGCCCTTAAGAGCCCGGCTTCACCCTGTTCGGGCTCTGGAAGCCAGCTGGTGCCAGGAGCAGGGGGATGCTTTTGTGTTGCTGCAAATCGGACGAAATGAGACGCTCCCCTGGCCTCTGCTCTCTGGCTGGAAATCTTCCTGCATGGGGAGCTCCTGGAGGAGCTGCTGGTCCGTTGGGAAGGCAGGTGTGTTTAGCTGAGGTCTCCACGCCAGGGCTCTGGGTTTGCCGGTCCCTTCTGCTGCAGCCCTCTGGAGTCTCTCCCGGCTGGGTGCTGCAGGAGCCGGCGCAGGGGGATGCTGCAGACACTTGTAGGCTATCGACTCCGTTGTTAATCTGTGGTGAATGATTGCGCTATTCCATCCTGCTGCCTCGCTCTGATTAGACTTGTAAATGAAAAACCATAAAAGTCAAAAATGAGAAAATAGAGGACAGAATGAGAGAAGGCACTTATCCCCCAGACGAGTGCCCGAGCCCTGCGAGCAACCCCAAAGTGCTCCGTGCGAGGACGCTGCTCTGGGGCTGCAGCTCTCCGGTCCCAGCCGAGCATCGGGAGCAGCACCCCCCTGCCCACCAGCTCCGGGTGCTGGGGCCAAAGAGCAGAGGGGGGGAAAGGGAAAAGAGCCGCTTCTGTTCTCCCTGGGTGTTTGTGGGGTCCCTCTGATCAAATGCAGCCCGGCTTTGGCTCCTTACTTGCTGATTAAGTTTCCCCACCAGGTTTTTCCATCCACTCCTTGGCCTCCGTGCCCTCAGTGACACGATGTCTATTGCCCCTGCCAAGACTCTCCTCAGTACATTAGCTTAGCTATGGGTAAACTCAGACATCAGGAAAAAAACCCCACTGACAGTTAATAGAGCCCTGCAGGTCCCTGACCCCTGGGGATAAGCGTACGGTAGCTGGCAAAAAAACACATCCTAACGTCTTGGGGAAAAGGTCAGAGGAGCAAGAGAAAATAGGCTGTTCGTGTTTTGTGGAATATTTATCAGGGCTCCAGGCTCCGGAGCCGTGCAAGGGGGTAAGGGTCTGTCACCGGTGCTCAGCCAGGGCTCCCCTGCCGCCGCGGCACCGAGGTCTCTGCGGCAAATTGCCAACAGTCAGAGGGCTACCCGTCATTTGCATAATCTGCAAGATCTAATTGTGTCTTTGGGCTTTTAATAAAATGGGATGGGGTTTATTTCACTGCTCGGCTCGTAATAAAGGATTCAGGATGGATCGTGCGTGCTGTCACAGCCCTCCCTGGTCCCAGGCGAGACGCCGGCACCCCGTGAGCCCCAGCCCGTGTCCGCAGGGACCGTGGCTCTGTGGGTGTCAGGAAGGGACCCCGAGCCATTGCCCAGCGGCACCATGAGGATGTCTCTTTGTCAGCCTGAGAAAGACATCATGTCTTTATGCTTTAGGGTGGTTTTCCCCAAAGTAAGTGGAGAGTAGAAAAAAGGAAGGAAAGAAGATGAATAATAAGATAAATAAATAGAAGAATAAAGAAAGAAGGGTACGAGCAAAGTGCTGTGGAGAAAGGAGCAACCACCCCTCAGCATCCATTGGGTCAAGGTTTTTCTGAGGTTCCAAAAGAGCCAAAGCGTTGCTCTGATCTTTGAGGCTTTGCAAACCTTTGTTCTCCCGGGGCGGGCAGGAGGTGTTCTCCCGCCGTGCTGCCGTACCCCCGTCTGCTCGCCTCCCACCTGCCCGCCGCAGCTTTAGATCTCCCTGCTGGGGGAGCAGCCTGGCTGAAAAAAATCAATGATCTTTTCAATAAAGCATTTTATCCTATATATAATATTGCCTCTCATAAAGATTTTACACAGACAAAAAGTTCAGAAGTTGGTGTAAAAAATGTTGGGAAAAAGGTGAAGATATGTAAGTAAATTACAAACTTGAGGCTGTTTGCAGTACCTTGGGAAAGGGGGAGTTATATTGATGAGTTTTTATTGATTTACCATCATTCCCAGTGTGGACATTTTCTGGTCTATTATACCACAGTCGCAGCATATTCCCATCGCAGCACTAAAGAGGAAATATGGACAGCCTGACCTTGGCAATATGGAGATAATGAAATATCCTTAATGATCCTTCCAAAAGATTTTACAAGCCAACTTCAGATTGTGTCTACTCGGTGCTATGCTAATTTTCAAGAAGACTTGCAAGCGATGCCGGGGTTTTACAGCTTGAACCCAACGGTGGCTGTTTTGGGGTTAAATCGAGCAGACCCAGGTCGCCTCACCCCGGCGTCCCCAGGAGGACTGGGGCTGTTGGTCCCCTTCCAGGGGTGCGGGTTTGTGACGCCGTCCCCCCGCTTTGCTCCGGCACCGACCCCTCCGGCCACACAGGCTGGGCTGACCCTGCGGTGGGCAGGATGGGGACCGGCCGTGCCACCACCGGTGGCCTTGGTGCCGGTGGCCTCGGCGCTGCTGCAGCCCCGCGGGAAAGTGCTCAACAGCGGGAAGAGTTGCGGCACTTCAGGGTGACTTTGGGGACAGCTCAAGGAGATTTACCATATATATACCTGCCTGGAATGGTACCTAGCAGGGACATAAATAGTAGGTTTCAGTGCTCTGCTTTCTTCCTCTCCCCTCCCCGGCCCAGCTGGCAACACAATTACCAGCCCCAAAGTATTATTTTCTTAATAAAAACGTTAGGTGTAAAGCAAAGCCACAAATGAGTAACAAACCCGTGCAGATTTCAATCACTCCCTTCTTTATTCCCCAGCGAGATTGCTAATGACCTTCACGCAAACCTCCACCAAATCTTTTTTAAAGGCAAATATTAATTTCCTAGCATGAAAAAAAAAAGGAAATAAAAAAGCCTATTTTTCATGGGAACCGCGCAGAAAGAAAGATATATTTTCCTTCAAAAAGCGAGGAGGATTTTTACATTTTGTCACTTGCTTTGCATAGGCTTGGTACCCCATTTGTTCACCTCTGAATGTAATCTCTCCCCATAAAGCTTTGCTTTAAATTCCTCCGCTCCCTGTTAGGCTCTGACGGCTCTTTAGCTGCGCTGGGGGCTGTGTGACTCGCTGGGAAGAGGCTGGGAATGACCCTTTAGGTTTTAGTGGTTGAACCGTTCATTTTTGAAAAGGATGCACCAAAGCAGCGTAACATTTTATCGCAAAGTCTCAAAAAATCGTTTATAATACCGAAAGCCTGTGTAGGAAGTTGCGCTGTGCTATAGCACCGCAGCCTGCACGCGAGGGTCGGTACAGGGAACACACGCGTTTGTGTCCGTCTGCACCCACGCAGGACACCCTGTGAGCAGGTCACAGCATCAGGGAAGGGTTTGGGTGGGAAGGGACCTTAAAGCCCACCCAGTGCCACCCCCTGCCATGGGCAGGGACACCTCCCACTAGCCCAGGTTGCCCAAAGCCTCATCCAGCCTGGCCTTGAACCCCTCCAGGGATGGGGCATCCCCAGCCCCTCTGGTCCCATCGCGCATCCCCGCGGAGCAGCACCGGGGCCGGCGGCCGTGTCCCTGCGGCAGGAGCCAGCGGAGCCCCGGGCAGCAGCGAGGGGGGTCCGGGGGAGCAGGGATCCCCTCCTCTGCCTCGGCCGGCGTCAGCCCATCGCCACACGGAGCAAGCAACAGTTTGCCTGCACGCGTTTGGGAGGAAAACAGTTAATGTGCTAACAATAGCACTAAATCAGGCTCAGAACTTCAAGTACAAGTCACAGCAAGAAGTTGTTAATACCTTTATTATGGGATAAAATGTATTCATGATATTAAAGACATCACATTTCTGCCCCGGTGTCACATTTTAGATGTAGCGTAGATAAATGATATATCACTGTAAGAGATCTACAAAAACCATTAGTAACCATGACATTTTGACGTCAGATTTTAAAAAATTCCTAAGTAATCTTTTTGATTTATGAAATGGTGTCCAGGTTCATCGAGACTGATCTCAGATTTATCACAGCCTGGTTAGAATTATTAATGATTTTCAATTTGTAAATCCAATGCCAGCATGTCCAAGTGCTCTCAGCAAAATCACAGAGAGCTGACAGGGAGATTTTGCTCAATCCATAGTTTTCAGCTATTACAAGATTTTTCTGGTTAACCCTCCGCCGCCCGGCGCGGAGCCGGCGCACAAAGGCATTGTTCAGCCGCGGCACAAAGGAGGCGCGTCCCGGCACCGCCGCGTGAATCACGGCCCGAAACACACGGCGTCAAGGGGAATGAGTGATCGGACAGCTACGGGCTCCTGCTGAAGACCCTTAAAGACTTAAATTATAATGAGAAGAAAAGCTGATCTAAGCCAAAACAGCCGGGCTCGGGCGGTTTTTTCCTACGATTCATCACGGGAGCAGATGAAAGGGAGGCAGGGGCAGAGGGAAGAGCACAGGCACGTCTCCAGCCCTTGCAGGAGCATCTCCGGAGAAGAAAGCGCACCTCGGGTAAACAGTTACAAACTCCAGAGCCCGCGCAGAATGCTTCTCTCCTAATTTATGGGAGAATTGTCCCACCCCTGCGGGAAGGGATTAGAGGGAGACTCGGATGCTCGTTTTCTTTACAGTCACAAGGCGGCTGCTCCCCGGGAGCGGGGTGAGCGGGTCTGCACGCCCGGACCTGCCCGTCTGCTTGGCGGGTGCCACCGACTGGGTGCTGCCAGAGTCACCCCCCGGCTCCTCCGGGACCGGCATTGCCAGGTGTTTTTAAAGATGGTTAAAGGAAAGCTGCCATGATTTAAAATTTAAATTTAAAATTTAAGTTTTAAATGACTCCTGCTTCTTGAACCCACATCCAGGCGGGCAGAACAGCTACGCAGCTCTGGACCGTGTCGAGGAGCAGGACTTGCTGGTGCTCCTTCTGCTTCTGAGCAGATTTTAGCTTCGTTCTGCAGGGACACCAGGGAGACACCATTTCGAGCAGGATGAGATTCCAGTGATGCTCCAGCCCAGAGCTGCTGTGGCTGCTGGTACTTCCCAGAACACTTGGGTGCCTGGAGAGAGTCAGTGTCTAGTTTTTTCTCGAGTGCTCCACCTTAATTGGGCAGGTAAAACTCTATAATTAGGGACCTTAACCGGGGAATTTTTCTAATCCATCATATCTGCTCCATTATTCAACTCTATCAAATCCACGCATGCAAGGAGCAGCAGGACATTCTTCACAACACTGTCAATATTAACGTCTTTCCAATTACAGAGCATTATAATGGCAATCTAATGAGGAACTCTGACATGCCGGCTGCGACTCCTAACTTTTGATTAAAGCCTCCTTCAAGATGCTCCCCTTTAATTTATGGCGCAGGGCTGTCCAGGCGCGGGTGAGGAAACGCTGGGAGCTGGCAGCATCCCTGCCAACGCCGGCTCCAGCTGAGCAGCTCCTGCGGCCCCGGGACCCCTCCTGCAGCAGGGTGGGATGGGCACCCCCCCGCCGACAGTTCTGACCCTTCCAGGCTCTGCCAGGAGACACCTCCCAGTTTATCTGTTCACAGCCTCGACACCAGGAAATGAATTTCCAAACCAACAGAGATACCTCGCTTCTTACGGCACCGATCTCCCGATGAGACACGGCCCTGTGGAGGACCGAGACACTCAGATAGGAGGCATCTAACTCTGAACCACTGGGTATCCAGGGCTAAAGGCAACAAGTACGGCTCTGTGCAGCCCTGCAGAGCTCCTTTGCCTTTTTTTTGTTCTCTGATGTGTCACCCAAGTCTTTGCTGGCTCCGGCACGGCACACACATGGCTCATCTGCTGCCCACCGTCGGCCAGTTCAGCTTCCCGGGTTTCTCTGGGATCTCTGAACCTCTGCGCATGGCAAGGTCTGCTCTAGAAGCCACACTTTGCACACTGCTGCCAGGTTGCACATTGCATCTAGAGCCGCCTTTGCTGAGCTCTCGTTCAAATGGGAGTGTCAGGTACTCGAAAGCAGCGTGGACACGGAGAAAGACGGCTTCACAGAGGGAACCACCTCTGCGCGGGCAGCACGTGAGGAACAGGCTGAGGTGGGAGAGGATTTGCCCGTGAGTAGCACGAAGGCAGCAGTTTAATGCGCTCTGCTCACCCATCAGTCACGTTCTCGCCCTGTCTGTAGAGTGTCTCCAGCCCACCCATGTCCCCACCCCACCCGTGTCCCCACACCTTCCCCACGCTCCGGGAGGATGCTCCAGCGCCCGGCGCAGCCTCTGCACCGTCCCTCGTGCAGGTCTGTGGTCAGAGCCCCCCACACAGCTCAGCAGCTCGATTCACCGTGTTGGAACCTCCGAGCGCTGGAGGGAAGAGAGGGAGGCACAGCTATTCCCAGGAAACCTCGCAGCACCGCGGGGTCCAGCCCCTCCGCTGGCTTTGTTCTCTGGTGGCTGCTCGGGCTCCCTTCAGACGGCACGGGGAGAGCGCGAGTTGGCGATACCGCGCCCGAGGAACGGGGGTTATTAAAATATTCTTCTGACAGGTTCATTTTCTGAATTCCTCTGGATTACTTCCAGCATTCCAGTTCCATCAGAAAAATCTCTTTTCAGGGGCTGGGGAGAGGCTGTGAGTCATTTCTTCCCTCTTCTTCTCGTTTGGATGGGAAAGGTCAATCCTCTGACAGTCTGGAGTAGCCACAACTAACGGCAAGGGGCTGCGCAAGAGGAGAAGTTCTTGGCCAGAGCAGCATCTTGGGAACCTGTAATCCTGCAAGAGGAGTCAGACCAACGGAGGGAATGAGTCGTCGCAGCTGTGGCCGCTGTTGCCGTTGGTGTGTTTGGCTGGTGGTGGTGCCGCCGTCCATAGGGACCCCTCCTCTTGGTGGGGAGCAGCTGCCACGGGATGCTCGCCCTCGGTGCGGTGGGTGACATCGTCTCATGGACCTGGTTTGCTCTGAAGCACCCGGCGGGGCGGTGGGACCCCAGCAGTGAAGGAATGCTGGCCACCTTTCAAAAATACGCTTTTCCATCAAACTTTAAAAATTCCCAGTCTGGATAAACTCAAGATGACCATATCCTCAACTAGAGATTTGTCTCTGTGAGGCCTTTCGCACCTCTACAGAGGAATTTGTGCACACCATGCATGACCAGAAAGCAGCCAAGGACCATCAGGTTCCCATTGGGACTGGCGATGGCCGTGTGGCCACATGGCCCCGTCGGAGGTGGCCGCGTTGCCCGTCGCATGGAACCGAGCCCGAGGGCGCACAGGGAGCCCATCGCACCCGCTACCCAGGGAGCAGCGGCTGGAGTCGTGGGTCCTCCAGCCCCGTGTCACATCCAGGAGCCACCGACAGGTCCTCGCTGAAGGTCCCCTCGGCCGCTCCGCTAACGAGCCAGCACCGGCGTCTCCTTCCGGAACAAACGCGATTCCAATCGAAAACCAACGTGACAAGAGGCGCACACGGCAATAACCCCGCGAGGAGACCCAGCTCTCCAGACATCTACAGGCTCCAGATTAAATGGAGTTTTGACAGAGAAAAATATGTATTGGCAACATTTCTTGATCCACAATTCAAAGGGAAAATTGGAACCATATTTCCGTAAGAATCAGACGCTGGAAAGAAGTTCTTAATAAACAAAAAGAGACAGGTCATGTAATTCACTCCCTTTTCCTCTTTTTCATTTGTTGGCCAGAAACTCTGAAGAGTCAAGGAAAGAAGGTTTGTAACTGAAGATTTGTACTTGAACTTGACGAACAAAACAACTTGGAAGGAAGTTTCCCAGCTGCAAGTCAGAATATTTATGTCTGGAGATGTAAGGAACATTTCAAAACACTACACAGCTCGCAAAGAAAAAGCTGCTGGTCTGGGGCTGAGCTCGGCAGGTCTGCGCACCCCGCTCCACCTCGCTGCTGACAGAGATGGGGGGTGGACTTTTCTCTTGTTTGTTTAGGGACGGATGAGATGTCACCTCCTGGCCAAACACATTGCCGTGGGGGTGACCCAGGTGTGTCCCGTTAGAAGATCCCTACATGGGGGCGATTCCACCCAGGACCCAGTGCCCTGAGCTCAGGATTTTTTCCCTGGATTTTCTCTCTGATTATTCCCTGGGTGTAGGGCTTTGGCTGTACCTTGGTTTGAAACATCAATCGTGCTGAAGCGTGGGGACATGGCCGTGCACGGTCACCGAGCACCGGTGCTGAGAGCCAGGGCCGGGGGAAGGATGACATGACGTCTGCCGCAGAGAATGAGATCTCCCAGCCAAAGAGAAGAAAAATCGGAGGAGATGAGCCTGGTGTCAAAACTCAAAGGAACACTTCGTCTGGAGAGATTTTGCTGCTGCTTTTTTGTTGCATGACGTGCATAAAGCTAAAATTTATTGGCAAGCCTCCCAGCAGGGCTGCCGGGGGGAGAGGTGGCGGCTGCCGCAGCACACAGCCCCGGTGCCGTGCCCGGCTCCGATGGGGTCAGGGACAGGGACTGGTGCACGGGCTACGAGCCAGGACAGCACCGTGTGCCACAGCTCATTTGTAGAGCAGCCAAACGTTTGCTTTTGCATTATGGTTTCAAAGAAAATGGCTTATTCCAAAATGAAGATCTGCTCAGAAAAATAGAGTTGGTGGAGGTTCTTTTTGTTCCCGTTTTTGTGGATCTAGATCTGGGGTTTGGCATTGCATTTTTTTTTTTTTTCCTGTTTGAAAAGACTCCTTCTGCCTCCCAGGTGAGAACTGGAGGAAAAAGCACGGAAACAGGGGAAACAGAGGCCGCAGTTTGTGTCAACCCTTAGGAAAAACCCCACGGAAGATACCCCTGAGGGTGCCCAGCCGTGCGGAGATCCATTTTCCCAGCTTCCCGGACCCAGAGGAGCAGAGCGGTGTCCAGGGGACGAGTCACTGCCGGGGGCTGGTGTTGGCTCTGGGTGGGACCCTCAGCCCCCGCGTGAAGCCAGAGACCTCCCGGGCCCCGGCCAGCCCGGCGCTGGGCTGCGTGTCCAGGGGAGAGGGGAGCCGTGCCGGTGTGGGAGCAGGCGGCTGGGCCCCCCTATGCCAGAGTGACACGAATTAGCAAATGACAGTGACAGAAAATGGAAAAGCACGGCCCCGCAAACGCGGTTACAAGAGAAAGGCAAATTGATTTAGTGGACGTATGAGTATTTTTGAGAGAGAAAGCAAGAGAGCTGCCTGGCGTATTCCAAGATACCCTGTGATTGCTTCTCTTAAGGAGATGTCATTCAGATTTTCCTGAACTAGCCTTTAAATTACAGTTCTATAAATAGCCGGGACACTGGCAGTATTTACAGTGTGAGCACCAGGTGAAAAACTACAGCTTCTGCCGCGCCTGCGCGTCTCACCTGGTATCTGCCCTGCTGGAGGTTAACTCTTATTTCCATGCTAATGCCGCCTCCACCCCAATGACTGCCATTCGTCAAATTAACATTCATTTCAACAGCCCAAAAGTGAGAGCTTTTAAACATTAATTCACAACTACGAGCTCTCCTCAGCACATTATGATGTTACTGTGATGAAACAAACTGCCTATGGAAAGATATAGATCCTACTGGAAATGTTGGCACTGCGGCGAGCAAGGAAGCCCGTTACGGCGGCAGCGCGATCGCGGGCTCCCGCGGCGAGGGCAGAGGTTCCCACGTGCCGGCGCTGGCGGAGGTGGAAAGAGAAGGAGCCGGGAGCCCCGGAGCCGCGGCAGGACATCCCTGGGCTCCCCACGTGGGTCGGTGGGAAGTGAGGGGCTGGAGAGCCCCCGTCCCAGCTGGAACCGCCACCTTGCCTCGCTTGCCGGCTCCCTCCCCTTCCTGCGCGGCGTTCCTGGGGAGCGGCTTGGTGAGCACCCATCCTGCTGCAAGAGATTGCCTCCGAACCATTTCAATCTGTGCTATTTCCAGCCTGCAATTATCCCAGCTCTCACGATGACTGATCAACGTGCTGTCTCCAATTAACAAGACAAATTAGGGGAAGGGCGTTCCTACGGCGATGGCTGACGAGGGCGCGCGGGCGCGGACAATGGCAGGAAGTGGTGCCAGCACCCAACAGCCCTTGAGCCCTCCCTCGCCCGAGAGCCACACTTCTCCCCGCACACACGCGCATCCCTCCTGGAAGGCGGTGAAGCCCCCACCCCATCCCATCCCACCCCATCCGCTGCTCCCTGCAGCCTCAACGCTCCGTCCCCACCGCCACCAGCCATCGTCTTGGGCACCGCTTGGTCTCCACCATCCCTGGGAGCTGGTGCTTCTCCCTCTCGCACCACAACACCCCGGACCCCTCCCTGACGCCTCCTCCCTCCCATCCTGTTCTCCAGAGCCCGGTTGCGGTTTCAGCCAAGCGAGGAGCAGGCTGAACCGTTGCGGTGTCCCCAGCAGCGCACGCCGAGGCCGCGGCAGGGCAGGAGTTCCTCTTGCCTCCCGGGACAGAATTAGGGGCTGGGACCGGAGGATTCACCGGGGATGCTGAAGGTGCTGTTTCACCTCCAGGACTGATCCCTGCACCCATCATGGGTCCCATGGAGGTCGGGTGCCGCTGCGTAGGGGCACAGCCCGTCGCCCCACCGGGCTCACCCACCGAACCCCCTCTGCCGGCGCCGCCGCGGCTCCAGCACTCGGAACTGGGCTTCAGGCTGCCCGGAGGAAAATAAACCAGCTCAACAGGCTGGGCCCCGAGCCTGCTGCTGGACCCTTACTGGGGAGACTGGGAGGGTGGCGGGAGGAATGGACACGAGGCAGTGCCGCCGTCCCGCCTGCCCGCAGCCGCCGTGGACAAGGCAGGGGGGCTGGGGTCCCTCTGCCGCGTGGCACCAGGGCGGGGGTCTGGTCTGAGTTTCCTGGGGGTCCGTCCCCCCAGACAAGCAAAGGCAGATACCTACAGCTCAGCTGCACCCCGAGTAGCAGCCGGCTCCTGCGCGGTACACGGCTGTAATTCAATCAAGATGTTCTGCTGACACCGTAAAGCGGGAGAGCGGCTCGAAGCCGCGCGTATAAATGCCAGCAACGCCCGGGACTGAATTACAGCTGCGCCGCTGCGCCAGACACCGTCGCGGCTCGAGCACGGGGGAACAAAGTCGCCTTTGTTACACTAATTATTTTAATACATAGAAGGAGAGGACAGAGAGGACCTGTTAAATATTTACCGTCTCAGGCCTGTTCCTCGTTGGGCTTTTTCCCCATGTTGCTGCTCTAAGCTGCTCTGTGCAGCAGTCACACCCGCCCATAAAAAGGGAAAGGTTTGGAGTGTGCGTGACATATTTCAGGGGGACGGGGTGACGCGGGGGGCTGCCGATGGAGCGCAGCCTTTCCCCTCCCCAGCGCTGGTTTGAATCCAAAAGCCGTCACCATCTGGAGGTCGTTTGGCGGCACCCCTGTGATGAGTTGGGCTGTTCTCAGCCCTAAGGACCGAGCGCTCGCGCGGTGGAAAGTTCCCCAACGCTGGTCTGGCGCCCGGTCAGCCCGTCAGAGGGGTGAGGGAGGGGAGGGGACAGGGTGAGGGAGGGCAGGGGATGGGGCTCGAGCTCTCCTGCTGCCTTCGGGACCCCGCTGGGACAAACGCCGCCCTTTGCTCGCCGGGGTGTCACGCTGCTGCTCCGGTGTCCCCATCCCGCTGCGGTTTCTGGGGAGCGGAGCAGGGGGCACGGGACACGGGGAGCACCGGGGCTGTGCCACCGCCACGCTCAGCCGCTCAGAACCGCGGACCCACCGGGAAGTTGCGGCAACCCCTGGAAGCGCTGGGGCCGTGTCACAGCCCGCCTGGCGTGGAAAACGGGGCTGCGCCGTGGGGCCACCACCATGCGCTCCCGGCCACACGGACCCCAGGAGCACGTGCCACCAGCAGCGGTGGCACCGCAGCCCCCGGTGACATCTCCTGATGGCCGGCCCTCTCCATGGAGACTAATGGAAAGCGTCTGTGTCCGATGGTGCTGCCGATTCCCTCTGTCTGGCTGCCAGGAAAACGAGAGCTCTGTCCCCAGCCCACCAGGAAAAGCTCCGTCCATGCCCCAGAGGAGGAGGCTGGGCAGCGCGCTGCCTGGGGTGGGGTTGGGAAGCCCAAATTCTGTAGATCTCAGCAAAAAACTGCGGGAAGAACTCAAACACGCAGAGAGCACTGATTTTCCACGTGGATGCGTTGCCTTTAGCCCTGCCCATTAATTAGAATAATGCTAATTTTTATGATAATGATGATTACATACACTACTTCATATTTACTGTGATTGGAAGGATTTGAAACAAACCCTCGCAAAAGCTGCGTGCTTTTATCAAAGCCAGTAATGTCTTAGATAACATTTTTAAATGTCAAATTTTCTAGGAAAACGTATATTTATATCAACAAAATTAAATTTCAGCTTAAGCTTCTTATTATAAATAAAAGAAAATAAGTCAATAAAACAATAAATATCTAACTGAATGAAGCAGAAATTATATCCAATTATATTTTCTTTAAAACCCAATTTATCTGCCAATATTTTCTTTAAATGCTCATGTTACTTTTTCACTTACTAACAATAAATGCCTGGATGCATTTCAAAGTGGTGCCTTTTCTATTATTTCATTTCCTGGAGTCCTCAGCTTGAAAGGACATTAATAGCACACTATAAATAAAAAAAAAAAAAGTTACTTAAGGATTTACAGCTGAGGATTTCTATGGAAACAAACCGAAGAGGGGAGTTTGCATCAGTGCGGGGGTGGCGGGTGGAAACAAAGAGCTCACTCTGGAAACAGAAAAGAAAGTTCAGCTGCCACATGGCAACCCGGGGGCCTCCTACCTGTGCCCGGGCTCCGTGTCCCGGGGTCACCGAGGTGGGGGGGCCGTGTGGGTCCCCCGATGCTGGGTACACCCTGCTGCCGGCCACGGGGGTCCTGGGGCTGCTCTGGCACGGTGACACCCCAGGGAGGGGGCGGTTTGGGGTGCTGGGAGGGGGCTGTGCTGGAGCCCCTGCCTGTGCCACGGTGAGAGTCACGGTAAAGCCACAGGGATGGTCTGGGACATGGGGACACCACAGGACACGGGGACACCACAGCCTTGGGGCATCTCCTTTGCCCCCTCCCCGCCGAGGTCCTGCTTGTGCCCATGCTCTGGGCATCAGCCGGCGACGAGGAACGACTCCATCACCATCCCTCTCGCAAATGGGAAGCGGATTTCCAAGTGAGAGGGACCAAAATGAGTCGAATAACATAGGAAACAATTCGACAATCAAAAAATCTTTCACCACTTAATAGGATTTTATAAATTGAATTATCTCCTTAAGCGCTGACAGTCCTAGCCTATCAATCAATTAGGGGATGCCAGGCTCGAGCCTGCAGACACGGTGGGAGCGCTGCTGGCGCTGTGCCGCTCCTGGGGCACCCCGGCTCTTCCCCTGCCCGGCATCGGCACCCCAGCAGCAGGTGAGAGCATCACCCAAAACGGGGCACGAGCGGGCACCTGCACCCTCCGACTGCCAGCCCGGCGCCCACGGGGGCTCTGCGCGGCCGCCCGCAGTGAGACACCTCGAGCGGCACAGCCACCGGCTCTCCTCTCCCCACGACCTCGCTGCACACCCTCTGCCCCCCAACGCTCCTGCATGGGGTGTTTCCACCGTTCGACACCATCTGAACTCCAGGTTTCATTCCCGTGGTCCTCGCTCACAGCCAGCCCCCGGCACGTTCCGTGTCTCACCGTTGAATTACGAGCTGCAAAAAGGGGATGAAAGAGCTGCAAAGAAATGTGTTATCCAGCCCTAATTATTTGCTGTGGATGGGTTTTGCAGCTAAAATGTCCTTGCAGCCCTTCCCAACCTGTACCAGTGGCCGCTGCTGGGCAGCTCGGCCGGGAGCTCAGCCCGCGGGGCCGCATCCAGCTCTCCGGCTCCTGGCGCTGAACAAGCCCCCGGGAGGGCAGAGGTCCTGGTGCCCTCTTTGGCGTGAGTACGGTCCTGCCGGTAACCTTTGCCGAGGTTTCTGCAATCTGCCTCTCCACGCTAAGTGTCTGTTAAGGCGGGAGGTGAAGCACCGCCGGCGTGCAGGACCAGGTGTGCGCCGCCGAAAGGTTCTTTATTGATCCGCTGGGAGACCTCATGAAAAACAAATTCAGGTAAGCAACATATTTTTCTTGACTGCTTTTCGAGATTTAAGGCAGGGATCCTGTTCTCCGAGTCTCTCTGACGCATTTCCATTGCACTTTGTTATCACATTCTTCAAAAAAGAGAGATTGCTTCTCGTGCCAGGATCTGGGGAGGGGGAAACCTAATTGAACCTGCTGCCGTGCGCGGACAGCGTCTCCTTCCCCGTTATGGATGGTCTTGAGAGCTACTCGAACACACGGTCAGGACTACCCGAAAGGCATTTTTCTGGTGGGGGCCCTGCGGTGTCAACGCCGTGTCCCCTCCGCTCTCCGCCCCATGTCCCCATCGTCCCCGCGGAGCCCAGCCCGTTCCATGTGCTCCTCACTTAACCTCGGGAGAGAGAAATCCCTGTGCCCCGTGTGTGACCACTGGGACTTGATTAAGCGCTGAACTTTAATTAATTGACTGGCTCGGAGTAATAAGGTTTGCCGGTTCACTTTGCCCAACGAAGAAGGGAAGAGTTAATTTACATTAACTGTCAGGTGCGAGGCTGCTGCCCCGCCATCCATCAGGTGAGGAGCAGAGCACACGGCCACCCAGCCCCCCCGCTCCCACTGACCCCCATCCCGGACCCCCCACGGCACCCCGGCTCACGGGGCAGCGCCGCCGGCATCTCCCCGCCAGCAGCCGGGGAAGCTCTCCCAACGTCAGCATCCCACCCGGTTCCATTATTTCCACCCTGCGCCCGCGCAATCGAAGGTGACGAGGTGACAACACATCCCGGTGACGAGGTGACAACACGTCCCGGCGCCGAGCCGCGGTGGCCGGCGAGAGGCGTGTGCGTGGGACGCGCTTCCCCGGGCGGGTCGGGAGCGGGAGGTGAGAGCCCCGGAGCACGCGCCCTGCCTGCTCCCGCAGCGTGCATCGCCTGCTCTTTAAATTGATTGGCACTTTCTATTTGAGGAAAAATGAGTTCTTAAAATTGAAATACTGGTTATTGTTATGGTAATACAGGCAGGCTGCGGCAGGAGAGATTTTAAGATACAGAAAGGTTAGTTCAAATCAAGCGGTGACGGGCGAGTCTGTATGAAGTGCTCAGGACTAATGAGTTCAGAGGTGTCGGCGTATCGGCGCTGGCCCCCGTAATGCTGCTGATTCAAGTGGTGGGCGCAGGTAATAACCAAGATAACCCGAGGCCTCCGAGATCATTATTGCTTTATCACGTTTTGTATAAAATATTTTCGGCCTCATTTAGGATGTCAGCCTCTATCAAACGCTTCCTCGCATTAAGAGCACGAGGCGTCCCCGCGGCGCCGGCGTACCTGGCACCCCGCGCCGGCCGAGGGAGCGGCGCCGGGGCAGCGGGAACCCTCGCAGGGGGACGCGGTGCTGAGCAGGAGATTGACGAATAATGAAACAACAAAAGTACCGGGTCCGCGTTAGCACGACACAGTGAGTGATTCCCAACATTTGTTACTGCTTTCCCTCGTCTCTACCTGAAATTAGTAACTGCGAGACCCTACCTTTGTTTGGAAAATAACAGTGCACACACAGAGTTATAAAAGTTTAATACGCGCTCAGTAAAATGAAAAACGAGCAGTTATGATATTGTCTAACACTTTCAAATGTGTTTATTAATTCATGTTTTTAAATCATAAGTTTCATTCTGCAAGAGAGTCATACACAGCAATAAGCAAGTTTTAAAATATTAATGAATAAACAATATTTCTCTATTGAAATATAACATGCTTCTTTGAACAATGTACCACCAGTAATAAATCACAACCAGCAGAAAATTGCATTTCATAGTTAATACAACTTGAACTCTGCCTTTTTATAAATGATATCTTTTTTGTTTAATTGGCGTCAGCTCAGATCTAGCAGATTGCTAATAAAATTCTGGATTTCCATATTTAATGACGCGTGCTCTTTACGCTGAATTTTGCCACAAAAAATGCCGCCTTTTATTATCCTAACAGCGAGCGTTGATAGGTGACCTGGCACCGCGAGCAGCAGCCCCGTTTGCTCTCCCGAAGCCTCGTCCAGCAGCGAGGGGCTCTCACACCGGGGGGGTCTGGCCTCAGGGACACCCGCGGGTCCCCACGGCCCCAAGGGCAGCTGCCCCCGCCCCAGGAAGGGGCTCACGCGGGCAGGACACGACCACGGCCACGTACGCACCCGCGATACCCCCGCACCAGCACCTACACCTGCACCCGTGTTCGCAGCCACACGTGAATGAAATTAATTGGTTTTAACGAGCCGATATAAACAAGGTCCTCAAGTTTGCGGCCACATGAGGGTTTTGGCAGTCTCCAATAAATTAATCCTTTTTATTATGTCACTGACAGGGAGATGATCAAATAGGCTTTGATAGAGATTTTGGGATTTGTCACCTCGGAGCACTCTGAGATGCTTCAACTTTTTTTTCCTGCTGCTGGAGGCAAGACGGAGGCTACAAACAGCGCCTGCTTCAGAGCCTGCTCGGGGTGAACGGGGGATTTGGTGACAAACGGACGGGGGGAAGCTTTGAAGAAAAGTTTGTCTGCGGGATTTCTTGGGAAAGTCGAGTTTTTGGTGGGTAGGGTCACACGGGGAGAGATGTCGAGGCAGGAGGGATGCTGTAACGAGGCACCGCAATTAGTGTGTGGTGCCAGCGCATCCACAGCTGGAGCCCGAGCTCAGCGGGCAGCACCGTCCCTGGCAGCACCGTCCCTGGCAGCACCGTCCCCGGCCCCACCTTGGGTGCCAGGACACACGGTGCCTCCACCCAGCCCGGTCTTTGCTCAGCTTCCCACCCTGCCAGGCCCTGGGGGGACACGGGCTTCACCGGTGCTGCGGGACCTCGGCAGGGCTGGTGCCTGCGGCACGTTTCTTGCCCCGGCACCTCCCAGCTGATGCCCCCGGTGCTGCGAGGATGCAGCCCAGCACCTGCGGCTCGGCTGTCAGCTTTAAACGCTGGCACCGTCCCTCCTGTCACCCGCTGCAGACCGGAGCGAGCGCCTTTGCATTTCATGGGGAAAACAAACTGGGGGGCAGAGCAGCTGGCCGGGGGGCCCGCGGGAGGTGAGCAGCACCCATGACCCCCGGAAAGCCCAGGAGCCCAGTTTAGTCCCCAGCGTCCTCTCTGCACCGTGGACGCGACGGCTGGGGACTTGCTGTGCACAAAACCTTCTCCTGCTCTCCGCCACCGAGGAAGGATAACTGGATGGAATTCTAATCATATATTATATTACCGTGTCATATTAGACTAATAAAATCCTAATATGATACAGGAATGGGGAGCATATCATAACTCCTCTGTGGCTAATACAATGCACGCAATAAATCACTCCCAGGGCTTATCCCTAACAATTGTATCAGTGCGTTCTGTGTCACGCTGATAACTCAGTCCCTCTGATCTAATGGTTCACTTTTCTTCACAGTCCATATGGCAGTGACATTAAAGCTAATGAAATAAAATAAAATTTGCCAATCTTTGAAGAATTCCATTCTTTAAAAAGATGTATTTTATTAACGCAAACGGGAAACATCTTCAGTTACTCGGAGTTATTTTTATCACATTGGAAATACATGGCAGAGACACTGGCACCAGCATCTCACATCCGACCCGCGTGTGGTCTTTGCCAAAGACATCGCTGCAGGGTAACACGGCACCGGTCAGCCCGGCACAGCTAACACCGAGCTCACACCGTCGGCAGAGCTGCCCCGTGAGCCAGTCCCATGCCGGGGGGATTTTGCCAGAAGGTCACCACGTCCCCAACTCGTCCCTTCCTGGGCGGAGGATCCCTCGTCGCATCCGAGGCTGGACACGCAGGGAGCCGGGAGCTCGGCATCCAAGTGCCCAGGAGAGGAGATCGTCACCTGCTTCGTGTCTGGCACAGGAGGGTTTGATTCTGTTCCTGGGGCCGTGAGGGGGCTGCTCCCATCGCTCTGCGAGACACAAACCCGGGTGCATCTGCTGGAGCCCCAGGATCTGCCTCTCCTGGCTGCGGGGCTTCTCCCGGTCACCGGCAGCTCCTCGGGGCAGTGGCCGCGCCGTGGTCCCCCCAGCCCAGCCAGTCGGTTGGAACTGGGGCTGGTCCAGCCGTGCCCAGGGAAGCGCCGTGGGTCTCTCCTCCCCCATGGATCTCTCCTCCACCGTGGGTCTCTCCTCCAGACACCCTGCGCCTGTCACAGCCCCACGATGATGGTGGCGGGTGCCTTCGTCAGGACGGTGCTGGGGACAGGAGACAGCGATTCCCGGGATCTGCTGCAAACTCCCAGCTGCTCCCGCCGTGCTCTGTGTGGGGTCTCCAGGCTGGCACCTCCCCGGGCTGGCAGGAGCCCTGGCCACGGGGCTGGCAGGCTCTGCTCCTCTGCCGCCGCGGTGTGCTGGTGGCACGGGGCTGCGGTGGCTCCGGTTGCCGTGATGCTCACACACGTGGGTGTGGAACCAGGACTGCGCCATGGAGCAGCCCCACGGGCAGGAGGGCGGCAGGTCTCCTCCCCACGCCGGGACGGGCGTGTGGTGCTGCGGCAGAGGTCCCACACGGCCGGGGGGCTGCAGCCCCGTCCAGGGTGCGTGCAGAGGGGGATCCTCGCACGAGTCGCCGTCCTGCACGAGGCTCTGGCGGCCCTTCGGGGTGCAGCTACGGGGTGAAACACAGAACCGTCAATAGCACGGTCCTAATGCTGGTGCTGCAGCAAACCTCTCTGATGTGTGATCAAGCCTCAAGGACAAGATGTTTGTTATTTGCCGTGGAACCACGTGGCCGCTCTCCGATGTAAGGAAAGGCCAAATTGCACTTGTAATTCAAAGGGACCCAGAGCCTTAATGCTGTAAAGCAGCACGCTAATGATGCCCAGCGGGCGCGGGGCACGCGAGCGCGGCCCAAAGGTTGTTGATGGCCTTCCTCTGAACCTCCTCCGCCTGTGACAGGTCCTTGCCTGTGGCCAGCAGAGATGTGATCAAGATGAGGGACGTCTGTGTGTTCATTACGCTGCCTACGCCTCCACTGACACACTTTACATTTAAAATACTGTTGCCATTGAGCCGGAGCATAAACCCCGAGTGTGAGGACGCGGGGAGCTCCGTTAGCAAATGCAAATCCTTCGGTGCTTTGTCCTCTGCGAAGCCTTCGGAAGTCCACGGTCCCCATCTGCCCCACCTCTTGGTAGCTGATAATGACGGCTTTGCAATGCATGTCTAGGTATTTACTTATTTATTTAAATGCTCCACCTGCAGCAAAAGAAGCAACGTTCAGTTCTCAGACTGACGGAGAAGTTGTGGCTGCGCCACGAGCAGAAGCAGGAACTGGTGCACGAGGGCACGCGGGATGCAGAGGGAGAAGAGCGCAGCCGCAGTCCTGGGGGCGAGAGCGGGCAGACAAAAGTATTTCACAAAATAACCTGCTACAAGAACTGTTGATAAGAGAAGCTGACCCCCAAGCTAACTGAATCACGCAAATAATCGTTTCACCACCAAAGCAACACCTAAAGGCTTGAGCGGCTGGAAGGAAACACAACGGGCAGGCGGCTCCTCGAGCACAGCCTCGGCTCCAGCCCCGCGCAGGCTGGTAGTCGTGAGCACTAGCCCTCCTCCTGCCTAGCTACACTAACCCGAGTAGTAAGTAGTTATATTTATCAAAGACCATTTGCTGCAAGTGATTAACGTTAATTTGATTTCCTGTGAGTCAATTTCCTTGAGATATGGTAAATAGGCTATTACCTGTTATTGACCTTTACTTTATTAAAAAGATTTAAAATTAGCATTTATATATATACGTCCTTCCAAAAAAGTTTTTTTAATAAAGAAAAATATTTTTATAATCACATTACACTTACTAGCTGAGGCTGTAGTTCCAAAGTTAATGTTAAATAAAGACGGTAATTAAGAGTGAGTATCATGATGGTTTTTAAACTCATCTAAAGGACTGACCCCTTCCTGCGCCTCCACTCGAATTCTCGCTCCTGAGCAGAGCAGGGTGGGAGCGGAGGCAGGGGCTGGCGGGGGCAGCCAGCGGGTGGGCAGCCTCTGCCCTGCGGGCACCGCTCCTGTTCCCTGCCAGGACGCACCTCGCCCAGGATTGCCAGTCTCCTCCAGGCAGCAGGGCACCAGGAGCTACAGGCATTTAAAGAGATGCTCAGCTCCGGCTTCGTGACAGCTTGCACTCCTGGCAGCCTGATTGTCTCCTAGGTCTGACTCCAGCTGGGCAGGAAGAAATTACATCAACGTTTGATCATGAAAGCAAAAAGTTTATTCATGTTTGAAACTACATATAACTACCACGAGGAAGACTTTTCAATCCAGGGTGTAATCCAGTTAGAAAGTAACACGAAACGGTTTAATACATTAGAATCACTGCCACAAATTATTTTCATGACTCCATCAGTTCCAGAACCGCATACAATACAAAAGAGAAAGAAAGGGCCCCTGTTACACAGGGGCAATGTACAGTACTGAATACTGAAGTCTGTATGCATTACAATTAGTTGTTGGTTTTTGCGTGGATTAGTAACAAGATGAAGAACATTCAAAATGTTTCTCAGTATTTACAACAGTTTCACTGTTTGTGTTAAACCTAAGACCCCCATGTCTCCACTTCCGCTTCTTTAAAAGTTGCCGATGCAACCCTGGTTCATTTAAAAGATTACAATGTACATTACATTTCGTGGGGAAACAAAGAGTTAATTACAAGATGCAAAAAGATAAGAAAGAGACAAACTACAGCGTGAGTATCGTTCAGAGGTAGTAAGTGAGCACTCTAAGCTACAGAACATGTTGAAAGTCTATTGGTTCGTATGAGTTCGCATGAGGTAATAAAGCTGTGTTTGATTGGTGAGATGTATAAATACTCTTTTGCTACACTATGTACAACACTCCATATGATGGTGCTTTTTCTCCTTTGCCTTTTTCCTTTGTTTGTTTGTGGTTTGCTGCCAAGAAGAGGTAACAAGGCTCGGCAGGCGTGTGCAGCACCTAGCTCGTACTGTAAAACCCCGGATCGTGGCTGGCACAGAGATCAGCAGCAAGTGTCTTCAGCTCCTAAGCACAACCTACGGCCGGTGGCGAAAG
>WKFP01014830.1:1183508-1201008 GCA_011057875.1 Pterocles orientalis | reverse complement strand
ATATTTACTCTGATGGCAAGTGGAAACCCAAAAAGGGGGAAAAGCCTCCTGCTCCCTGTGGCCGCAGGTCTCCCTGTTCTCCCTGCAGGGTCCTGCCGCTGCTCAGGACCCGCACCCGGACCCACAGCACTCGTGGAACGCAGGGGCAGCCCCCGGCTGGGGAGGCGGTCGCTAGACCGAGAATTCTCTACAGCAATTTTAAAGCCCATGAATATGAAGGAAAACAAATGGAAGTCACCTCTCAAGGAAATATGAAACTAAACAAACAAAAAAAAAAAGCATTAATTGTTGCAGCTGGAAATGAGAGAAGCAAACTGGAAATGAAGGATGAAAGGGATCTGCTGTGGAGCCCTGGCCCTGGCCACAGAGGCGTTCCAGCCCAGGCTTCGGTGCCGACAGAGGAACAATCTCCGCGTTTATTCATCCTGGCGCCTCGTGTGCAGGCTGCGCGGTCCAGCCTGCGAGGGCCTGAGCACTGTCAGCTCCCGTCGCTCACAGCGAGCGGTAGGACGTTTAGCACCTATCACCATCAAGCCCACAATCCCTCAATTTACTAACATCTGTTTGCCAGGCTTACTGCTCTCTCCCGTTCGGAGTAATGAGGCCAAAAGTACTTCCCAAGCGCAGGAAAGATGAGCACCCCTGCAACGGCCAGACGGACACCAAGAGCACAGCCCTGGCGCCTGATCGCGGGCAGCAACAAACACACACAGAGTTATCTGACCACCTCTGGGCGAAGAACAAGAGCCTTCTCTCCAAGGCTATTACTTTTTAACTCATAAGGCTGAAAAATTGGAATTGCTTATAGTCACGGCTCTAGGAATTTCTCTCTTCTCGCATTATCAAGACTCATAGCTGTAGCAAGGGCTATTCTGCGGTTCATCCCCAAAGATGGGATATTAAAAAACGCTATGGCAAGAGTAATTAATACGTGTATTAATGACTGTATTTACCTGACACCGTGCTTACGGCTCTCCAAGCTATTGTTCCCTGGGTACTCACATTTAAATTATGTGGACTGTACAGTGAATTTCCTCCCAAGCCATCATTGTATCCTCCCGTCTGATTGATAACATGACGCAGGGTATCCACCTTAAAGTAAGCGGAAACAAAATTCATCATTCCGAATCTATTAAAACATCATCACTTACAACAGGCAACATTTTGAATTATGTGAGCCAAAAGGGTTTAGCATCTTCTATGAAAAGCAAATTTATCAATCAAGAATGACTGGCAGAATTTCAACAAATCCTTGCATGTTAAAAACCCAAACCATACATCTTTGCTTCTCACACCAGCCAAACAACAACTTCCTCCCAGCAGTGTGTCCTCTAGGTCCTTCTTAAGCGTCTGCAGCACAGTGCTGTGCATATTTATATGACTGTATGTGCTTGCATGTATGGGAAGAGATTATGGCGTATATACGGCACATAAAGCATGGAGCTGGCCCTGTCTGAAAGGACTGGAAAGGTGACTGAGGAGTGGTGTTTTAATAGCTCAGTTAGATGTGTTCTGACATTTAAATAAATAAAGAAATAAAAGTTCGCCCAATAAATGAAAGATGTTTTCTTTTAAAAAAGAAAAAAAGAAAAATCAAAAAGAAAGGAAAAAAGAAAGAAAATTCACTGGATTTACAGTGTCCATGGAAGTCAGATGCACCCAATCCCATTCCATGAGCTCAAGCCAGAGCCGAATGCATTCACAAAGCTTAAGATTTCAATCAGAAAAAAATCACTCTTTCCTTTATATTTGTGAAATTCAATGCCGGGGTAAGAGTAGGTCACATTCAGGAATATGCAGCCTGCACTCTGCAGCGAGGCACAGACCGTTGAATAGAGCCAGAGTAAGGTGGAATTTTTAGCCCAAACCCTACCCTGCTAGAAAGGCCCGACCTTGGGGCGTTTCTCCTACCTGTGACTGCACATTGGCTCCGACTTGGGACCCCTGGTAAGAATCCCCATTCAGACTCTGCATGTTCATGAACATGTCCCCAGAATTTGGGAGGTTAAAAGAACCAGAAGAACCTGGAAAGGAAAGAGTTAGGTAGCTGAATAACAGAGAGCTGCAAACATATAACCCCCGAGACCTGAGGGCAGGGGAAGGAGAAGCAGACAGGAGAGGAGGAGGAAAGGCAGCACACAGCGGAGGGAGAGCTGCTGGCCCCGGCGCAGGGCGAGTGCGGGCCACCGGCCCCCTGCCCCCCGGCTGGGCGCATCCCGGAGGGGGCTGCCGCAGGGTCTCACCCTGTGCCGGCTGCGCCGCGCTGGGACAGCCCCGTGCACCCCAGGGGAGCTTCTCCCTCTGGAAGGGCAGCCTGCACAGCAACGGGCTTTCACATCAAGAGCTTTCCTCTGGTGGATCGCTCATCATGAGATGAGCACCAAACACTCTGAGAAAAACTCATTTTGAGTCTGTGCTTAACGTCTCCTTCAAAAGGAAATGGCCGGCAATTTCTAATGAGCCGATTTATTACCATCAGAGGAGGAACCTTTTCCTTACTTCTTTTGATTGAGGTTTGGTTTTTTTTTTTTCCCCTGTGGATCTTTATACCCTTTAGAAGTTGTCTACAACTAAGTTGCAGCAAAACACTGTAAATAGCATCAAACACATCTGTGCTTCGTGGAAACCTTCGCCTCTGGAGCCCAAAAAAGCAGCTTCCTCGCTACACACTCCCCCTGCCAGTTTAATGCTTAGATTCGCAAAATGTCAACAACACACTGGCGAGACAATGTTCAAATACTGCAGAAGAACATGTGGTAGAGCAACTCCAAAATGAAAGTTGCATCCTTAGATTTCTCTATATAATATCAACTCCATTCAAGCTACCCAGAGTTTAAATTCTAATGAGTGGATGCTAAAATATTCCAATATTTTGTTCTTATCTTGACAATAAACGTAACAATTCTACAAAAACAGACTTGGAGCTCTGCCTCGTTTTATGTTATTTTCATTGAATGAGAGAAAGCTTAAAATATCTACAGAAACAAAGAAGCTGCCAGGAGCCTGAACCAGGCAAACATTACCACTGCGGGAATGACGTGGGCCCCGTAAGGCTGGGGGAGCATCAGCCCCTGCAGCGCTCCAGCCCGGGGGTCCTGGGGCTGGGTACCACAGCCCGGTCTGCCAGGGAGCTGCAGCCTTCTCAGCCCGACCGAACTCACTCGGGCACCATCGCGGGTCTCCTCTATGGACTGCCCTTTGGGACGCTTTAACACACGGGCCGGGTACGTACCAGAGTTTGGTGTGGTGGGGGAGTTTGTCTGGTTGTTCTGGACGGCGGCGGCCACGGCGTGCGCTGCGGTCACAGCCGTCTTTGCCGCGTAGAGGTTGGCTTCTTCCTGGAACTTCCCAATGTTCTTCTTGTACCTGATTCTCTTATTGCCAAACCAGTTGGACACCTGCAGTGGAGAGAGGTGGGAAGGGTGAAGGACACAGAGCGCTTGACCTGGCAAAGAGGGGTTGTTACGAGTGTCCAGCCCCCAGCCGGTACCTGCTGCAGGTAACTCAGCAGCACCTGAGGATCAGCTAGATATTACCACGGGTATGAGTGTGACCTGGCTCTGCCTCTCTGCTGGCAAACCGGTGCCCGAGGGGTGACTCTTTGATGACAACACATATCCTGGAGCCTGCTGTAGCATTTAGCACAGTGTTGGCTCCTGCTACTACGAGCCATTTATCAACGAAATCAGTGCAAGACCCTAAAACTGCTCAAGGGGGACCATGGTCTGGTTCCGTGAGGGTGAGCAGGCAGCGAGAGCAATTGTTCTTTATTTTTGGGCTGGAACAACCTTGGCAGCCCACTCATAGAATCGTGTTTGGTCGGCTGAAAATGAAAGGAATCATATAAATCAACAATGGCTGGAAAGTCCCTCTGTCATCTCCCTTTGAAGATCCTGTACCAAAGCCAAGATGGCTCACGGGGCACCGACTATGAACCCACACTGGAGCCGCTCAGAAAAGCTTGCACAATCTTTCTCGGTGGCTTTGTTTAACCTCAGCTGCTGTAACAGCTCCTAAATAACAAACCCAGTTTGCAACACAGGTAATGGTCAAGGCTGCCGAGACAAAAAAGCATCTGCAACAACACAGAAGCAGAAGGGAGGGGATTAGCAACAACCCAAGGGGTTATTCCCTACCGCCTGGTGCGGGGTGAGGCAAGGGCTGGGGTCCCACACTCCCCGACTGCTCCCCACCATGAGCCTTGGGGGCTGCAGCACCTCCCACCCCCCCGTGCTCCACCACAGTGCCCGGTAAGGCACCCCGCTGCAGGCAGGAGACAAATCTTGCTGTATTTTATGTAGCACAGCTTTTGTTTAAACACAATTAATGAAAAGCCTCTAGCTTCTAACGGCAATACGAAAGGTACCTTATACGTTCTGTTCCCTCGATAATTCTCCACCACATTCTATATATTGCACTTAATATTACCTTGTCAGTCACAGAGGCAATAATACGTTAATGAAACCTAGCAAATAATTATTGTGGACAATCAGATTATGCTTTATTAACAGTTTCATAATTGAGGAATCTCTGTACCTCAACTGTATTGTCCACGGATGTGCGCGAGACCCCTCTGTTTATGCACGCCCCTGGACCAATCAAACAACAGCCATCACTAATAAAGGTTTATTTAATTCTCACAGTAAAATTTTAATATCACCAGCAGCCTGGGGAAGCCTCAATGAGTGGATTTGCTTGACATCAGATCGTTTCCATTCTGCTAGTCCCAATACTTCTTAATCTTTAATATCAAGGCAATTAAAATTAATGGCCACTCATCCAGAGCCACTGTGGGCAGTGTTTCCTTGACATCAATTGTTTGATGGGATTACCTAGAGGTTAAACTAACAAGCAAGGTTTAATTGGAAGCAATGAGAGGAGCAGCGATCGTACGTTATGTTTAACCCGCACACCACATCTAAATGAATACCCAGAAATGTTAAACTATTCCTGAGCCTAAAGCGCATGCCCTGCGTGCCGGCAGAGCGCGGCGCCCGGGGCTGCCACGGCTGCCCCAGGAACCACAGATCCCTCCGGGTAACACGGTCGCTGCCCTCCCGGCCGAAGGACTCTTCGCTCTCCCGTGCCCTTTCTGCACCCCAGCGAGGGGTACGGCAGAGCATGGCACCACCCGGGGACGTGCCGGGCTCCGGCCAGGCATGCGCCGCCGGCACGGGCAGCTGGACGCAGCCAGGATGGGGCCAGGGCACCGCTGGAGCGGAGGCTGTGCCGGGCAGGATTTAGGCTGGATTCACCGCCACGGCAGATTTCCCCTGCCCACCCGGAGCCACCGGCACAGGCCCCAAGGAGGGACGGGATGCTGGTGCTGGGCTGCCCCGGTCAGCACCGGCACCGGGAGGAGGCGTGGTGCCCTGGCCCCTCACCCAGCCCCACGCTCACCCTGAAAACAAAAGTTGTCTCCATCGCGAGCTGCTTCACAACACATTTTTCATTAAAACAAACTATCTCTTCACATAAAAAAACAATGAACATCTTTCTCCTCCTGATCATTGAAGGCCAATTAATTAATTGAGCTTAATTGTATATCACATTTCAAACAATACTGTTGCACTTATTTATCATGTTAATTGCAATGTTAAATAAAAAGACAATAAATTATTACTTAAATCATCAAGATGCCTAATGTGGGACTGGGGACGGGGCAGGGCTGCCTCACGTCCCCACCCTGGCTGATTTCACAGGATAAATCAGCGCTCGTTCGGCACAGACCCAGCTGACACGCGAGCAGCACTGCTGCAATTAGTGAATTACGTATTTACGGATCACGGAAATTTTGCCATTGCGTTTCTAAGTGTTGTTTGTAGCACGCAGTTTATGTTCCATACCTAGCCAAATGGCATAAAATAGAAATTTTGAAAATCAATGTGGCACAATTATGGTACATGATTTAAAGCTAAGAGTTTTACCTCTAGAGACTATCTAATTAAGCTTCTATCTTTTTTTCCTTCCTTCCCATAGAAAGTCAAGGAGCCTGTCTGTCCACAGCCCTCCCTGTCCATCCGCTTACAGAAACAAGCGGACACGGGCTCAGAAGAAGCAGGGGCAGGAGGGGTGTTGAAACCCGGCTTCTGCATTCTTTCTCTAAAAGAATTTTAAATATATTCTCTTGTCAAGCACATCCTTCTTTTGTTTGAAGCAGTGAAAAATTTTATTGCTGTAATCCACTGACACGCTTTCAGCAATGACTCTGCCCTTTCTGCAGCCCACATGATAGACTGATGGTTGTTCATGACACCCTGGAAGAGGCTCATCTGCAAAAGTATAAAACATCAGCCTCGCAGCCATGGCGAGGGGAGAACAGATGATACAGTTTATCTCCCTCCAACACGTGCTGATGGGGTAGCTCTAAATTACAGCCAACGATGTTCTCCGTTAAGGACATTTTTTTCCCCAGAATTACCTTTTCCGTACTCTTAAAAATGAAATTGTGCGAGGTGTTCATCTTAATAAATAGTTTGTCTTTATGCTTTTCCTGAAAAACCTTCTCTACATATTATTTTAAACACCGATATCAAAACTGGAACCATCTATCTCCCATCTGCAACTAACTGATGCTGGGAGACAATTTTCTCTGCAGCTCAGTAAAGTGCTATGGCAGCAAGATTTCCAGTGAGCTGCCTAATCTGGGGAGAAGACGACCCAAAACACTCACTAATTAAGTGTCTGAGGGAGAAAATGTTCTGCCACAAGTCTGCCCCCAAGGATTTACACAGCACTGGCAGCCCCAGAGAGCAGCACCCTGCATCATCGGGGAGAGGGCACAGGGCCAGCCCGGCTCAGCCAGAGAGGGGACAAACCTCTTCAGCAGACACGAACCACAGCCTCCAGGAGTCTGGAAAGCCCTCCATTCTTTTTTTTTTTTTTTTCTTTCCATTTTCCAGCAGTTTGCCCCTCTGGGGCGCTTGCAGCACGGGAGGTAAGCAGGGCACGGTGCCAGGCAGGGCGAGTCGGAAGGACTCCAGGGTGAGGCTGGGAACACGTGTGCGCAGAGATTTTCCATGAGAGCCCTGTGCAAGGTGCAGCTCAGCCACTCGCTTGGATGCCATTGCTTATCCCAGCAACGCTCCTCCTGACTGCTCAATTCACCCTGATTTCTGGGTTGCACCCTCCGACTTCTGCTGCCAGCCACCGCAGAGCCTGCGCGGGGCGATTTCCCTGCTCGCTCTGAGCTTTTCTGCTAGGTGGCCTCAAACATGTACACACCTTTCAGCACAAAGAAAAACAACTCCAGGCCGGTTTGACCTAGTGAATACCAACGAACCCCACAGTCCGCTGGGCAGCCTTTGGAAGTGCCAAAACCAGAGATTAGGAAACCCATAATATCCACATGGTCTGTCTGCAACAGGAGCTTGTGCAACCAGCTGAGCACGGGCACGCTCCTCTCCTGTTAGATGGCACACAGCCCCGTTTCCAGTCTTTCCCGTCCTCCGGAGCTTTTCCCAGCCGTTCCCAGTGATGCTCTGGCCACACACCGCTGCAGCCCGTGCCGGGCTGTGTGCCCAGCGCTGCCCGTGCTCTGGGCTGGGAACGGGACCCTGCAGAGCTCAGGGTGCTGCATGTGCTGCTACGGAGGACGCGGTGCAGCTACTCCCATCGCTCACCCACGCTTCCTAATGGATTCAAGAAACAACTAATTCATGCTCGTATCAAATATTAAAGAGACAAACCCATATTCACAGCACAGGCTCACTGCTGCTGCTGCATTTTTGGGCCAGCTGCCTGCCTTTTATTTCATCCTACAACATATACATTAAATCTTATCAAACAACCAATTAAGAAAGAAATCAGATCTATTAGCACTAGAAGCAATCAGTTATGGCTCCTCAAGTGTTCCATCTCATTTCCTTCAGTCGCTTCAGCCTTATCTAGATCCAGCTTTTTATCTGTCCACTCTGCGGGATCGCTAACTCCCTCCCTGCCAGGCACCGTGCCCGTCCGCTGCCTGGACAGAAGCCATCTCCTCAGCACCTGCTGTGCTCTCTGCACCACGCCATCTCCCCCAGTTACATTTTGCCAGCAGAACTGAAGAACTTTTGGGTTCTCCAAACCGGTGTCGAAGGCATTGCCCCTCCTAACTGCACAGCAGGCTGCCTCGGCTCATGCGGCAAGACTTTTGGACGCTGCTTGCTGGAGGAATTGCTACAAACCAACTCATGCCAAGGGGACTGAAACCAGCAACAAGCCGTAGGGCTGCAGACGAAGATGCCCTGGTACTCGGGCGCTCTCAGGCTGCTTGGCTGGTCCCAGGGATGCCTGTGGGCACGGAGGAGCTGCCCAGCGGCCACCACGGCTGCCCCTGGACCTGCCGGGGCTGCAGTCGCTCGCACGACGCTAACAGCGATGATGGAGCAATGTGAGAGGGAACGAGTTCAGTGCTGAACTTCCTCCTGCAAAATTCCTGCCCATCACCACAGCCACTCGTAAATGGACTGGGAGAAACTCTCCCCATCTCCATCCCTCTCCTTCCCTGGCACCAGGCGCTTCCCACCCGCTCGGAGCGACACACACCGTGTGCCGAGGAACGGGCCAGGAGCGAGCAAGGCACACGCACGCATCCTCCGGCCACCCATGCGTCAGGGCAGTTGTGCCAGGGTCTGTACGGGGGGGCATCCAAAATCCAGTAATACCGAACCTGGGGGAGATGGGCGGCCTTTTGTTTGAAAGTCTTTAACAAAGTGCCTGAAGTTTTCATGCATTCAAGGGAGACCTATAAAGTAAATCTCAACTCAGGTCTTAATTATAAAGCTAAAGGTTGCATTGCTAATAATGCCAATACTGCAGCCTGCGATCATTAATAGTTAACACATTCGCCGCAGGCATTGTTCTGCTAAAGGACCTGAAATATTGATAAGCGGAGCCGCTGGAGCCGCGAGGAGGTGGCACACCAGCCCTCGCCATGGGCAGCGGGGCGGCTGGAGAACCTGGAAACTGCTGGGGAGCTTTCCCTGCCACCCAAGGACCACCTCTCCCGAGCTGCATGAGCCAAATTTGCCGTGGAAATAATCTGGTTTTCCATCAAACATACAGGCCACAAGAAATGCAAAGCGCTGTTTTGCTCTGTAAGCTATCTGGTGACGGAAAGGTGAAGGAAAGCTCGACGGAGGAGTGCCATCAGCCCGGACACCGCTGTGGGACACCCGTCCGGAGCTGTATGCGTACACAGAAAGCAGCCGTAGGCAACGACAGCGCGCAGCTCTGACGAGGCAGATGCTGATTTTCTTGCTTTAACCTCCCAGTAACACCTGTTCCATGCGATAAAAGGAGCAAATCCGCCTAACACATTTCTGCTACGGAGAAACCACCCCAGTCACTTCAGTATACTGAGAGGCTGGATTTCTGGCTGGCGTAGGAAAAAAACTTCAAGCAATCAAAGAAATTCTGATCCACAGAGATAGATTATATGTTTGTCAATAACCTGGCCTTCCCCCGAAATCACGGAACCTCGTAATGAATTCAGAACAGACAGCGAGGCTCAGCCGGGAATCTCCCCAACCGCGCAGAGAGAAAGCTGCCGCAGAGCAGGGGGCTGACCTTACCGCCTCTGCATTTCTACCTTTGTCTGTGCACGCACACTCTGTACCCCAGCACAACCCCGGCTGCCCGCCGGCACGCTGCCTGTCCTGCGAGCTCCGTCTCGTTCCACCACTCTGCTGAACTTGACCACGGTCAACAACGCAAACGCGAAGGGATTACAAAGGTGCACCGGGAGGGACCTGCTCCGTATCGCACGCCTCTGTCGGGAGCACACCCCAGAGCCCGGAGGGGGATGGCAGCATTTCACAGGAGCCGGGAGGTCGACACGCTGCCCAGGGCACGGAGGGGCAGGGGCCAGACCCACCCGCTGCTCACCTGCGATACTGTGATGCTGCATTTCTTTGCCAGCTCTTCTTTGGCTTCTTCACTGGGGTAGGGGTTACTGAGGTGGGAGTAAAAATACTCGTTCAAGATTTCTGTGGCTTGTTTACTGAAGTTACGCCTTTTCCGTCTGAAACGAGAAAAGAAAACCAGAGCTGTTCTTCCAGACGCAAACAGGACGCCGGCAGGGCCAGCCGGGGTGGAAATGTCCCCGTTTCACGCGCCCGTGCCGCAGCAACACGACAGCGCTGTCGCAGTACCCCCATCCCTTTGGTCCAGCCCCCCCTGGCTGTGCACAGGGGGCTGCAGCGCCCACAGCCCCGCACCCTGCCCTGCAGAGGTCTGGGGTCTGCTTCGGGCTTCGCACCATCCACCTCCACCTGGGGTTTCATCCCGTGGGACATGGGCCATGTCCATGTGCTGTGGCAGAAAACACGACGAAGCGAAAGGCGAGGCAGCACCTCTGCACCCAACCCAGAACCTGCCGGCTGCTGAACCGTTCCGTGCCTGAGGAACCTCCTTCCCCTCAGTGGGAGGTCAGCCGGGGCTTTGGCATAGGCACCCGGGGTGAGCGCGGTGGCAAAGGCCAGGGTGACCCCACTGCCGTGTCCTTACGTAGCACCCACGGAGCTAATTGGCTTCTGGGAGCAAGTGGCTTTGGGGGCTTTGCGGGGGAGACCCATCTGTGCACCCTGCTGCCGCGGGCTGAGTGGCGCCCAGGCTCTCACGCCGCCGGGGACGGGTACCGAGGCGTGCAGCCTTGCAGGAGAGCGAAGCCTTTCTGCAGCACACCTCCCGGCGTGCCCTCCAGCAGCGAGGCAGCACGGCCGGGAGCAGCACAGCCCCTCCAGCACACAAGCAGCCGGCTGCCGCCGCGCTCTCACCACACAGGTTATGGCAGCAGCATCTGCACAGCTGCCATGCCTTCCCTCCATGCCAACATCGGCTGCTCTCCTTCTCCCCAGAACATCCCCTCGAAAGCACCAGTTAAACATTTCCTTCGGAGCTCCCTTCCCCTCAGGGCTGGTTGCAATCAAACTGCCGGCGCCCGAGGCCAGCAGCAGCCGCGGCAATCCCCAGCTCTCTCTTCCAGCAGCACCGTGATGCTGCTAACTACACTGTATCCTGGAGCAGGCAGACTCTCTCCCTAGAGCTATGTTTATCTCATTACTGTGCTTCCGCTCATTTTGCCTTATTTACCTTCCTCCTTTTTAAAGAAATCACTTTAAAATGTGCATCTGCAAGCTCTACCTTTTGCAGTTACTGGAGCTCTCCATAGACATTTCCTCCAACTGTTTGTAATTACCCTAATTTGCCACACCTGCCAGTGACCTCCTTGTTAATAAAATTATTTTGCTCTTGTTTAGCTCCTCACAGCTTTCAGGTGTGAAGCAGGAGTTGGCTGCTGAGGGGAGGCTCTGCGTGGTGCCGGCTGCTCCTCCCGGCTCTGCTGGGCTCAGCTCCGGCTCTGCCAGCTGCCCTGCTCTCTGGAGGGGAGTCCTGCGAAAGGGATGGGACTCCATCGGGGATGGATGTACCACCTCCTCAGGGCTTCCCAACAAACCTGGCCATGCCTATAAACCTGCTCCTAATCCCACCTGCCTGTTTCCTGGCAGCCTGCAGAAGCAGCAGCCGCTCTGGAGGCTGGCAGGCTGTGGGGACGGGTGCTGAGCTCCGGCAGTGACGTGGGTGTCCAAGGGATGTGCATGTTGGCTGCGAGTTCGAGAGGTGCTGCCTTCTCCCACGCCCCGGTTGGGAGACGGGCCAGTAGATCTGGCTTTCGGGAGCATCATCGCCCTTCTTACCACGGGCACGCGCAGCTGCTAACCCAGCGCCAGCTGCAGCCCGTGGGCACGTCCCTCCCGGAGAGCGTGGCTCTTCCATTACGGGGTCAGGGTTTTGCAGGGCTGGCCTTATGCTGCGAGACATCGGAACCATTTAAATAGCTGCTGGGGTGACAAAGCAGCCCTGTGCACAAACTGGTGTGACTCCTGTACAAGCAGGGTACACAAGCATCGGGTAAACAAGCCTAGACTTTGCAGTAAAATATGCAGAAAAGACGTTGGTGTTAGCGCAGGAGAGCCCCTTTCACAGCAGCTGCTGGGTGATGGGTCCCGGGCTCGGGCTGGGGCAGACCAGTGGCTCCCAGCAGGTCCCTGCCCACGCAGCAATCCCTGGGCTCCACAACAACTGCCCCTTCCACGCCCAGAACAGCCCTGGCACTCGCCTCTGCCTTACCTGGCATCGAGGAACCTCGATCTTAAGATCATTACTGCTTCGCAAGTACTTTGTTTGAGCTGCATCTGGATGGAGCTGAACTTTCGATGGATGATGCCCACCATCCTTTCGATCTCCTTGGGAGAAATGGGACGTGTCCGGCTCTGTTCTCTGAGGAGGTTCATCACATGCGTGGTGAATTCATTACACGCCTGCAGAGGAAGGAGACGCTTAGGAATTGTTCTGTGCCACCCCACGAGGACACAACCTCGGGCATGGCTGTCGGGGAGAAGGCAGTGCTGGGGGGACTGGGGGAAGATGTGAGCGGGGACCAGCACGCGCTCCGCAGCCGAGTGAGCCAAGCCCGGGATGGGCAGGGCTGACACCCCGCAGCACGCGAGGAGCTCCACACCTCTCTGAGTGCCACACGTGTCCCCTCAGAGGGTGGGTTTCAGCAAAGCTGCGCCCGAGCCGGGCCCGTGCTGCGCTGCCGAGGAGCTGCCGGAGGCAGGGCACAAGGAGCCATCAGTGATCAGTGGACTGCGCACGTGGACGGACACAAGGGTACAAACTTCTCCAGGCTGCACCATCACCAGACACCACCCGGTCCGAGCCCCCGCACGACCAGGCGCTGCCGTCCCGGCTCCCCCAGGCAGGCTGGGGGCTGCCACCACTGCTGCTGATTTACGCCTCCCCTCCCTCGTCCTAAAACACCCCCCGGCCTGCTCCCTGCGAGGCAGAGCTGCGTGGCGGCCACGGGGCTAATCCCCTCCTGGGGGCCAGCCTGGCGCTGGGGCACATTTTGGGCACTAACCTGCCTGGCGTGACTGCGGGAGCGTCGGCTGTGCAAGGGCCAGCACCGTGGCGTGCCGCTGGGCTGTGATCACAGCCAAACAGGGCCACAGGATTTCGCTCTCGTGCATCTAATGTAACGGGCGATGGGCACCACGCTCAGCAGCCAGTAAATCAAGTGGAGAAAACACTGGAAGTGTCTCCTCCAGACCCTGTACGTTACGGATCTGTTTGACTCCAGATCCCCCTTTTCCTCTAAAGCCAGGGTGAAAAATACGCACTTGATTTGTCTGACAACTATATTTTCAGGGCTTCTCCTGCATTTCAATAAATTGTGCGAGGGAAAGAGTTAAAAGTGAAAAGTTTATGCATCTAAAAACTCATAATTTCCTATAACATTTGCTGAACGTCTTGCAACTTATTAAGTGAAGCCATCTATGAATGCAAATGCTGATTAGCAATTTGGCAATAGCCCAACATTTGCAGAATTCACATAGCTTTTCTTTAAACCCGTAGTTCATACATGATTAATTAGAACATCTCATTTATGTAGTGTGCACTTTAGCTCATTACTCTAAGTAAAATTCGTTAAGTATTTACATTTAGATAATTAAAATCTGGGTACACCCTTAAGAAAGATGCATACACTTCAGGCAAAGTGATTTTTTTTTCTTTACACTACTGAAAGTAAATTACAGGCTAATTTACATCCTCGCAGCACCCGTTTGGAGGCAGCGCTCTGGTGAGGCTCGGCAAGGCTCGGTGAGCCTTGGCACAGATGCCCCTCGCCTGCCACTGCCGAACACACCGAGGCCACCGTGCTGGAGGCTGCGCCAGCTCTCCATCGCTCCCAGCTCTCCATCATTCCCAGCTCTCCATCGCTCCCAACTCTCCATCGCTCCCAGCTCTCCATCGCTCCCAGCTCTCCATCATTCCCAGCTCTCCATCGCTCCTAGCTCTCCATCATTCCCAGTTCTCCATCGCTCCCAGCTCTCCATCATTCCCAGTTCTCCATCATTCCCAATTCTCCATCGCTTCCAGCTCTCCATCACTCCCAGCTCTCCACTGCTTCCAGCTCTCCATTGCTCCACCCCAGCACACCATTGTTCCACCCCAGCACACCACCGCTCCACCCCAGCACACCATCGCTGAAAGACCATCTCAGGCACACAGCTTGCCACATGCCCCCTTGTTCGCAAATCTGGGGAATTCCATTTGAAAATACAGTAGAAATGGCAACTGCTGCATTAAAAATCATTCCAGATATGTCTTTTCTATGAGAAATATTTCCCCACAAACACAGTATCAAAAATTGGATGTTTCAAAGCTCAAGTGAGTTTCTTGCTTTCAAGAAGCAAAAATCTTTCCCTGGATTTACTTAATTGCTCCGTTTGGTCCCAGCTCCTCAGCAAGGCTGGTCTGAATTTCCCTCCACCAGCACCTCCCCTCTGCAGAGCCGCTTCAGAGCAGCACAGTGGGAGTCAGCTCCGAAGACTCTGATGCTTTGTCTTGTTTTCTCTTATTTATTTATAGCGCCTGAGCTACTTGATCCCTTTTTCAGTCCTATTTTTCAGGCCTCCTCTTGGTGCCCGAGACATTCCTAATAATGTCAGGTTATAAGCAATGGCCTTGTTAACCTGCTCAGAAACCTCGCAGAGCGCGGACGCTCCTGCTAGCCTTCATGCTTCACCAGGAGTCCTCGGACGAGCGCGAGAAAGAGAGGAAATGGCCCAAAACAGTCTTGAGGGGCAGGGTGCCAGGCAGCGCTCCACGGGGCTGGCGGCGTCTCCTGAGCAGCCAGACCTCACCCCAGTTTGGGGTGAATTCAGAAGACATCTGTGAACTCAGGAAGCAGGTTCCCAGCTGCTCCGGGAGGCCTGGGACCCTTACAGTACTTTTGCCTACAGCAAAAAATGTATTTCAGTGTAATTATAGAAGATAGCTTTCAATATGTCATCTCTATTATAGCAGCTGTAAATTATGGACGGAGCTGCCTGTGTACGGCCGTTTCTCCCGGCGCACGGCGAGGGGAGAGCTGTGTGATGGCGTGACACACTTTCCATTTCTCTTTTTTTTTTTTTTTTTCTCCCCGAGTGCATTCCCCTAACTGGCAACAAACGTCAGGATCAAACTCTGCCTGGAAAGCGTCTCCGGGAAGCTGCTCTGGTTCCAGGGCACGAGGAGGGCAGGGGGGTACCTGCACGGGGCTGAGCTCGCCCCGGCTGCGGGAGGGTACCCGCCTCGCCGCAACCTGCAGCCGCTGCAGCAGAGATGCAAAGTCCCAGCTGCCTCTCGGCTGCGGAGACAAACCATCAGGAGACAGCTGCTGCAAGGCTGGGGAAATTATCATATTTCTGCGGAGCCGGCGTTGCTGGGTGTCAGGATCAGCGGGAAGCGTTCATGTTCCAGATCGGCTCCACCTCTCTCTCCTTCTCCGAGCAGCACTTGAGCATCTTCCAAAGTTTCCCGCGGTGTGGACGGATGGCTGTGACATTTCAGCCGAAACCTTTGTAAATGGAGCTCCAGGGCTAAAACCGCTCCCGCTTCCCCCACATCATTAAACTTATTAGAGTCGAGGGACACTGGCCAGGAGACGGCCGCAAGCGCCGACCTGCATTTGCGTTGGCCCCAGCTCCGTCTCCTGCCCGTGTCCCTGCGGTTTTGCGAGACACGCCGCAGCTGGATGGTGCTCGGTAACCCGGCAGCTGTCCCCGTGCCGGAACCCTGCCGCGCCGGGAGAGCCCACAGGGCCGCACAGGACCATTGGGGTCCTTGGAGAGCGCGGAGGGGGGTTCGTTTGAGGGAGAAAAGGAGATTTGCACAAAGCCCCTGTCAGTTACTCACTCAGTTATTTGTTCCCCACCTGAACAAACCGGTGAAAGAGGCGGCACGGACGAGGCGGTACCGCCGGCACCTGAACCACGCCGGCCTCATGCCACCCAGGCCACGGTGCCGCCAGCGCCTGTCACAGCCCGTGCCTTGGGTTCAGGGGCACGAACCAGCAGCAAAGCGGCCTGTCGGAGGCTCTGCGTGTGAAGAAAGGGAAACTCCAGAATGAGGAGTTATTGCGGCGCCCAGGCCCCGTGCTGTGGCGCAGGGCTGGGGAAGGGGCCGGGCAGGACAGCGCGCTCTTCTCCTCACCCTCGCGGTTTCGAGCGGTTTGATCGCTGCCTCCGCGTCTCTTTTGTGGTTTTGGTCCCGACGCTTCGCCGCGATGGGCTGCACGAGGGCAGGGCTGCCCCGGCTCAGCTCGGGAAACCACGGGCTGACGAGGCCGCCGAGCTGACGAGGCTCAGGCCTGTCAGGACACCTCTGGGAGGGGAAAACGAAGACATCGCTTGAAGCTCACGAGGGCCAGGGGTCTCCTGCCATTCCTCCCTCCCTCCTCTCCTTTGACGCCCCTGTTCATTGCAAAACCAGAACAGAGAGGAGGCAGAGCAGCTCTCCCCCAGATTACAGGGACCCCAGGACGGTGCAGCCCCCAGCCCCATGGGCAGGAGCCATGCTGGGCCCAGCACCAGCCGGCAGCACGTGGCAACCCCTCCGGGTGCCACCGGCGTGGCTCCCCAGGTCCCTGTGGGGAACGTGAACCCACGGGTCTCTGCAGCCTGCTCTTCACTCCAGACAAAGCCACTGGGTGCTGGTGCCCGCCTGAACCAGGATTTCCGTATTTCCCGTCCACAGCGGCAGCTCCCAAAGCCAGGCCCGGTGCTGTGCCGTCACCTTGCCACCTGCTCCCTCACACCCTGCCCTGGCCGAGCCATCACGGCCGAGCCTTGCACCAGAGCCTCCCGCCGCCAGCTCTGGGAGCCCAGGGCTGCGATCGCCAGCACGGCCCACACCCGCCTGCGCTCCTCCACACACCAGACCCAGCCTGGCAACACCGCACCGCGGGGCACGACAGCGGCACCGCGTGATGGACAACCCTCCTCTGTCCCTCTCCAGGCCGGCTCGAAGGGAGAACCACGGGCTGGGGTGTTGCTTTTATGTGGTTACCGACAACAGGAAACACTCGGGCACGCACGACACGCGTCCTGGGTCCAGCGAGCGGCTCCCGGCAGCCCAACACGCTCCCGCAGCATCGCGGCTCTTTACGGGGAGAGGGGTGGGGAGGGGAGGAAGGGCCGTGGTCCGGAGCCCCGGCAGCGGCGGGCGCGGGCAAGCGGAGGAAGCAGCGGCAGGTACACGTACGACCGAGAGGCTGATGTCTGACCTGTTCATATTTCTCCAGCTCTGTGTGATAGATTTGTCTGATCTGGGTCAATTTGGCTCTGTAATCTGAGTGTTCAATAGAGTTATCTGAAGACCCTCCAGAGGCTGCTGCGGCTGCAGCTGCTGCCGCCGATCCCCCACCTTTCTCCGGACCTGAGACTCCTTCTGCCAGAAGCATATTGTCTAGTCTCATTAGCTGGGGATCGGGAGGGTCTTCCTCCTGGGCTCCTCGGATGCTCAAACCTTGGGCAGAAAAGAGAAAACAAGAGAAAACACAGTCAGTATTTCTCGCACCTGCCCGGCCGCTGCCCGCTCGCTGCACGCCTGCGAGGAGCCCTCCTGCCCCTGGGCCACAGGGACCGTCCTGCCCACAGCCCTGCCGCCGTCCCTGCAGCTGCACCCC
>WKFP01014830.1:1178947-1182127 GCA_011057875.1 Pterocles orientalis | reverse complement strand
TACCGACAACAGGAAACACTCGGGCACGCACGACACGCGTCCTGGGTCCAGCGAGCGGCTCCCGGCAGCCCAACACGCTCCCGCAGCATCGCGGCTCTTTACGGGGAGAGGGGTGGGGAGGGGAGGAAGGGCCGTGGTCCGGAGCCCCGGCAGCGGCGGGCGCGGGCAAGCGGAGGAAGCAGCGGCAGGTACACGTACGACCGAGAGGCTGATGTCTGACCTGTTCATATTTCTCCAGCTCTGTGTGATAGATTTGTCTGATCTGGGTCAATTTGGCTCTGTAATCTGAGTGTTCAATAGAGTTATCTGAAGACCCTCCAGAGGCTGCTGCGGCTGCAGCTGCTGCCGCCGATCCCCCACCTTTCTCCGGACCTGAGACTCCTTCTGCCAGAAGCATATTGTCTAGTCTCATTAGCTGGGGATCGGGAGGGTCTTCCTCCTGGGCTCCTCGGATGCTCAAACCTTGGGCAGAAAAGAGAAAACAAGAGAAAACACAGTCAGTATTTCTCGCACCTGCCCGGCCGCTGCCCGCTCGCTGCACGCCTGCGAGGAGCCCTCCTGCCCCTGGGCCACAGGGACCGTCCTGCCCACAGCCCTGCCGCCGTCCCTGCAGCTGCACCCCAGTGGGCACTGGTCCTGCCCACAGCTCGGACATGCCCGCAGCCCTGCCAACTGTGCCCGTGGTGGTACCCCAATGGGCACTGGTCCTGTCCACAGACCTGCCACTGTCCCCGCGGTGGTACCCCAATGGGCACTGGTCCTGCCCACAGACCTGCCACTGTCCCCGCGGTGGTACCCCAATGGGCACTGGTCCTGCCCACAGACCTGCCACTGTCCCCGCGGTGGTACCCCAATGGGCACTGGTCCTGCCCACAGACTGCCGTCCCTGCAGCCGTACCCCAACGGCACCCTCCTCCAGGCAGCCCCGCAAACCGCAGCCCAGGCAGTGCCGCAGGGTGACAGCAGTGCCGTAGGACCCTCTCAGTTCCCATACAGAGTGGGAACATCTGCAAGAGGCTTTTAAAGCACCCTGCAGAACGTCAAACACTTCACTGTAAGTACTGAAGGAGTATTCGCGTGAGTACAGACATACACCTTCCGGTTGTTTTCCAAGGCACGGATAAATCTACGCAAGGCTGGCATCATCCTGGACATTATATCACTTTGATGCAAGACCGTGTGGTAAAAGTAATTGCATTATTTATTTGGAAATAATTGATTTGCTTCTCATTTCCTTCCAAACGGATCTAAGCACCACGTTACTCTCACAGAGGCGGGCACCCCTGGGTTCCACCCCTCCTGCGAGGTCCACGCGCTGGTTTGAAATGCCTGGGGAAAGCGCTGCCACTCGCTCCTCAACTAAAGGAGACCTCAGGAGAGAAGCAGGGAGGTGCTGCGGTTCCCACCGGCACAAATCCCGCGGACGCAGCCGTTTCCATGTGTGCCACACAGGTGGAGCTGGAATTGCACAGGGGAGGAGGGAAATGGTGGAGACAGAAGTGGGAGCATCGCCTCGGGAGCAGCTCCCGGCTGCTCACTGACTGAGGACAGACAAGGAGGAATTAAACTTCCCCTTGCCGTGCAGGAATTTGGTTGCTATCATGATGCTGGGATACTGCGGATGTGTTTAACATCACCAGTGCTCTTGCACTGTATTGTTGGGAACAACATTTAAAATCTCGTTTTTGTTTTAAATCAAGAACTTCCAAAGTGATGCTCAGTCAGCAATCTCCTCTGCATCCTATAGATCAAGGCTGACAATTTGTAAGTTTAATCAGGTCATGCAGGCATGGTGCCAAGCTGTTATCCACAGCGCCAAAAAGAAAGTTTAAAAATAATTACAGTAGTACCAAAATCACTAGAGCCGTGGCTTCTGGAATCAACATTTCCATTAAAGATGTGATGCAGCCGTGTACATCCCAGCCCAATTAACCTCTTTAAATCTGTTTAAGAGCAGGTATGTGTGCTCTGGATAGAGTGGGTCCTGGGGGTTTGCCGTTGGCACCCTGCGTGTTTGCCCTGGCGCCTGCGCCTGTCTCCGCTCCTGGCAGCGGCGCGGGCTCCGAAGGGGCTGTACCAGCCGGGGCAGCACCATCCGCAGCTGCCGCGCTCACAGCTCAGCACCAGCAACACCGGGACCAGCAGCCGCTCCCCTACACACAGATCTCAGCCCTGTGCCCTAACCCCCTGCAGAGTGGGATGTGACCCCCTGACCAGCCATCCTGCCAGCCTCCAGAAAGCCCAGCACTAATTCTGCTCTAAAATACACATTTTAAACCTGTCACCTTCATTTAAAACTACAATTCCATATATTTTCATGGGAATAATAAAAATATCTCATCATCTCTTTAAATTATTCCTGTTGCCTGTTCAGAGGTCCACAGATGAGCCCAGACTGAGGGTCCTGGCGCACCCCTGGGCTGGCACACACGTGCTGGGGACAGCCCTGGCACGCTCTGGCCGCCGTGCTGCTGCCTGAGCGCGTGGCCGGGGAGGGTGACGCCGCACGCAGGGTCCCCATGGCAGGAGGGGTGGTGGTCCCCAGCCCAGCGAGCCCCGCGCCCACCCCAGCTGCGCAGAGCCGGCACGGCTGTGTCGGGACCGCTCTGTCCCTCGCCCCCGCCTTCCCCCGGCCTCGCTGCCCTTGCTCTTGCACAACTCCTGGCCCGTGCGGTGCTGCTGCGCTGCGTTGGCGAGCTGTTCCTCCTGTTTATCCAGTGTGTTTAACAATGTTCTGGTTTTAATCCGCTCCAGCTCCTGTTCCTCTCCCATGAATGACTCCTACTGTTGTTTCTCTCTCTGCCTCTGGACCGTCTCTCAGCCCGCGTTTCCTGTGCTCTGTTCCAGCTGGTTTTGCCCAGCTGCATCTCTGCTACGATGAACCTCGTCCACCCTCCCAGTATCACTCCCAGCACTCCCACTCCGCTCCCCTGACGCTGCCAGATGCCCGGCCAAAATCTGCGGTGGAAGGATTTGGTACAATTGCTGCCACGGCTGCATCACCGGCTTCCACGAACAGGCCAAAGATTAAAGGGCTTTGTCCCAAACGACGCTATCCACCCAGACTGAAATTAATATTCAGAATCCCCATCCTCCTGGTGCAAACCTGACAAAGGACAGCCCGCGCTCCCCAAGGGTTACACACAAAAGCCGATGTCTGCCGTGGAGGCTGAAGGAGCC
>WKFP01014830.1:1141447-1176447 GCA_011057875.1 Pterocles orientalis | reverse complement strand
GGAGCCTGACGTGGAGAGCGCGCCTGACATTTTTATCATATATGTCCATTTCTATTTGGAAAATCAGAAGAATAAAAATGATTACTCCGCTGCCCAAACCAACCTTCCTAAAACAGCCTGGCGAGATTTGTTTACATGCTGGGAAACTGCTTACTACGAATTCATAAATCTCTGATTCTGAAGCATTTCCCCTGATGCTTGAATTGAAGATATGACTGGAAAGATTCTCTGTAATGCTCTTCCACACCTCCATTTCCTTCACTACCAACACATAAACTGTCAATCCTCAGCTTTATTACATTCCCCTTCATTATAAGGCTCCTGGCAGGATGCCTGTTTCTAACCCAACTTTCCTCCTCGCCCATGAAAAAAATCGGTTGATGACCTTTGCGAAAGGTTCAATAAAAAGCAGGGTGGATGCTAATAAAAAATCATGAGTGTCTTTGTCTCTATGCAGGGCTCGGACGTCAGAGAGCGACACGCTGGATTTATAGAGGTCTTGGGCTTTCCTTACAGGCACTGGGAAAAGTTAAAAGGAAATTTATTAGTTTGCAAAAAAAAAAAATTCTATTAAAACCAAAGATGCTGAAGAAATGCCTGATTCTAAAACGTTATGTAGATGCTGTTGAAGGAACAAAACCACCCTGGGATGAGATGCATCTTTATTTTAGCTAGCAGGAGCTAGACGGGGTTGAGGAGAGGCCAGAGCGTGCTCTTGGAGTCCCGTGTGCTGCTGCCGCTGCTCCTGCCCCACTCCCGTCTGACCGGACCAGGGTAATCCGGCAAATGGGTCCCTGCCCACGGCACAGCCCCGGCACAGCGCCCGCTCCTCCCGACGCCCGCGGGGTCCCTCCATCGCCGCACCAGCGGCCGAACACCTCCTCCGGGCGAGGCCAAGCCCGCGGCACAGCTCCCACGGGCACCATCGCCCTGTGACACCAGCAGGGACAGGGCTGCAGGGAACCACCTCCCACAACCAGGAGCCTCCAGGAGCAACCCCCGCACGCAGAAGAAGGTGCGGTTACCACGGCCGGCGTTCAAACGTTGTGGTGTTATAATCTTAAACAAGATGGATAGACACCCAGCACTGCATCCAGCAGCTAAAAGTGAGCCCCATAACGTCTGAACGCTCTTCACATGAAAATGCAGTAATATACATTCCTCCAAGCTACTGTGTGTCCAACCTAAATATCATCAGTATGAAAGTTTACAACCTTGAAATAAAAAAAATGTTCACAACAGAAACAAATCTTTCCTGTGATTACAACTTTTATCAGATTTATAGCACAGTGCTGTACTTTTCATAGAAAATATGAAATAACTTTTTATAGAAAATATGAAATAACCGGTATTTTTATAAATTGAGTTCTTGCTACAGATTTTATGTTGGCCACATTTATTTCCCGTTGTAAATTATGTCCAAGTTTGTGCAGTTTTACTGCATTGTCTCTCTCCTTACTTTTTACAGATCTCTACGTTTCCGATGCCATTTTCTTCTTTTGGATTGTTCTATTTTTCTTGCTTACTTTTGACTTGCACTTAGTGCTAGGATGTCAGTCTTATTTGTGCTCAGCCTGAGGAGGCAGAGCACTCGATAGCTCCTCATCACGCCCCGCCGTGCCCCAGAGACCCCTTCCACCGCAGGGCCGCCAGCGGGGAGGGAGCTGCGCAAGGGCCGGGTTCAGGAGTTAATTACATTTGCTCGAGTGATCCACTTTCATCTGCAATCCCGAGCACAGACTGCTTTGACTCTTTTGCAGCTGTTTGAGTAACGACTTCCCCGCACACGGCGCAGGAACTCTGCACCACGGCAGCACCCGCGGAACCGTCCCCTTGCAGCACCGCCGGGGTGGCATCGCGCCGTCTCCAAAGCGCACGCTGGTGTAATAACGCTGATCCTACAAACGAACACTCACCTTACGCTGCTTCTGCGCTGTGCTCCGTCAAGGACTTCTCGGTGTTTACATCCTAAGAAGGCTGTAGCTGTATTTACATACGCATGAAAATGTGTTGAACGTAAGGAGAGCGGTCAGACGTGAGACCGTTAATGGAGAACCTCCCCTCAGCAGCTCTGCCGCCGCCACGGAAAGACCGTGAGCTCTTCCCAGGGAGGAAGAAAATACTGCATCCCACTTCCAGCTAAAAGCACCAGGTTGCTTAGCAGTGGACTGCACGGATTCTGTAAACTCCATCCACAAACCCCTGGCGGCAGCAAGGACCCTTCTCAGTCCGGACAATTCACCTGACCGCTCCTGGCTCTTCTTTCCTCCTCCGCTGCTGCAGCCACCTTCTTTCTCCACCTTACAAATGGTCCAAATATAAACATGGGCTGCATGTGCTTCTTCTCCAGCAGGCGGACTGGCCCCAGCACGGTGTCCCCCACGTACTGTGTCCCTGCGTGCGGCGGTCAGCGTGCCACCGGGCCACCGTCGCTGGCAGGACACGTGCACGTAACGGCGTGACACAAAGTTTTATTTGTGTAATGACAAGGGACAGAGCCTGGCTTTAGGGAGCGGGCTGTGTGGCACACGGCGGGTTAGGGGGGCAGGAAAGCCACCAGGCACTCCCCGCGATGCTGCTCTGCGGGGCGCTGGGCGCAGCCCGGTCCCAGTATCATGGGATGGTTTGGGTTGGAAGGGACCTTCTGAGGTCGCCTGGCTCTAACCCCAGACAACTTTCCCCAGACCAGGTTGCTCCCGATCGTGAGTAAAGCCCTGTCGGTGCTGTCGGGGGCTCCAGGTGACACGGCTGTGCCCCGTGCCCCGTGTCCCCAAAGGCAGGGGCGCTGCGGCGGGTCCTCGGCGAGCAGGAGGACGCGGGCTGCGCGGCCCCGCTCCCCGGCGGTAAATCAGGAGAACGAGGTCTGTGCTTCAACACTGCAAAATCGCACACTTATGTAAAAATATGATCAAAGTTTTATACATGTAGAATTTCCTAACAATAAATCACATAAATGGATATCTACACTGGGTAATAAAACTGAACAGATTCTAAACTGATCGGTAAAGTTGCTCATAAATTGTTGTTTTTAGCAAGCTGTAAACAAAAGCTGCATAAATACCAAGTGAGCCCTGTAATGTAACGAGGTACGGAGAGAAGCGCTCCAGCTGCTCTGCTTTCAGAGCACCGGGTTTGGACAGCGTTTGGAACTCTTTTGTTACGGCCCAGCACAAACATCAGATCTCCTGCCTGATATACCGGCAACAAAGGCAGAGGAAGGAGCAGAAATAAACGCTGCCGACTCTGTTGTCTGGTGGTGTTCTCCCCGCAGAGGTTCACACGCCATTCTGTACCTCGCTGGGCTTTGACTGTCTGTATTTTATTTAATTGCATCTCAGCAAAACAAAGAGAGCACACACGCACCCATGCAAACCGTGCACTGAAGGCGATGCTTACCTGATGGGGACCTACGGGGGATCCCCAGCCCAGAAATCACAGAAGAACACACTGTGAATTCTCATCTTTTTTTCGAACGCCCGTTTCAGGATGAAACAGCACCCATCACTTTGGCTGCCTGTCCGGGGGTGGCACACAGCGAGCCCCCAGCCCGGGACCCGCAGGCTGGGTTACCGGCACACGGGCTCGGAACCTGCCAGGAAAAAGCCCTTCCCAGCGCGGGTGCTTCAGGTGGTAAAGGCAGAGATGTCAGCTTTGATTTGAGCTAACAGAAAGGGATCTTTGGATGGAAAAGCTCCAGGACCTTTGAATTAAATGAAAGACCAGAACACTCTACAGAATGTCTGCAATAACAGTCTCTACAGAAAATTATGAGGAACTACATAAATCCACCCTCTTCCTCTTCACACAGGCTCATTAAAGCAGTACTGACTCTCTGGGCAGCTATAATTCTGCTGAGTGATACCCTGGAATCACCCTGTCAATACCCAGTGGTGTGCTGCCTCTCCAACTATCTGTGCCCCTAATATTCCTCTCTTTGATGGGATTTGCTGACCTTTAATCTGATGCTAGTTTACTCTCATCACTGAAGTGCAAGTCAGAGAGCAATAAAACGGCAACCTCACTGATTCAAAAGGGAGAGCTAAAGCGCCACTAACTGTGAATCTAACCTTTCGTAATGGCTCTCCCCTTAAAAGGGGAAACATGAAGTGCAAGGCAGCTAAAACAAACAATATTTAATGCTGACTGCAAGATTTATTGCAGCCCTCTTTGCATGAGTATTAAATTGGAATTTCAGGGCAGTAAACTGAGGAAGAGGAGAGGGACAGCCAGTGCAGACAGAGCTGTGGCCCCCTGCAGCCCCTTCCCCACGCAGCCCCTTCCCCACGCCACAGGCACCGCCAGCACCCAGCAGAGCCAGGCGTCTGCAGCGGGACAGCGCAGGCAGCAACGCGGGGGGACAGCCAGCAGAGCTGACGGACCAGAGACCTGACCCAAAAGGGGAAACGGACCCTGAGCAGCGCAGGGATGCGACAAGAATAAGCTGCATTCCTGATGCGAGGGAGATGCACGCACAGGACTGTGTGAGCATCCTCTCCCGAGGAGCCCCGTGCTGGACCTGGTGCTGGACAGCCCCGGGAGCAGCCCCCGGCCCCGCAGCCACGCATGGCACAGGCTGCTGGAACACGGAGCTGCCCAGCCCCTCGCACCCACAGTCATGGTGGCTCTTCACCAGGAGCCAGCGCCACCAGGAAACAAGAGACCTCATGCTGCTCGTGGGGGTGTGACGCGGGGCGGCCCAGCAGGACGGGTCCCCGGGCACGGGCAGCAGAGGACGGCTGCAGGGGCAGAGGAGGGTGGGGAGCGGCGCGTCCTGATCGAACCCATCCAGCTGGGGGGCCCCAAAACGGGTCTCACTGGGAGGAGGGGCTGTTCAGCACATGTCCATTGTAAGAGGGAAATCAAGTGGAAGTAAAGGTTATTCTCAACATGCTGGTGCTCTTCCCCAGAGGAGCCGCTGGGGGCTGTCGCATGGCTTCTCCCACCTCCCCAGCCGGAGCGCGGGGGCAGCTCCAGCCACAGCTCAGCCCGGGTCCCCTGGCCGGCTGCGCTCACCCCCGTCCAGTGGCATCACGAACGGATGCAATGACCAGTAAAGAGCTGGAGAACAGCCTGGCTCTACGCACGCCATGCAGCATCTCCACCTTTTATTTATTCCATAAACTGCAGGAAATCACGACTTGCACGGTGAGCCGAATTTACAACGGGTGCATGCACCTGGGCGGCCGGGGCGAGGTGCCAGGGCACAGCCCAACACCAGGACATGAGCGGCTCGGAGCGGCGGCTCCCACGGCCAGCGACCGGCACCTCCACCAGGGCCCTGGGCTGGCGCAGTGCGTGCATGAAGCAAGCGAATAAAGGAGACAAATCTCACACGTTGTATACACACAGATCAACAGAAAGCACACCTCAGTCACATCACAAAGTAAAAGAGAAATTATTGCATAACAAATTTCTCTCCAGCTCTCTGGGGAAAATAAAGACTGACAGCTTCGGGTTTAACAGGTGCTGCTGGAAGATGAGCCACTTATTAATACTGCTAGGAAGGAAAAGGATGATAAAAACTATAATGTGATTAATTATTTATGTTTACGAGCATGATTTTTAAGAGTTACAGTTTGTCATGCAAATCGCTTGGTCTGGTTCGACTCCACACGGACACGCCGCGCCCCAGAACGTGCCCGAGGGCTCTTTGCAGCACGTGCAGCGATTACCACGCCAGCGCCGGGCAGCAGAGCCCCGGTCCAGCCCTCGGCGTGCCCGCCCGGCCCCACGCCTCCTCCTGCTTCCGCAGCAAGGGTTTCACATCCCCTGACAAACACAGACGCAGCATTTTCAGAGGGGGGAAAGACTGAAACAGAAGTTTCTCCCAAGCATAAAAGAAAAACTCTTGCAGCCATCCTCCGCCTGGCGCCACTCCCTTTGCAGGCAAACCGAAGGCGGAGCAGAGGGGCGAGAGCCCCAGCCCCTGCCGTGGTCCCTGGTCCCCCTCCAGCTCCGGTCCCGCAGCGACCAGCACCTCGGCATCGCCAAACCGGCGGATTTGCACGGAGCAATTACCGCACAAACCACCACCCAGCAGTTCTGAAGAGAAAATTGGAAGCGTACATTTGCAGAAACTCACAAAGACAGACTTTGTCAAACCGAACAGGCGCTGATCAGGGGAGAGCTTTTATAAGGGACACTAAGAGATGTATCAGGCGAGAGCAAGGCTGAATACCAAACAGTATTAGTGTAAAAAAAGAACAAAGAAAAGGCCCGCTCCGTGTAAGAACTGGTAATACATTAAAAATTTAAAACCTGGCACGACAAATCTGGATACTCCCCGCAGAAGACAACTGATATTAATGAACAGGCCTGTGCATTCATTGTCTGGGATCCCAGAGGAAAAAAATAATGCTGGTTACACTGAATTTTTTAAAGCGAAATTCTTCTCTGCACAAACAGCTCCTCCACCAAGTCACCAGATTATTCCTGGCAGATTTAACCTTAAAAAGCACCTAAAAACCTTCCCCTGCCCACGCACCGGATTCACCCCCGGTGCCTCATTTCTCCGTGCAATTCCTCAGCACGGGACTCACCAAAGCCCGGCTCCCCCACCGGCATTTATTTATTCCAGAGGTGCCCAGGCTGGGCTCAGCCGCCCCGCTCAGCCCCGGGCGCAGCAGCTCCTCGGGACAGGGAGGGTCTGGTTCTCGTACCGCTGGAGCCGGCAGCACTCGAGGAAGGATGAAGGAAAGCCAACGCGGGGCTCCCTCCCGCACGGGTCCCGTCCGATGCTGGACACGGGGTCTGGACCCGCCAGCCTGGGGCTGGGCGGCACTTTTGTGGCCAGGAAACAACCACCAGAAAGCTGGGAGATGCCGGACAGTGCACGTGGTTCTCCGCTGACGGACACCAGTGGACAATGGTCCCAGCGCTCAGGAGGAGCGGGAGAAGCGCTCGGTTGGCATTTGCACAGGGTTGGCAAGCACCATGTGAAAGCCTCCGCGGGAACCTCTCCACGTTATGTCGCAAGACCTGAGCGGCCACAAAGCCCGTCACGTCCCCAAAACCTGTCACGGAGAGCGGGAACGCTAACCAAACGGAGCCGACGGACAGAGGGTGCATCTGCAAGGAGGAGCGGGGCGAAGCCAGGGCAGCCCAGCTCCGGCCACAGCAGGGCTCAGCCCCCAGCCCAGCCGCCAGCTGCCCCCAGCCCTCCCGGAGCTCCCGCTGCCTCTGCTCGCTCCCAAAGCCCGCACAGCCCCTCGCTGGGAGCCGCTACGGGAGCACGCCATCACCGCAGTGCCACACAAATCCTGGGACACCTAACGAGCTGTGCGTGGCTCCAACCCACAGCTGGGCTGAGCATCCCCTCGACCACGGGAGCGAGCCAGGATGGGCCCAGGAGCAGCGCCGGGTGCTGAGGGATGCGCCAGCACCCTTCTGCTCCTCGGCTCCAAACTGCATCTCTCCCCGTAAGGCTTCGGCGCTGGGTTACAGCCGCGCACGAGCGCACACAAGAAGGAAAAGCTTGTTGTTGTTGTTGTTGTTGCTGCCGCGCTCCTTAGGTGCTGGGTGTCTGGGTGGAAACCCACCTGCCCGCAGCAAGGCAGCAAGGAGCTGGGAACATCGGCAGTTTACACCAGGGTCACCCGTGCAACGCGCGGTTATGCCGTGTTACAGGGAACGCCGCAAGTTTTAAACTGTCATTAGAATATCGTGGCCTGGTTTTAACAATACAGCAGCGCTTCTAATGATCTTTAAGGTAATTCGCTATTCAGACCCCAAGCAAAAGATGCAAATGTACCACTGAAAGCTCCTTATTAAATACCCACAGGCTACAGTTCTGTACAATAAGTGGTCCAGGTCTTTTTAGAACATCCTAATTAGATGAACAGAGATGCAGAAAAATGCAAAACCAGGTCATGCAGCAAAAATGTTGGGGGGAAAAAAAAAAGCTGCCAAACAACCCCCCTCCAAGCCCCTCATTAAATACCCTCCCCCACACCGCATCCCTTATTAAAGCCCTGGCAGTGTGATGGAGTGGAGCCAAAGGCTTCCAGCCCACCATCGCCCCCAAAATAGAGGTGACTGTTACTGCTAAAGTTAACTTTTCAGTTTATTGCCAGGGATATGTCTAAGTGATGATATAAATAATACTATGAATAATACATTAAGCAAAAACCCAATCTGAAATTAAATTTGCCTTGGGTTATCTCCCTTTTTACTATATACATACAGAATTATTATGCACTAGGGGAAAAAAAAAAAAGCTAATATCAAGGTAGCACTTTTTTCCCCTTTGAAAGTAGCAAGAATTGCTGCCCCTGAAAAGCTGCTGTCTTACACCAGAGACATCAGGGCAGAACTTCCCTTCTCCCGGAAAAAAAGGGGATAAGCTTGGAGACAGGTTTCAGGGCTGATGGGAAAGATTCTCTTCTGCACGACTCAAGCAGAGACGTTTGCTTTGTCCTGGCGCGTCCGCATGCGCAGAGACGTGCGGCACCGTTTGCAGGTGCACCGAGGTCCAGCAGACCCTCCTCCTGGCCTCGCTGGGAGAATTCACTTCCAGTGCTGGGAGCGGGTCTTACGTTTCTTTGATCTTTATGCTCCAGTTTAGCTCAGACGAGTACTAGCGCTTCACTCGCCGGCTGTTCAGCACTTCGCACCGACCTTGCTTTGATTCCCAAGCATCCCTGCCACGGCCGGTGCAAGCAGAACAGCGACTGACCCGGCTGACGTTGGGTGAAATCCCAACGGTACCTGGACACCGGACAAGGGAGGAGCTGGGCGGTGAACTGGGCTGGGCACTGAGACCAGGCACCCAGGTCTCCACCCCGACCCTGTGTCGAAATCGCGGCGTGACTTTCGATAAACCACTTCTTCCCCCCATGCCTCAGTTTCTTCGGAAGGCGAGGAAGACCGCGGGTACTTGGGTCTCTCTACAAAGCCCTTAGGAGTCTTGGCTAAAAAATACAAGGAACTAAGGCCTCAAAAATACACTGGCACCTATTTCCAGCACACCCCACAGCATCAGCGCAGCCGGTCCTTGGCCCCTGCGCCAAGAGCAGGCTCCTTCCCCTCCGAACGCGCTGCCACCAGGCAACAGGGCAACAGGGCAACTCCTGCGGCAGCAGCCAGGGCACCTTCGCTGGGGCCATCGGCATTCGTTCTGTTTCCATAAGTGTTTCCACAGCACTCAGCCGAGATCTTTGGTGCCAACGTACCCCGGCTTTCCCCCTCCTCTCCCTGCGCTCTGCTCTGCTCCCCCCGGCACGGCCGCTCCCCTTGCAGCATCGCCTTGGCTTTCCCCTTGGATTCCTCGCCTGGGAGTGACGCTGGGAAAGAAATGGTTAATGCACTAATTACCATAATTAAGAGTTGCCAATTTAATTATAGCTGAGAATATTAATGCTGTAACATTTGTTGGAGTGCAGAAAACAAACCTTTAATGCACAGACTTTGTTCGCAAACATCTAATGGAGCCCTCCTCCACTTCGCTTGGTGCTTCAGCGCTGACACAACAGCGATGGGTTCAGATTGAAGAACTTGTCAGCAATCAGGCAGGAGGAGGCTAATTAGCTGGCAGGTTAATGAGTGTGATGGCTCTTGACAGCATTTTGTTACAGCCTCTACTGTATTTAAACAATAAATGATTATTACTTAAACACAGCAGAGACAGTCTTATTAGGAGAGCTAGACCATATATTTATTTTCATAAAAATGAGGCTAATTCCTCGGCATAAAGAATAAAATGTACAATTTTGGCTGACTATAGTCTCACCTCTGGATCTCCAGGGTATCTTGCCGGAGGAGGAGAGCAGAGGTTTCAGACGTCCTCGTGCTCTGCATCACCCACGAACGCCAAACGCCCGCAGCCCGGGTGCCCATAAAACACGAGCAGCCGTGATGCAACTGCAGGAGCTGCCTTGTTTGCCAGCCGTGACAAAACGCACATGGCAAATTCTTTCTCATTTTCACCCTGCATTTTTAGCCTCAGTCCGGGCGTGCAACAGGCGCCGGGGCTTCGCCATCCCCGCAGGCTCCAGGCGCGGGCTGGGTCTGTGGTTTATTTCCTTTGGCAACTGGGATTTGGGAACAGGTGGTGGAGTAGAGGAATAGCTCTGTGGAGAGATTAACCCATTTCTCTGTCCAGTTAAGGGGGGAAGGGGGACATCTTACAGCACTCCTGTAATCCATAAACATAATGAGAACGAGAAGGGAAGTGTCGACATCCAAAAAAACCCCAAAAGCACAGAAATCAGGGCAGAAAAGGCAGGTAGGAACGAGCCCCGGGCTGTAGCCTGAGCTGTATTTACAGGACAGGCAACTGCAAATATGTGTCCAGAAAAACCTTATCTGAAGAGAATTAAATTGAATCCATAGCTGTGTAATAATAAGGGAGGGTTATTTCAATTTAATATTTAGTGTTCCCTAGGAATTTGTACATAAACATGGAAGAAACAAAAGGCCTCACCTGCTGAGACTAATACCATTTTCAAAATTATTTTTGCATACATGAAAATGATTTGTGCCCCTCCGTGCTGCTGCCGAACACGTGAATAAAACCAGAAAAGGCAGCGAACTCCTCCAGTCCCGCCTCATCCGCAACGCCGCATTTTACATCTCTGAGACTCCAAACGCCCGGTTCCACGGCGCAGCAGTGAACGGCTGGTTACCGACGGCACCAGGCAAACGCAGCCGGTGTCGCGGCTCACCCGGCAAATGCACCGGCAGCGCGACTCCCGTGAGACCCCATGGCCTTGGGACCACCGGGCTGGGGGGGGACAGGCGGGAACCGAGGCCCCAGCGCTGCGGCAGCTCGCTCACCGCGGCAGACCGGCGGCAGTGCCGGGGAACGCCGGAGTGGGAAGGGGCCGATTCCAGAGCCCTGGCAGCAGCACCGCAGCTCGCCTCGCCGAAGCCTGGCCTCACGTTCCTGGGGATAACCCCACGTGCAAAGCGTCGCCTGGATTCGGAGCCATACCCTCCGTTCTCACGGTACAGAGCACGCAGAGCTCGCTTGCATCGCGCTGGAGCGTCCATCATGCGGGAGCCACGCACGGCCGGCACATCCCCAGAGCACAGAGTCACGTCGAGCCCGAATGAGACCCGCGCCGTGCAGCTTTGCCTGCAGGCTCCCTGCTTTCCAGACCTGAGGATGTAAAGATCGCCCCAGGGTATTAAATATTGATAGGTTTGTAAACACACAGAACTCGGCAACAGCACAAAACTTTCCCTGCAAAGCTTTTGAACACCTTGGCTCCAAAGGGCTTTATCTAAACTTTATTTTTTTTTATGTTAAAATATTAATAGTGTTTGATAGAGCAATCGTAACCCAACACCATCCCCGGAAAAGCTGGCATCTGGCAAAAATCACCAGACTCTCTAGCTGTTTAAATGAGAATATTCTTCAGTCTGAAAAATTATTTATAGAGGGTTTTTTTACTACCCTTGTATACTGCAATGTTATTTCCTTTCCCACACACTAGCAAAGTCCATTTTCACAACTGCTATAAAGCGGCATGTTCACAGCTAGTAAAACAACTCAATAAATAGCCTCACGAAGCTATAGCTGTCTCATATCCTTTCCTCAATAAAAACAGAGGTGAACTGCTTATTTTCAGCAGCACACTATAAGAAGACAGAAGCATTATGACTGCTCATACATTCTGACTATCATTTGCCACAAGCTATATCTGTCAGCATTAAATAAAGCTGCATTATAAATGTAAACAAAACACCCACATCTACAAAATGAGCTGTCCGCCATTGCTAGAGGCATGAATTGAACCCGCTTATTGACTCAGCTTGCTCTTTTTATTTATTCTCCTACAAAGACATGCATTTACTTTACCCTACAAGCACAGTGGGTTTAGGGGCGGTAACTTGTCTCCCGCACGAGCCGAAAAGGCAGGTTGGTGACAAATGCAGATCTTAATGGGAGCACCATTAGGTGGGCAAACATTGAACTATTATTGAAAAACTGATTTATTTTAAAAGGTTATCCTAGACCAAAACACTACATCATAAATAATTTGCAGGATCAGTCAAGTGAATTTATACTTATGATTTTTTTCTAAAAAGGTAATTCATTGCAATCAAATAATAATGCCAGTTTGAGAGGAATTACACTCAAATATCAACTGCTCAGAATTTACAGTCTGAAGAGGTTAAAAGGTGCTCGGCTCTACAGCAGCACGCATCAGGCTTGTTCCCTGACAGTGCGTTATACATCTTTCTAGACTAGAAAAAAGTTCTGTCCCTGTCAGGCAAAATTCACCTTTGCACAAGACCAGATCAGCACTCGCGGGCACTCACAGCCTCGCGGGGGGAGCGCGCACGTCCCCCGCTGCCAGCCGCCCCCGCCGCGGGGGAGCGTTCTGCTGGGGCGCGTGAGCTGGCGGGGCCCCGAAATCCCGCAGGAGACCCCTCCTGGGCGCGGGGAAAGCGTCTGCCAACGCAGAATGCGACCGAAACCCCACGCCCGAGGTGCGGAGCTGCTGCTGTGCTCAGAACTACCACGAGATAACAGGAGTTGTATAAAAATACTGCATGTTCCCCAATTAATAATTGCAATCAATTATTTATATAGATATTCACATTTCTACAAAGAAGGGAGAATAATTATAAATAATGCATTGGATATGAGGGAATGGATTCTTTTTTACAATACGCTGTATAAGAAAGAGTGGTTTTGCCAGAGTTATAAACAAATAATGTGGTCTCATTCCTCAAGCTGGACTGCAAGGTATATCAAACTCTGTACTAAATCTTGCAGCAGCGGAGACATAACTTTCCTGTAACACCGGTAGCCATTAGAGGAATTTCCATAACATTCCCACAGCCCGGCTCTTCTCCCTCACACCTCAGAGAAAGCTTCGCGATGGCTTTTCTTCTGCCAGGTAGTGGTGCTGTTAAAGCTGCAAAGATGATGTTCTTCCTTGGAAAACTCACCTTTCCAAAATCATCTTTATTACAGATGATTGGAAAGAGCTGTCACACGGGAGCACGTCGAGATGCCCGGCCTCGCACGGTGCCCTGGCCGGAGGCATCACGGATCTCCTTGTGCGCTCCCTTCCTGTCCCCTCCCCACACCAGTGGGTGCAGAGCGTTCCCAACGAGACGGGAGCAATGCCCAGCAGCGCCAAACCCTGCTCGGGGCGTGGGGCCACTGGTCCTGCTGGTTTGATCCCACGTAAGCAGGTTTGCAGCTGGGTCTCTCAAGGCCCCACGGCCGCACTGGGATGTCGCTCTTCCCCTTCTCTCCAGAACCCGGCAGGGAAATCCAGAGGCAACTTCAGAAGGAAAAGGGAGGGTGAAAGCACACGTTAAGCAATTGGATGATGCTGGCACAAGTCCCCTCGTTACACGGGGGCATCCCTCATGAACGGACAGGAACAAGTGTTCCACCGTTTCACATCATCCATTCTTCCAGAGGTAGGTATTAATTATTCCTGCTTTTCCATTTTGAGATAAGCTTGTTAACAAGAAATTCTGGGGTAGCTCGGAGCGGCTCTCCATTGGGTTGCCTGCATCAGAGTTTATGATGTTTACAGAGAAAAAAGAAAATCAGTGCAAGGAGTAGCAGAGAGTAATTAATGTACTGTAGTGTGGAATTTCCACTTCCTACCTCCATTTAAATCAAATAAAGCTTGGCAGTGCCAGAGTAAATCAAGGGGCAGCCACCAGGGAGAGAGGATCGGCAGAGGCATTAGAGCCAGATCCAAACCTGTGCTTCACCCAAGCTCCAACTATTATTACTTGTGCAAAGCAAATATTCAGCCTCCAACCCTAAATCATTTCAATTCCTATTTCCAAGTATAATTTAATCTTTTTCAGCGACACTTGATGCTTACTTCATCACAGCATAATGACAGATTAAAAAGTTGTTGAATTAAATATTAAAGAGGACTTCAGGCAGTTCTGCATTTTTAAGGAATAACACAGATTGGAGATGAAATGAGAAGCCCAAATGCATATTTTATTCCAAAAGGAAAGAATACATATATTTTTCCTCCAGGCCACCTACTTTGTAATAAAACATAGGGCAGGTTTTTATTTAGTGGATAAAAGCATGATATAGTATTATAGATTCACATCACTGTAAACTGGTACCATGCAACGGTGTCAAAGCTAATGACACCGTATGATCAAACACAGTCCTTTGTTAAATCTATATGTGTATCTGTACTGCGTATCTCTACTGTATAAAACTCTATAGAGTCATTTACAATATTTTCATTAGACTACTTAAGCACAATTTATTGACTCCCAGTTATGAAAGTTTATCTTGTGATGACACCTCCTGCATGACATCAAAGCGCGGAATGCAAAACATAATTTAAGCTATTATTGAAATATAAATCATTCCAAGGAAGATTATGTCAGCATATGGATAAAAAAAGTAACTTTAAATTTAAACTGTAGTTTAAAGTGTCTAGGAGTCTTGAAGATAAATAGAGATGACAACAAGTTTTGAACTTTAAAAGAAGCCTCCACATTTTGATGTAAAAAAGTCTCAAACTGTTGGATTGTAATATAATATTAGGAGATTAATCTTTATGCATAAAAGGATCAAGGAGCACACTTTTAATATTTTACAGATGCATTAATATTTCTCTCCAGTGGCCATACATAACACCTTCCATAGCTGGATCTCCGTAAGCATATGGCTCGCAAATTGTGCTCTCGTTCTGCAACGTTCAAGACGCACACACGCACACAGATGGCAGGAGAAGAATCTGGAGAAGGCTTTGATTGCTGTGAATTCGGCGAAATCAGAAGTGTTGTCCGGATCCAGCACAGGGCAGACATCATCGTCAACAAGCGCGAAGACAACCGCTGCTATCCGTACACAGGGACACCCGCGGGGGTTGGAAGAGAGAAGGGGACGCGAGGGGCGGCAGGAGAGCTGGGTGGCCCTGATTTGAACACACCCGTACAGCTCACGGCTGTGGCGGGACTGGGGGAGCGCTCCGTCCGCACCAAGCCCCCAAGCCTGTTCTCGCAGGCAGTTTCACATCCCCTGCTCGTGGCATTCTCCAAAGGAGTCTCTGGTATTGGAACGTGGGTTCGGAGGTGGGCTGGCAACGGTGCAGACCGATGGCGTTACCCCCGGAGCGGGGACCCCCGTTCTCGGCAGCGGGGAGGGCTCCATCCCTGGGGTGAAACCAGCCATCTTCAGCCATCTGTCTTTGCACCAAGAGGAGCAGTTTTGCTACAGAACTAAAGCCTTGAATGCTGGAAACATGAAAAATCCCTTGAAAATCAACAAACTGAAAGATTCCTGCTCTTGGTTGGCGGGGCCGGGCCTAGCAGCCCCACAGAGGCCGCCCAGGGGGGTCCAGCTGAGCCCCCGCCACGCCGCCCCCGCCACCCATCCCACACACTCCCCGTCCTCTCCTGCCCACCCTCCCCGAGCAGCGGCAGGGCCTGTCCCCCGTCCTGGTGGCCACAGCGAGGTGCTCAGTGGCAGCACCGGGCACACGAGAGACGTGAGGGACCCACGGCGCCCAGGCCACCCCACGCTGCGCCAGGCCGGGCCACGGCCTTCCTCGCCAACTTTTGGGCCGGCATGAGCTTCCCGATTAGAGGGGTATTATTAATTATTATTAATACCAAAGGGATCTGGGCTGTCTTTTTGTCAGCGCAACCACTCTGCCTGTAAGTCATTAAGGCGCAGAACAATGAGGCGGGCGAGCGACAGGAGAAATGCCATTGTTCCCTCTCCCAGCCCGCTCGGCCTGCGCCATGTAAATGAACTTAATGCTCTTCATCCAGGCGCACTCGGAGGGTTCTCATTTACTGCCTCTCTCTCTGTGACAGCATTTTCTCACCAGCCCTGACTGCATAATTAATGCAAATGCAGCCTTAGTGTCATGAGCTGGGCTCCTTCGGTTTACTTTGGTACGACACTTACAGAGGAATATTAACTAGAGAAAGCAGCATCACAACAGGGGTGGAAAATCAGCCTGTCAGGGACTCATTCCAAATGCCACGGAAAGGAGAGCGCCTTCAAGATTGTTTCATCAAGGTGATTGAGAACAAAAACTACTGAGGAAAATTCGAGCTTACATTTATGAGCTTCTCCACATACATTATTTATATCACCAGAACCTATAGGAGCATTATTTCCCAGCACATATTCATACAGAGACAGTGTTTGGGCTGAGAACTGGAATTAAACACACACACACACACACAAACCCCGGCAGCGATCACAGGTAACCGCCAGCGCTGCCCAGGACACCCTTTGTGTGCGCGTTTGCCTGCTGGCGGGACGTTCGCGGGCGTGCGGATTAATCCCAGCACAGCTCCACACACGCTCGCTCCTCAAAAAGGTCAGTGAGCCGCACACCCGACACAGCCCTTTGCAGCGATAATCCTGCACTCTAATCCTGCCTGTTCTAATCAAAATTGGCTCTCTTGGTTGGCGGTTTGTTTTTTTTTTTCTTTGCCAGTAAAGCAGACAGCAGTTCTGCACTAAATCCACGAGAATTAAAGCAGGAGAGCAGGGCGCAGCTATGCTCGCAGCACTTTGTACCAAACGTCGCAAGGAGAGCGTGCCTTTTTTCCAGAACAGCCATGCTGGAAATGTTTATTCAGATTAATGCTGCTTGTATTTTACTACCAGATAGTGCTCTGTCTTGTATTTTTGATCTGTAACAAAAGTCAATTTGCAAGCACTATCTGTTTATTTTGCTTTGCTGTTTATTCTTTAGTTGCATTGAGAGACACCTTCTTGTATGCTTTTTTTTTTTTTCCGGAATTTGGAGATTTTTGCATAATCTTTCTTCATTGCCTAGTGCTTCCAGGCACTCCAGCACTGGTCAGATTCTGACAGTGATGCCCTTTACCAAGATGCTAATGTTATCGTTCACAAAAATACGTGTCAGATTCCTCTCTCCTCCTCCTCCTGCCAGTGCTAATTTAAAAAGCAGAATTTTAGCAGTAATAAATATGGACCCTATTTATCTGCTCTCCTGTGTTGAAGGCTCTGGGTCACCTTCGCAACCTTTTCAATGTCTCTGTACAGACTGGAAGCCAAGTCTTTTTTGACTCGAAGCTGATTTTCTAATGATCCCAAAACCTGAATCTTTAACAAAACCACCATCCCACATAGTGAAACCAGTTCTTAAACCCTAAAAACTGGCGACACCCCATCCGCTGCATCAGAGCAAGCTGCTTCTCTGCTTGTTTACTTCCCAGTGAAGAGACAAATCAAGCCCTGCCAGGGGACACGCGACCGATCTGCGGGTAGCTCAAGTGAGGGTGAACATGTTTTGTCACCTGCATGCCTTCGGACTGCGCAGGCACCATCCCTCTTTGCTCAGGATGAGTGCCCACACGGAGCACAGCCACCCCGAAGGGGTCTGGCGAAGGAGGTTTGTGCAAGGGGAAGCCCTGGGCTCGGGGAGCGGGATGTCACGGCAGCAGGACGAGCCCTGTGACTGCAGCCACCGGGGCCCAGGCTGCACAGAGTGTCACCCACCTCCAGACAGGCAGCATTTGCTCTTCAGAAAGTGACACAGCTAATTATGTACTGAGCTCAAGTGCAAAGGTTTCCTTCTTTCTTTTTTTTCTTTCTGCAATCCCTCGAAGCCAAAAGCATTGTGCTTCAACTTTTACTTGCTCTGCTCCCATTAAGGCAATTAACAAAAGCAGCCGTGCTCCATGTGCCGTGTCGGGCAGCCGAGTCACGGCAGGGCAGGGATTCGATTCCCCAGGCAGGCGAGGAATCCGGCTTCCCCAGGGTCAGGCGTGGGCCACGGGATAGCCTTACACCTCCTGCGACCCAGCGACCGAGGACCACACCAGCTGCAGGTCCGCACTAGTTCAGCTGAATATACAAGAACTGGAAATAACGCCTTTATCCGCTCTTATATACCTTATAACCGAACGGATCAAAATGAACATGCCAGTCAAACGGTTTATTTTAGACAGGAAACAGCCCTGCAGACCATTATTACAAATTAAAGGTATTATATTGAAGTCATTTTTAATCCCTTATAAATGAATAACCCTTCTACCAACATTAAATCATTTTCTTCTGCAGAAGTAACATTTCCTCTCCGTGGCACAGGATATATTCCCCCGCAGACTGGGAAGCTATCCCTCCATTAGAGCCGGTGGCGGCTGATTACACCGCACCAGGACTCATAAAATTGCCACAGAACTGGCACTCGCGTCTTCCCAGGGCAGAGCTGCCTTATCTCATCCATAAGCAATAATGCCACTTTATTTTCCGTAATCAGCACGCAGATGATTATTTAGACGCAGCCTCATAATCCTCCTCGCACCAACTACGAAAGATCTTGATTTGAAATCCTCAGTCGAGAAATTCCACCTACTGCAAACACACCAGGCAGGAGTGCAGCCCCTCTCTGCGCCGCGGTGCAGGGAGCTTGTCTGCCCTTATTTGTGTTTGTGAAGCCAGACAAAAAGTAGAACCTGAGTCTGCGAAAAGAGTGAGCTCGGACAACTTTTAGCATCAACCGTACAGTGTCCATTTCGGCACAGCTCCATCAGAGCACCAATGTTGTCATTTTCAACTCGGGATCAGTACACAAATGTGCTATAAATGGGAAAATCCCTTGTGATACGAGTGTGAAACGTGCAGCTCATTGATTTTGTTCTTGATGGTCTGCTATTAAACTAGCGAACACGCTGACCTTGTGTGCAAAGGCAGAATAGTGTGCATGCAACATAAAGTTGAAAAACAGCTTTAAAATGACTGTTTAAAACTGTAGACTACAAACCTGAAAATACAGACGAGCATTCCATAGTTTATTTTAAATTGGCAACCACAATGGAACACGCTATTCTAACAAAGGATTAGCATAGCATGTGCTTTTCTTCAGCCATCAATTATGACACCGGGTAATGCAGGGCACAACTCCGTGTCAGGTTACAATATGCCATACAGAACCCTTCCCAGCGCTGCCTTCGGCTTGCTCTGCAGCCACTGCAGTGCACCCTGCTTTCCGGGAAAGCCGTGCTCAGAACACTTCCTGAGAATTCTTCTGCGTGTGCGTGGAGATTACAAAACGTTGGCTGCTTCTTTACTGTATTTCTACCATTTAAATGAAGAAAAAATACGCCGGTATTTATTTTTATGTTCTACTTAAAAAAAAAAAATAATCCGTGTGTATCTTTGTTGCAGATTCCATTAGATAAACATTTTAAAAAAATATTGATCAAATATTGAATATTTCCATCAGATGAAAACAGCAATTTCCATTTAGCTCGATGACAGTTTCAAACACTTCATCTATTATTAGGCATAAAATTAACAGTTTTATAAATTGCAAATATGGGATGATCGCACGCAGATACTGATGTATGCAAAATATACAACGATAAGAAGATGTGTGGATAATTTAGCAAGATTTAAAATCTGATCTCCACATAAATCAGTCGTACTTACAAATGCCTGCCTTATGAATTGAAGAAATAATAAGAATTATATGTATTTTAAATAAGAAAGTTTTTATTATCCTTGTCACGTGAATACAGACTGTATTTCATGTAGCCAGGGAGGGGGAGCCCCCCGTTTCAGCTATTTTTTCTGTTCTGTGTCCTTTCTCTGCATTTGCCTAAAGGCTCTCAGTAAATTACACTCCAAGTAAATGACTGTAATTTACCCGCTGAATTCCCTTGTTCAGGAAAAGCACACACCACACATTCCAGCGTTTCCACAGCTCAAATTTACCATTCTCAATGTCAAGAACAATCCACGGGCAGTAATTTGAAACTGTTTGAGCCTTCAAATAAGGGAAATTAGAAATGTTTTGAGAGCTAAGAATTTCAGTGAGGAGATAAAACCTGATAAAATCCCTAACAGTTCGGTTCCTTCTCCGGTGTATTTATAAACAGGGCACTAAATGGACTGCTACGCCAGCACCCTGCAACCAGCTCGGCTCAGCCCATGCTGCCCAGGATGCAACATTAGTAATAAAAGGGAAGAATTTTTAATGAGGTAAAATTTTTAAAGGCCTAACACCCAAAATAAATGCAGACGACCTTACAGCAAAGCAGGGAAGCAGCACACAGCGCCGAGCTCCCGATCCCCCTTCCACCAGCGGCCACACACCAGCGGGCTGGAATCGCCCCCGAATTCCCGTCCGGGCTCGACCTCGGCTGTTTGTTCTCAGCCGGCGCTGTGCAGCTGGGCAAACCTCGACAGGAAAATATTCTATAAACCGGGATTTGAATTAACATCTAGAGCGATTAAAGCAGAGAAATCCAAACACGTTGGTGATGAATTACCCCACGCGGCGGTGGGGAATGTTCTGGGCGCGCGGATGGACACGCTGCACGGCCAGCCCCCAGCACCTCCCCTCGCCACGCACAGACCCGCCGCCAGCACACTCAATAACCGCAACCGCCTATTTCGCTCCGTCTAAAGGCAGGTTTTCATATGGTAAAACTGTTATAAATCCTCATTATCCTAAATAAAATTACAGCACTTTAAACATTTCCAGGGAGAACATTCTCTCTTCTAAACAACTACCTTAGCGAGTAATAGGAAGCAATATGGTTGCACTTGTGTCACAGTTGGAAGTCTTTTTAAACTGTCGCCCTGCTAGCAAACCAATTCTACATATTAAAATGAATGGATTGCTTATTTCAAGGGGAAAAATCATTTATAAAATCAAGACCATTATTAAGATACTGTGACTTATTTCCATTCTGGAGTGCACGAGAAACAGACAAATGCAACAGCCTATGCACACTGAAATGTCTTTTTTTTTTTTTGATGCCACAATTTTCTTTTTCAAATGAGTCATCCATGCGTACAAGTAAATTAAAAATTGATCTAGATTCCACACGCAAGGAGCTGAAGTTTTTACACGTTTCCATATTACAAACAAGCACAGATCTCACAAACATCTGGCTACAGGCTTTCATTTCTAAAACGTAAGAGATCTTCCTCCTGCCTCCCCTGCTCGATGCTCGCCCAGCGCAGCCGCCCCGAGGCACACCCGTGGTGTTCAGGCTGGGTGGCTGCGAACGCACCTGACCCGCCGCAGATTACCGCACGTTTTCAGTGTGTAATTGGCTGACCTCCTCAACAGTTGTCGTCTCAGTCTGAAATAATACCCTGGCCCAGCCGTATCGCCTATTTATTCAGGACCCTTTAAGAGATTAGTTGTTTGGATTAAATCTAATCAGAGGTTCAGTTAACACACCACAGCAGGTTCGGGAGCGTGCACCTTGTAGTCACTGAGTAAATTATAGGAACCCTACAATTTGATGAGAACATGTGGGCATTCTTCCACAAGCTCATAAATTACTGATTGCTTTTTGGAGGTTTCATTGATACTAATGTCTGCTTCCCTCCATGCCTCTGCCCCAGATTGTTGCTGGCACAAACATCGCCGCTTGGAAACCCGGTAAATTACTGAAACACGTTTAAGCATGAGGTTTAAAAACTTTGCACGTTAATGACGGGGAAGGCTGCTGTTCGTGAGCTGCAAACCAGCCCCGCTGTGGGTTGCCCAGGGCAAAAGGCTTCCAGCACAGATCCGCTTTCAAGTGCAGCGGCGTAGCTGGGGATTAGCGCATGAGATCTCCTCAGATGGGGCTTTCCTGCCTGCAAACTCTCGCCTGCCAGCACTTCCATTTTTCTCCCACTTGGTCCCACTCCCCAAACCAGCCAGCAGGCTCTGCACACGCTGTACCTTGTGGAAACCTCGTTTTAATGGGAAAGGCAGCTAATAATAAAGCAATTAGCTGCTCAACTAAGAAACTGCCAGCTTTGCTGTTGTCTTTTTTTTTTTTTAATCATTGAAAATTTCGCCGTTAATTTCAAGCCGTTTGTAGTATCTGTTTTTGTAATTGCGAACCTGGATGAATTGTTTCTAGAAGTCGAACCACGGCTGATGCCAGCAGAACCTACGAACACATAAAAGCTTCAGTTTCTAATGTCACCATCAAGCCAAAAACAATTACACCCATTTGAATTATGGCAACCAATAAACTTAGATAATCACCATATGCAACATAACATTTTGGCACTTGAACTAAAAACTCTTGTAGACAACTATAGATTGCTGCTAATGTTGAGCGTTCTTGTCCTACCCAAGGCTGCCAATAGAAATGCCAAAGCTGCTGAATGCTGCTCATCCCCGTAATGTTGTCAGTGAATGGCACATTCACACAGCCCCCAATCCTCTCTTCCCAGGCATGGTCTTCTCCAGCTGCAGCTTAATTTCCTGTGACTTGCCTAATTACTGTAATTAAGGATTAATTGCCATTAATTATTCACACATAAGCTCATCGCAAATCATGGGGTAAATGTCTTATGAAAGCTGCCATACAAGCCATGTATAAACACACTGGGATGCTCCAGGCAGGAGAATCTATCACTCAGCCCTGAAGCAAATCTCTGTGCTTCTCTTACAAAAACAGCTATAACTCTCAGAAACTCGACAGTCTTCCCAGGTAAGCATTAGGTTACAAAGCATGTTTTCCTGTGGAAGCCACAACGGTTTTATTAGTACTATAAATGCTGTTTTATCTTTCCAACTGCTATTTTTATGTTTCCATTTTTATTCTATGGTGCTCAGTTTAGGACAAGCATTTGCTTGGAGGAGGAATGTTTGCAGTTGCTGCTCCCCCACCCCGCGCCGCGGCTGGCGGAGGTTTGCAGCGCAGCGCCGTGTGATGGGATCAGCATGCCAACAACACAGCCCAGCCCCGCATCAGCCGCGGGACTGGGATGGAAACCCCCGGTGCTCCCACGTTCCCAGCTAGCAAAGCCAGCGTTTGCATGCTGAGAGTACTCGGCACTCAGATACCCTCCGAGAGGGTAGCCCATCCTGCAAGACAGGGCCGGGAGAAAACACCGAGCCCAGCAAAAATGATGGATGTGACAGAACCAAACCGGGAGCACTAATGAAACGAGCCCAGCACTACGCTAGCTGGCTTGATGGCTCCTCTGCTTCATTTTAACTGTCTTTGCCATCCACTTGCAAAGCGAGCTAAAGGAAGAGGCAGGTTTCTTTGTTAGCACACCAACACAGCGTGGGACATGGGGAGCCTGGGCACATGGGGCTGGCTGAGCTGCAGACAGCTACCGGAGAGGGCACCAGAGCCAGCACCGTTCCCAAAACTCTGCATTACTGTCAACCTCTCCCAGTTCCTTCAGTGCTGGGTTTGAAACTGTAAGAATTTGATTTAACAGAACGAGCTGCAGTGCTGTGGTGTGCTGCGCAGAGTCAAGGAGATCCTGTACCAACGCTGCGCATTACCACCGAAACACTGCCCCAGGAAATTTAAGTCGAAGCAGGCAGAATGTTGTTCTAATTGTTATGTTAGTACCTTCTGCAGCAAATTAATGCATGAAACATTTTCATTTCAGTACATAAGTTTGTGTGTGTCTGAGTTAAACATTTATGTTAATGGACCTTCTGGCAGATCTGTAATGTTTCAAATACTCTTGTAGAACAGCTTTTTCTAAATACATCATTTAGCAGTTCTTTCCCCATTTTCTACCTGATCTGGGGGCATGCAGGAAGGGAAACTATTTCACAGTTTTAAAAACCTCCTGCTTGAGTAACTACGAAACTCAGCTGCGTTCAGGCAAGGTAGCAATTAAGCCTGCACCGCCACTAGCAATGTAAACTGTATTAAAAAAAAAAAATTAAATAAAAGGCACACTAATAGCCAGCATATGCTGCGATCATAACACTGCCTCAGCACGCCGCACTCCCCAGCCTGGGTGAGGCTGCGCCCCGCTCCCTGCACCCAGTCCCACTCCCCATGGACCGCGCCAGCCCCGAGCATCCTGTGGGGCTGCGGTGGGTGTGTGGTGCCCACCGGTGTGCATGGCGGACCCCTGCCCGCGGCTGCCCTCTCCCCATAGCCCAGCTCCTGGATGCTGTCTCCATGCCGGCTGCCCTAGAAACCCTCCGTTGATCTCCATCCTATAAATCTGACAGGAGGACACACACGCGGCGTTGGGACGGCTGCCAGGATCCTGGAGCGTGCCAGGACGCAGCGCCGCGGGGCACGGAGCAGGGAAGGTGCCCTCTGCTCCCGCGGGTGCCCGTCAGGCTGGGGGTGGCGGGCGTTTCTATCTGGCGGGGGCATGTGCCAGGACATGGCACACATCCACACGCGGGGCTGGGGAGGGGCGAGGGCTGGCCCCCAGGTCTCCCCCAGCCCGTGCCCACACCTCTCCAAAGCACACGAGGGCCCCAGCCCCATATGTCTGCTTGCCGCCGGTGCCCCCTAAATTGATATTTCTCCATCTCTGGCCACCTCAGTGCTCAGGCAGCTGCCAAGCTCTGCCGTGTCGCTCTCCATTTATGGACTCCCAGCTCCCTTGATCTGGGTAATTAGGGTTTATGTGTTAATTGGAGTAAATACAAAGATGGGAGTCGCAGGCATAAATTTCCAAGCGTGGATGAACTGGAAAGCCGTTAGGCAGGGAAGATGCCTTCGCAGCCCCGCGCTGGGATAGCGCTGCTGCCGGCACGGCCGTGCCCCACGGCTCGGGGGCAGAGGAGCAGCGGGCAGGCGAGTGCCGCATCTGCCCCAGCCCGAGGCGGTCTCCTGACCCCGATTCCCACATTTCCAGCCCTCGTGGGCTGGGATGGCGAAGGCTTCCTTGGGAGGCAGGCACCCAGGGCCAAGCAGAAGTGCCAGAGCAGAGCCTCCCGGCCGGGAATTAATGCCGCTGGAAGTACCCGGAACAAGCCCGGGTTTCATGGCCGCAGCAGCCGCAGGCGGGTCCCAGGGAAGGGGCAGACGAAGGAAAATCACTGCGAACGGCCGAGTGCTGGACTGGAGCTGGGGTGAGCCGGAGCCATCCCTGCTGGCAGCCAGCCGTGTGCTCCGGTGGGAAGGTGCCCGGTGCTCGCGGTGCCCGGTCCCAGCGCAGCGGGGTGCACGGGGCTGGAGGAGACCCTCCTGGTGCCCCACCAACAGCTGCTGCACCGAGGGATGTGGAACCTCCTCCCAGCTCACATCCCACTATCTCTGCAAGCAATACCTGTAAAAAATGTAACTTCCCTGACAGAAGCGGTATTATCCTTGAAATATGTGACTGAATATTACACAGTAAAAGCACTTTCCCTCTTGAATTAATTTCACCCCCCCCTCATACGTAAAGGCTTTCACTGTCCAGTGAAGGAGGCCCTCCTCTCCCGAGCAGATACGGAATTTGGCAAGCCTCATTTATCCTGAAATTTATAATTCAACAGATGCTTTTGCTAACGCGTCTTGATAACGTTGCTGCAGAAATACAAGTCTTAATTCCTGGGCATGGGAAGCTGAATGCGAATGTGAGTATTACTGGGGTTTTTTTCAATCCTGCTTTTAAATATTACGCTCTGTATGGTTTCCGAATCAGTTTAAACTTTCCTGGAAACTTTTATAATAAAGAGTCCTGCTACATAATTTGATGTTTTTAAATGAAAGCATCCAAGCTAATCTATACAAATTAACAGATGTCCTCCTGAAACAGTTAGAAACAAAGAAATGCAGATGCGAACATCATCAGCATCCAAATGAGCTTATTGTAGGACCCTTTAAGGCACATCTGAGCATAGCTCCAGCCTCTAGTCTACCTTTCAACTTGCAAATGACAGTGTCACCAAACACTGTCCTTCCATCAATCAAGCTGGGTCATGAATATACAAAAGGCAGCAGAGAAGCTGGCTACCTCCTGCAGTTCAACTTGGCCTAATTATCCGGGCCTGGCTTTTTGTTCCCGTCTGCAGGGTGTACACCCAGTCAGCTGCCGGGCAGCCCGGGGCCTCGTCGCGGGAGGTTACGCACACTGACCCTCCTGCGGACAGCCAGCGCAACTTAAATGTGAGCACCAAATGTCATCTTTCTTATTCATCATTATAAAACTTCCCTCCCCTTTCAAAATACCAATCTGCTGCCATTTCCAGACCCTCCCCCGCACCCCTCCAAGCTGTCATTTCCCGGCGCTGGCTGCCAGGCGGGTGAATTAGCATCCTAACTGATGTGCTGTTATTCTCCCGTGCATCCCTCGGATGCGTTAACTAATGACCTCCCCCCAGAAAATCCAGCCGCTCGCTGGCCGTGCAGCTCCGGCTGCCTCCTTCCGCAGCGCAGAACCGCCGAGCCGCCGGCCGCCCGTAGGAAAAGGCCTTTTCCCGGCGAGAGCAGCTCCTCACGTCTCATCCGGAGCAAATCGCTGCTAACGCGCTGCTGTCATGTGCCACCGGCAGCGACACGAGCCCCAGTGCTCCCAGGCCACCGAGTCCCCGAGCAACGTCACCGCAGCGCCCATGCCAGCAAGGCGAGGACCCGCTGGCGGCAGAGCCACGTGTAACGCCGGCCGGAGGCTTTCCTCCGAGGGGAACAAAAGCACAGGCGGGTGCTGCCCTGACCAGGCTGCCCTGCCGCCCTCCCCGCACCGCCGGCACCGCGGCCAGCCTGGGGGACAGCCCCACGGGGCGAGGAGACCCCGTGAGCAGCCCGGGCGCACGGGGCACAGCCGTACCTTTGTGCACGTAACCCAGACCGCGAGCTGCAGAGCCGCGGTGAGCCGGAGCAGATGGTGCCCCGGACCCCAGGGTGCCCAGGAGGTGCCAAGGCCCCACCGCAGGCTGAGGGGGACGCTGCCAGCTGGGGCGGCTCTTCCTCACCCCCGAGCTCCGGGAAATACACCCCAGGCTGCGGCACAGACCCGGCCATGCCCCGCGGTCAGGGCTTTGACTTGGACAGTTCAGCTCCACAACAGCTTCGGCTCCTCAGGAATTTGCTCCTGACATTTACACTCTTTCCAAAAGATTTTATACCGCTTGCTGCAAACAAGCAAAAGCCCCGTTGCCTGTCCCCGGCTACAAACCCACGACTGGCGAGAGCAGCCCCCCAGCTACGGGTGTTGTCCCCATGACGAAGGGTGACACTGACCTTGTCCAGGCTGAGATGTGGGGGTCACAGCAGCAGAGACAGGGTGTGACAGTGACCAGGCACAGCCCCAGCCCTGCTGCCACCCCCTGTCCCGGCCAGGGGAGCCCCCCCTTCCCCAGCACGGTGCTGGTCTGCCCGTGCCCCCCACCCCCTGCACCAGGAAGATGTAAAAAGACTTTGGAAACCGAAAGGCAATTCATGTAAGCGAAATACTTCAAGGCCTGAAATTCCCTGTAGGACCCCAGAAACTCTAGAAACACGAGCAGGGAAGAAATCTTCAAATCCCCCTCTTAGAACTGAAATCACTTCATAGACTACCAGAGCTCAAATAAATGTGGGAGGAATTTTAATGACTGCAGGTATTTCCTGCCTAGAAATGATTGTCACCTGCTGAGAGGACTGATCTGGGGGTGGGTCGGCTCCCTAAAGCCCCCTCGCCCGGCTCCAGCCGCTGGGCCCCCAACCCCGGCAAGCCCTGCCCTGCTCCGGGCACGGATCCTGCCACCCCTGCGGCAGCCGTCAGGATCAGCCCTCGCCGTGAACACCTGCAAACACCTGCAGCAGCGGCTTGGCCACAGCTGCGAGAGCCGTGACCCCCAGCACCTCCCTGCCCTGCCCGGGCGCTCCCGCAAACCCCGGCTCAGAGCTGCCCGTGGGGCGGGGGAGTCCGGGAAAGTTAATCCTGGAAATGACCTTTAGAAGGAAACTGTAGCGCAGATAATTTATCACACAGAAATGAAAGCAAAAATAAAATCTGCATCCCTAATTTCTTTTTCCCTTCAAAGCTTGGTATCAGATTTTGCAAACTGTGTTATATATGTTTACATTTCTGTAAAAGCAAGGGCTCCGTGGAGGAGCAGTTTAGGTAATTCACATTTGCATCATGTGTAGCTATGATAAATAATAAATATGTAGCTGATAAATGGTACTGTGCAACTGGAAGACCTATTTTTTATTGAATGGCTGACTAAATACTCATGTAAAAGTCATAACTTGATGCTTCTTTTACCCTGGGGCTGCAGTAATTTATCGTTGTAATTTATAGGCACTGTCTCGGTGAGGGGACAGTTCTAGACTAGCCCAGGGACTGCCCCGTCCCACCGGCTCCTCCCTTTGGGTGCATGGGGCGGGGGGGTCCTGGGGGCGTGCGATGAGCAGAGAGGTGCGATGGGTCAAATCCCGGCGTTTGGGGTGAAATGGTGCCACGAGAGCAGGGGGGACCGTCCTCCCCAGGACCCCGGCATGGAATGACGCACAGGAGGGACCTCAGCTGCTCTGGCACCACCAAGTCCGCACGGTCGCACACCGTCAGCGCGCGTTTCAGTGCCACCCGCGCACAGTCACCTGCGTGTAGTCACCCACGTGCACAGAGTCACCCACGTGCACAGAGTCACCCACGCGCACAGTCACCCACATGCACAGTCGCCCGCGCACCGTGGCACGTGTTCTCCCGCACGCCCACACACCCAGGAGGGAGCAGGAGTCCATCCTCACCTCCGCCCACGTCCTGTTCCTGGCGGATGACAAATCCCCATCCCAGGGCTGGGCCCCTCTCCTGGGGTGGGATTTTAACCCCGCTCGGATCAGGGAACCTCCACCCTGCTCGCCCCACGCTGACTTGGTGAAGCTGCTCTGGGGAATCCACCGACAGCCTAAAATCTGCAGCTGCAGCAGGAAAACCGAGGTTCATAAAGCACAGACCCGCTGTCCAGCCTGCGAGACAGGGAGCATAAATCCCGTCGTGTACAGCAGCTGAAAGTTTTCTATAAAAAATGTGCAGAGGACAAAACCTTCCCTCCCAAAACACCAGCGGGCCCCATCGCTGCCAGCGATCAACAGGATTAATTGGAGAAGGAATTTAAGAAATATATTCCAGGCAATATTCTGCCTTTGATAATTTAGAGGCAGCCATGATAACCACTATTTGTACATGACAGTCATATGAAATAATAAACCTTGCTAGCTATAAACATTACCAAATTCTGACACTATTGATTTATTATGTCTAACAGTGACATCAAACCGAACAACTGACAGAAACAATGTTACAGCTTTAAGAGCAGTTTGTCAACGATTAATTCTGCCAAACGGGGTTTAGTTTTATGCTGGGACTGCTTGTCTAGCAGTTGTCAATCCCAGCAAAAATTACTACTGCCACACGTCTGCTCACGCCAGCCCGAGGCGCCGCTCCGCTAGCCCTCATTACCCCTATCACTGCAAATACAGATGCAAGGCCAGTCCCTATTTAATATGCATGTTAATTATGCAAATTATTAATTGGGCTGGTGCTTGAGGACTTGTGTTTATGCCCAGATTAGAGTCAATAACTGTATCACACGGCATTTTAAGCCTGACCTGTGACAGAAATAAAGCTGTGCTGAAAGCGACATTTTCTCAGCCTGCGCAGCGCCGCGGCTCCTCCGCCGGGCTCCGCACACCGCCAGAGCACGAGGACGGCACCTGCCCGGCACAGCGGGCTCCTCTGCTCCCACACGTCCCCTCGCCGGCTTTCTCCAGGTGTTTTCACAGCCATCTCCTCTCCCAGCAGGAACGTGGGTTTGTACCACCGACATTGCACCGCCAATAAAAAGGGTGTGACATTACATTATTCGTTGTGAATTTGCTTGATTTTTTTTTTTTAAATAAAATACATGTAAAGGCGCACGGATAGAGGGCGAAGCTACGAGGCTTTTCCAATTAAAATCTACAGCAGACAACGTTGTAAATTTTATACAGTTGTAACGCCTGCTGCAGCCCTGCTGAAACGGGAACTATTGATCAGCGATCCTGATTTCCCAGGATACATGGGGAGGGGGGAAACAAGGTATTGCACAAGCAGAAACAAAACTTTCATTTGTAAAGCCTTCTATTATGCTTTACTGCCCTCATTTGGTTCCAGATGCATCTCTTGTAGCAGCAGAAATAAGGTCAGAGCCTCTTCCCCGCAGGATCTGGGAGCAGAGGAGCTCAGCGGGGGCCGCACGTCTCCGCCCTGCGCCTGCCTCTGCTGGTGCTGCCAGGGCCGCGGTGCCGCGCAGGGTGCCTGGCACAGGGCAGCCAGCCCAGGACAGCCGGCACCGGGCAGGGGGCTCGCCGGAGCACCGGGACCTGTGACCAGGGAGCCTGAGGGACCCCCGAACGCAGCAGAGGGGCTGCGGGCCCTGGGAAGCCTGCTGGGGAGCAGCGAGTCCACGGCTCTACACGATCAGACTTACAGATGCCTCCAGCCCGATTCACGCAGAAGGCGGCCTGTTGAGAACCAGGGGGAAGGCACAGGCCGCGGCCGGGGAGAGGCGGCCCTGGGTGGGCCTCGCGCCGTGTCCCGGCCTCTCGGTGACGCCACCGACAGGCACACAGGCCGCGGCTGCCTCTCCTCACGCCACAGCCAGAGGAAAACCACCCCGGGCAGTATTATATCCACGCCACGGGGGCTGGCACCGGTGTGAGTGTGCACCACGGGCGGTGACAACGCCAGGCCTGGCCTCACGCGGTCACCCGAGGCCTCCAGAGCTGCCAGGAGGGGGTGACCCGGCCGAGGCGGGGGGGCACTGCTCACCCCCCCTGCTTCACACCCGGCTCTGGGCCCTCGTGCGGCCTCGCCATGTGCTGCCATGTGCCACCATGCGCCACCATGTGCCGCCATGTTCCACCGCCATGTGCCACCATGTGCCACCATGTGCCACAATGCGCCACAATGCGCCACCATGCACCACCATGTTCCACCATGTGCCGCCATGTGCCGCCATAAGCCACCATAAGCCACCATGTTCCACCATGTTCCACCATGTGCCGCCATTTGCCGCCATGCAGCCCCCGCACCCCGCAGCAGGCGGCACAGATCTGCCAGGGCTGGGGGACAGCCCTGTGCCGCGCTGGGAGGGGGCCCGGGCTGATGTCGGGGCGGTTTGTGGGGCCGTGGGCACAGCACTGTGTTGTGCCGCCGCCTTCACTGCAGAGTGCCCGGCGGCACAGCCACCGCCCCGGCACTGCCGCTCCCCGCTCTCCTCCCGCAGCCTTTAGCGGGGTGCAGACCAGATGCACTCTCTCCTCCACGGAGAAGATAACAGGTTTTAATGGAAAGCCTGGCACCGCCGGAGCTGCCGCCCATCCAGCAGCTCTGTTAGTCTAGGCTAAGAGCATTTACACAGGAATTACAGCCACCTCCACACTCAGATACGATGTTCTCTTTCATTTACACATTTTCTGCCCTTCTCCTTTCCTTGCAGCCCGACTGCGCCAGGCCCTGGGTGCTGAGGTTTCCAGGAGCACCCGCGCCGGCTCCCGTGCCGCGAAGCTCCTCACCTGGGTCCCCCCAGCAGCCCCCCAGGGCAGGGCACCCACCGCCGGGCGCTCAGGGACCGAAACCAGCACCCCCTGCCGCTGCGCCGGGAGGAGACGCGGTCCCTGCGAGCCACCGGCGTCAGAAGGTGCCGCACAGTGCTGCCAAACCCGCCAGGTCACCTGCCTGAACCCAGGGGAATTTAAAATACAAACAACAAAGCCAGTGCTGAGTTAAGAGGAGAAAAAAAACAGACAATGGATGATCCCAATAATGGGAAAAGATAACAAAGCCCCTGGATCCTAGCATCTGGCACTAAATGCACTTTTCTGTAAACTGAATGGCGGCTTCCAAACTGCGCCAAGCATCACTCCTTTGCCAAGGCAGTAAACAGCTTTTATCAGCAATAATGATGGCATAATCCCAGCTAAAAAGGAAAGTAACATATGGCAGCAGCCCTACAAACACCATCCCAACAAAGTAGGGGGCATTTTTATTACAGCGTCCACTTGCAGAAAACCTGCCAGGCTACTTCTCTCTTTTCTCCTCTCTTTTTTTACAGGTTATCATCTTCGCTGTTTGAGCTGAATGTGGCATTTGGGAGTTTTAAACTAATGAGTTCATTTTTCTAGAGAAAAAAAAAAAAAGAAAGAAAAAAAAGAGGAAGATAGGATACCCGGAACTGACAGATGACAACAAACAGAGTCTTGTGAAATGAACATATACGCCTAACACAGCGCTGAGGAAAAATAAATGCTGCAGAGGTGCCACATTATTTCAAATATTATTATACAGTTTAGTCTTAGGTGCAATGCTGTGTTTGGAAAACAAATATGTGGGAAATAATAATTCAGACCTTCAACTATTTTTTTCTCTAATGATGCAATACGTTATATAGGAGCACTGCTAATAGGTCAGGTGTAAATCAGTGCAAATTTTGTTTACAAGCCGATTTCAAAAACAAAATTAATCTAACATTATTAACCTTTTTTAATGGCTGGCATCCTCATTTATATTTGTGGATCTAATACTCACAAAACTGATTTTAAGCTGAACCGGGTATTTATCAAAACCAGCAGGAGCCACAACCCCCATGTGAACCACACTGGGGTGGACGGAAGGGTAGTTTGCCATCACACTGTCTTGCTTTTAACGGATAAAACAGTGCTTCAGTTTTTCCCTGTCCTTTATGATTTGCTGAAATACCATCTCCAAATAAAGGAGAGATTCCAATCTCGCTTTGGCTCTGCAATCTCATCATGCAATTACTTGAAAACATTACAATTCACTAATTATCATGCTAATTATTTTGCCCTATACATTTGCCTTCATGTTGTACAATGAAGCACCGAGCCCAAACCTTTGTTTACGCCCTCCGAACGCGTGCGCTGATTGGGGAACAAACGTGGAAAAGTGGAGGAATGCACTAATATTTTTTTGACATCTTTACCTATAAATATTTTTTCAGACTGAAAAATGTATCTAATAGCTCCACTCACTGATGTGCACTGCAGTTTACCACAGTGTCTATATTTCTGTTGTCAGTTTTACAGTATCTCCCTTCATTAAACCTATCAAGTTTTCCTTTTGATCATGCAACCAAGGCCAGAAGACAGATATCTTCCTGGAACAGAGCAGTCTGCCAAGTCTTTCACAAGACCAGCTTTAACCTCCCTATTGATTTTCTCAACACTGCAGCCATTCATTGTTTGTGACATTTGGCTGTCGGCTCTTTAACACCCTTCAACCAAATCAATTTCATATTTTTGTCAATGCCCTGCTAGAGGATGAGCAAAATGGGAAGAGACTTAGCATGATTTAGAATGTTGATTTTCTAGAGCGGTTTTATCTGTAGTTTTTACAAGCCTTATAAAGTTAATTCAACATGTTTATTTAAGCATATGTAATAAATTGGGAGAGAAGCACTACCAGAGTTAAGTTTCAAAATCCCCAAATCTAATTCATGAAAGAAACTAAATTATTATATCAACGTCAGCAGAAATAAACATGCGGCAATCCTGTTCCCTCTAAAAACAAAATACAGACCAGGCAGGTCCCTGCCCAGCACCTGCCCCTCTGCCAAGCCCTGTGCCAGCGCTGTGACCCAGCACCGATGGACCTGCCAGCAGTGCCGCCACCTCCAGGGGGGCTCCTCTGCTGCTCCAACCCAACCCAATGCAACCCAACCCAACCACAACTCCAACCCAACCCAACCCAATGCAACCCACCCCAACCCAACCACAACTGCGACCCATCTCAACCCAACCACAACTCCAACCCACCCCAACCCACCCCAACCCAACCCAGCTCAACCCAACTTAACCAACCCAACTGCACTGCTGTAATGCTCCATCACCCGACAGACCCAGAAGGAGAGTGAGCTGAAAGCCCGAGATGAGACCACTGGGTCCAGCCCCACACCTGCCCCACAGGCCCCCACACGGTCACTCTGACCCACACACAGAGCCCAGGGATGTGTTTGGGGGCTGAAAATGCTCACGGCCAGCCTGGGCTTTCCACGCCCTCCGGTGCCCCGCTGTGCACCGGTCCCCCCAGCCGGTGCAGGGACGTGCCAACTGACTGGGGCACACGTATTGCCGCGTGCCCCCCCAAACTGTGCACAGCCTCCGAGCAGCAGATCCTGTAGCAGGAATCACTTTTACACAACATATTCAACCGATAGACCAGCAGCATTAAAACGTGGATTAACAGCCCGGCAGCTTGAACAGCTCATTTGGAGCCAGTAGGCGCCGTGGTGTAAATATGCATTTAGGCCATTTTGAGGATGCAGGGTAAGATGTGGCGGATTGCACCCGCGCCTCCCCACACACCTGGATTTACGCTGTGCTTGTTACAGGGCTATAGATACCGTAGGCTTGGTAAATATTGCTGTGGAAGCAGTTACTGCCTGTAATGATCTGCTCTGATCTTTTGTGTTTGTCTACACAACCCCTCACGCCTCTGGTTCAATCTCCTCCCCTCGGGAGGCACGTCCAAAGACAGACAGGGCAAAAATGCTTTTGCCAAGTAGGACAAGGGACTCGTCTCGTGTCCTGCCCGCCACAGAGGTTACATTCCCGCACGCGGCTCCCGGCTCCTGGGGACGGGGACTGTCCTTCGCATCCTTCCCTCTATTTTTAACCGCTGACAAATTGGAGAGACTCCTGGTTAAACCGCGCCGGTTTCAAGGACGTGGAGGACGGTGACGGTAGCAGTTGACACTTCATTACATCAGAGACGTGAGCGGGAGGGGACCCCCCCTGTCCCCCGGAGGTGGCCAGGGGAAAGCCGGGGGCTGCTCTCATCCTGCCCGTGCCCCTCGGGGTGCCCATCAGCACGCACCCCCCAGCATGGCCGATGCGGGGCGAGGGGCTGTGCCCCCCCAGTCCCACAATTTGCCAGAGACCCCCCATCCCTGCGGGCAGGGGACGGTTCCTGCTGGGCCCCCCGAAACGCGAGACCAGCATCATGCCCACCCTACTGTGGGAAAAGGGCTGATGAGAAATGAATTTGAAAAACCAATTGTGAAAAATAGTTTTTAAGTCTCTCAGCCTTGCCCCCAGGGAAGGAGGACATGGTGTGTTTAAAATACTGTGCTTAAAATAAAAAATATTCTCCATGCTGGCAACCCATTCTGCTGGGTTCCTGATCTTGCTCTTTCCAAGCCCACGTGCGCAGCAGACCCCCTCCTCCCCAGGGACGCTGCAGGACCGTTGAGCCAAGGTTAAAAATAAAGCTTCCAGGATGGTTTCCCAGCCTGGTGTCCTTCAAATGTGGGCTATGCCCAGACTAAACCTCCACTAAACCTCAGCTGATGGAGGACGGACAGATGGGATGGGACAGGATGGGGATGGGGATGGGATGGGATGGGATGGGA
>WKFP01014830.1:1129115-1140140 GCA_011057875.1 Pterocles orientalis | reverse complement strand
GATGGGATGGGATGGGATGGGATGGGAGGGGATGGGACAGGCAGGCGGACCAAAATACCAGAAATAGGATTCAAAGCATTTTTTATGCCCAATGGAGCAGCAAAAGAGCAGCCTGGGAAATGCATTTAAATATATTTACTATCTTTTTTAGTTTTGTAGCACTAGATAGGAAGACACAAGAAATTTCTAGCTTGCAACAGCCCCAGAATATTCCGTTATTCCCCTGTTATTTTACTGTGGGATTTTTCCCACTGTGCCCCAATAGCCTCATATTTTCAGCTGCAGCGTATTTGCTTTGATGATGCCTTAACCTAGAAATAGTCTGCAGTTGTTTACCCGCTGGTAGAGCTTCAAATATTATATTCTCACATTTTTAAATCAGTGCAGACACCTGAGACAAAAAGTGTCCCAAAAGCTGCCTACAAGAGCTACATGCTGGTCACTCTTTCTTGTCAAGGTTGATTTATTGCCTCCTTGCTGTTCAATTTCACATTTTGTCCTCATCATATCCGTGGCTCATGATCATTCTAGGCTGACCCTTGTAGGGCAGGCAGGGAATATTGATAAAACAATTATCTGTTAGCCGTTCATTTGATTTTCCATTTCAATTACGGATTGCACGAGGCAAAAGGAAAAAGATTGCATCATTGATTTTTCTACCTTACAACAGTAAAGAGTTGCTTTGATGGTTATAAAATGAATGCAACTCAACCATGCTTTTAAAGGTCATATTTTTTGTTTTACTATATTTCTTAAAAGCCTTAATATATGCAACTGAACAGGGGGAGAAGCCTGTACCGCCAGATCAGGTAACTAGATACAAAGCACACGCACGTCAAAGAAACCCGGGTGGAAAAACCCGACGCTCTAATGTATTTACAATAAATCTGATCTCCCCCAGCAAACTCCTCCGAATCATTCTGCAGCTGCGACGTGGCTCTGGAGTCAAGCGCCTGCCTGCAAATGCCTCTCCTCGCGTGTAGCTAAGGAGAATTTAACAAGCCGTTCCCGGAAAAGTGGCCTCCCGCCTGCCGGCGAGCGCCGTGCTCCGGCTCCCGGCTCCGCGGCATTACTGCACATGAGGAGTTTGCTGGGTTCACGCGCTACGCAGAGCGCGGCTGCAGAAAGAGACGTCTCACCCCTGCTAAGCAGAACTATGTTAAAACTTCACCCATCTGAGGGGACGATAATGTGCTCTCGCCGGGCAGTGATCCGGGACGGTCACACTGGCGCGGCAGCGGTGCGGAGCCCTCGGCACTCCATCACGGTTCAGCGCCCGGTGCCGCTCCGGGGGATTTTCACATGGCCAACCCTCGGAGAAGTTCAGCCTTTGATCAAGGTTTAGCGTGCCTGGAGTGGCCGTGGCGCAGGAAAGGGCTCCCATTTTCTGTGTCACAGGGTGCCAATGCTGATCTCCTTAAAGCCCTAGAGTTTTCTTCCAAGACTGGATTACGCTCAGCAATTAAGGTAATGAACTGGCTGAGGTAACAAAGCATAATGATCTCTTTTGTCCTCGGAATGCTTATGAACTCCGCTCGTTCACAATAGTCTGGAATGCAAAGCTCTCTCCAACACGGCGCGGCTTAAAACTGTGTAAAAATGATTACTTCCATTATGCCTTCATGGTTTGACATTTTTAATTTAAACACCTGTAATATTTAAGCATACTTCTCCGAACCAAAATACCCACTCTCAAAGAATGCTAGCTTACGTTCGTGTAATATTTTGACATCTTATGAGAATTATTTTAATGCCTGAAAAGATAATGTGATGAATCCATTGCAAATATATCAAAATATGTGTATGGGGGACTGGATCTCGCATTTTGTTTCAAAACAATGGATTTTTCAAAATAAGGCACAACAGCTGAGAGAGCAATAATATTTTCACAAGGCAGTATACTGTGTCAACAGCGGAAACAGCCGAACCACATTGTCTCTGCATATGTGCAGGCAAATGCAACACAACTTTTGCTTCAAACCAAGCCCTTTGATGCCGTATTCAACACCGGCGTGCACGCTGCAATCCTTTCCAAGCGCAGGGCATTTTGATGCAGCTATTTCACTTTTTAAAAGCGTTTACTTAAGGTTTTATTTATTTATTTTGAAACATCTGGCTACTACTTTTACCTTTTTTTTCACATTTTTTTGCATGATATAAACCTTCTGCACTGCAGAATCCGCTGCACTCTGATCTTTCATCTTAACACATTTCCAGCCCCAAATTTCACTTCAATCTCACCTCATCTCTCCATACTACATTAACCCCTGGCAATTGCCTTCCAAATGACCCCATTAAGCTGTAATTGCCTCAGCAGGCCTGCACTTTCGCTTGTAATTCTGTACCTCTCATCTCCCAGACGTTCTCTCAGCATCATTTCGTGTTCTGGCTCCCTTCACTGAGCTCAGCTTATGACCTCGCTGCACCATGGCCGAAATGACTACTAAAAGCATAACAGAGACGGAATTCCATTACTTATTTTTAAAAGTTCTCTGGTGCCCTAATGTAATATTCTTTGGGGAGTGTTGTCAAGGATACCAAGCACCAGCCATTAAAACCTTTTGTTTCCCAAGGCATTCCGTCTTTTATTAATAAATAAAGATAAAGAGAAGCTCATCCACCCTCCAGAAAGTCAGCGTGAGCCTGCAACGGTCTGGTACAACTTCAGCCCCCATTCCGCCCCCCGTCCGTGGGGCACGGCCGCGCTACGCCCGGGAGCAGGCTGGCAGCATCGCCCGGCACAGCCGCCGCCGCCCGCGGATAAATCCAAACCGTTCTGCAGAAAATGTATCAGGAGCAGCTCTGCACAGTAACGCCTGCCTCTAGCATATGCTGCCTTCGCACCTACAATGCAAATGAAAGCTGAGGGCCAGGCAGCCCTAGGTGTGGATGCAGAGGAGGAAAAACTCAACCCATCATCTCCCACTGTCAGGGCTAACAGTCTATCAAGGATAACGGGAATCCCCAATGGGGGCGAACAAAACAGCACGGAAAAAACTGGCTAATCCTTTAACCGGGTTTGTGGCTCAAACGTGTTGAGGAGGAACCCCCCGCTCACGGCTGTTGTGAGGCGGCCAGGAGACATATATTTCAGATTGAAAATTAATTGGTGCTGGATCCAAGCAAGCCTTTGTAGCAAGCAGTAACCTTTTCATTTTATGGTCACGACACTGAAATATTAAGAGCCCTCTTCTCCCATAAACTATATAAACAGAGGCACTCTGAAAAATGGAGGTAGTTTTTTTTTTGTGGCAGAGAAGGAGTTTTACTCTCGATTCATAATAAAACTTAGCGCCGAGGCTGAGCGTGGCGGGGGGCTCATGCCCAAGGGGTGCTGGCGCGGGCGGAGGGGACAGCGGGGGATCCATCGCCGGGGTGCCATGGTGGGCCCATCGGAGATGTGACTCCCCGCAGAGGAAACCCTGCTCACGAACCACTGGGAGCTGGGACGGCATACCGGGAACGTCTTCCCTTCGTGCTCATCACCACCAGAGCCGGAGCGCTGGGCAGGGCAGCTCTCCCTCTGATCCAAGAGATCCACGTGGTCTGATTGATTTTTTTAACTCTGTGGCAATAATGAGTCTGTGCGGATTTTTAGCCAAGAAATGGATTTCACCCAGGATTCCCAACTAAGAGTAGATTCCTGAAAGCTCTTCCCTTCTTCTCACCAGAAGGACGGAGAAGACCCCTGCCCAAGGACGCTGGCACACCCGGGGTGCTGGGAGGTGGCACGGTCCATGGGAGCACGTGTCACACTAGCACTGAGGCTACGGCACGTTCCTGTGCCGGGCCCGTGCAGGCTGGTGTCCTGGTGGTACCACAGGAGCTGGGAAATAAACCCGAGCTTTCCGCAAAGGGACGGTTTCTGCGGGCAGATGCCCGAGCTTGGCTCATTCCTCCGGCTGCGCGTGAGCTGCACATTGCAGCAACCATCACGGCTCTGCCGGTATTTGTTCTACACACTAGGCAGGAAATTTCCATTTCATGCATCACTCACGTTTTGTACCGATTCTGCGAAGTCAGTGCTTACACTTCACATAAAACCGGGAGGAACTCTAATTGCTCTGGTGTCGCTATTGTTTGAGATTCCAGTTTAGGCTCATTGGGCGCCAATTTTGTTTGCTTTTCAGTGAAGCTTGTGGAGAGCACAGACGAGGAGCTGAATAAAAAGTCAATCTAAGTGCTCCAGTTGTTTTTGTTTTCTTTAAAATAAATGATTTCATCGTACTTGGCTAGTCTGTAAAGCCCAGGTAATGCCATTTCTGTCAACATCCTGAGAAGAGATTGTCGGCACCAACACCGCCGGCAGCAGACCCGGGGGTGTCCCAGTGCCACTGGAAGCCCACCGCAGCAGGACCACCTTCCCCCCCTGCTCTGCGCGTGCGGGGACCCTGGGTGGCCTCTGGCCGTCACCCGCTGGCACGTGTCCCCAGCGCCGGGGAGCAGCGCGGTGCCCACACACGCGTTTTCACGCAATGTTTTGGCTTTTCTCGTCATCAGCTTACACGGGGCTGAAATCCTCCACACAGCTCGTTGGGCTTTTCCACGCAGAGCCTACAGGTACGCTGCCGAAAACGACCCTTGGAAACGTTACAGACACCCAAACGAGTGAAACCACTAAAGACAAAGCACCTCCGCCTCCAAAACTTTGCAATATTTCTTGTTTGTCTAGTTACTGAAGTAAACACGAGTTAGAGAGGCACTTTATCGCCATTTCCAGAGTTCCTGGACATGTCTAATGAAAACAGCAAGTCATGAAGCATAGCGTGGCATCACTGCCTCACAGATGCAACTGTTAGGGATGGCTGTGCTCTCGCATTCCAGAATCCTCTTCCTCTCTTCCCAGAGAAGAGAACTAAACTAAATAACTCCATGCCCCATTTACTCCTCGCCTGCCTGGGACGAGGGAGGCATCCCTGGGCTCCTCGCGCAGCCCATCACGGCGGGGGCAGGATGAGTCCAACAATCACCTGTTAAAGGAGCGTGTTCCGAGTGCCAGGGATGCTGCCGTGGAATTAAGGAGCAAAGGAGAATCGCACGAGAAACAGGACTGGAAAGGACGCCAGGATGGTTCTGCAGGTTTGATGCTCTGGTTGCAATGTACATCAGCACAGCTGACCCACACCAGACTGTGGCCAGAGAAATCGGGTGTAAAACAAATAACCCACCCGCACAGCCCCACGAGCCCTGCCGAGACACGGGCACAGAGCTGGGCCTGTTAGAGGAGAGCAGAGGAGCTCCCAAAGCTTTCAAAGAAAATCTCCAACTTGGGAAGATTTTCTATTTATTTCCAAGACTTCCCCATCTGTGACCACGCTTCTGCGGGCTGTGGGGAGTGCCAGCTGCAGGGAGGGACCGCAGTCACGCGCTGCTCAGCTCCGCTCGCCTGTGACTGTCCCACGGCAGCAGGATGGCGCTGGGACAGCTGCAGGGAGCACCACGGGGACACGGCGCAGTCCCACCGCCGGTGCGGTGCTTAGGGAGCGATGCTCGGCACGACAGCGCGATGGGGACGGCTGCCGGACGCGCTCTCTGGCTCTCAGCTGCACTCGCGCCGTACCCGGTACCTGCACCGCCGGCGGGTGCCCCGCTGTGCCCACGGCCAGGTGTCGTGGCACCAACCAGAGGATGGAAACGTGCCGGTAACGTCGGCATCGGATAGGTACCGAAAATTTCACCACCAAGGCAACGAAGGCACGAATGCCCAGAGCAGGCCCCAGTGTCGGGGACACTTATTGCTCCGGGAGCGGAGCAGTCCCCTCCTGTGCCGCTGTGACACCGACGCACAGGCGCTGGGGTGCCTTCGAGATGCTGCCCAGTTTCCGCAAACAGATGGAGCAGGCTGGTAACCACTCGCGGGCTGACAGGACAGATTTGCTGTGGGTTCGGGCTAACCTCCTCAGAAGGGACATTTACGGCATCATTAGGAGCCCTCCCACCATCTGTGCCGGGCACTGGAATTGTTCTCCCCTTCATCTTTGGCTGCACGTGATGAATGGCGGAGGAGAAAAGCCAGGTGTTACCCCAGGAAGAGCTCGGCCCCCCCGGTATTCCCTCCACTGCCGCCCGCTTGGCTCACAGTGAGCCCGTGGTGCGGGGCAGGCACCCGGCTCTCTCTGCGGAAATTTGTGGTGGGGCTCCCGGGCGTGTGGCAGGACCCAGAGACGGGCAAAACCAGTCCACCAGCAGCTTCCAAAAAGGTTATCCTCTCCGGGAGCTGCTGAGCGCAGGCTCTGCACAGCCCCGGGGCTTCCCTCCACCTGGGGCGGTGGCAGCTCCCAGGACCGACGCCGCTGCGGCACTGCCACGGCACCGGCGGGCAAAGCCCACCCTGGTCCTGCCCAACCCGTCCTCGCCCCGCGCCGCCCCAGCAGGTCCACACTCACCCCTGGGCTGCCCCGGCAGACGCAGCCAGAGCTGTTAGCGCACACGTCATCAGAGCCATTTTTAACTGAAAAAATAAATACTGCGTTCTGCACCGCCTCCCCCTGAGCCTGGCACCAAGGGCGAAATCTCCGATTTCCACCAAAACCATCAGCGTCTGTCCCAAAGGACACATCTGGTGAGCTCCATTCCTCGCTCATTCCCGCTCCTCAACATTTCTACTTTTAACTCCTAATCAACTCCTAATCCCTGAACTCCCAAGGACATTCTCGGTTATTTTCTTTCCTGCTCCACAGCCCCCGTCACCAGCAGACACAAACACAACCATCCGGCAATATTCATCGAACCCAGGTTTATTCGGTCCAGGTTACACCAGTCCCTGTGCACACACCTGAGCGAACTATGGATGGGTTCTGCGATTCAGAGCAAGACAGAGGAGATGATGTGGACAGTGAGACACCCACACCCCATCCCGCAGCGGCCGGTCCGGCAAAGCGCCGCTCGGTAGGGAAGACAAACGATGAAACCGAAAAGCACCTCCGGCCCCCACGATAAAATGCTTTGTATGAAACAAAATACTCTTTTTGCAGGTAAAAATGATACAAAGCAGAAGCTGACGATAAATTTTTCCTTTCAGTTTTAATCAGGCTTCCTGTTGTAAAAGCTCAGCAGACAGTGACGCGAGACGCTGCCTCCCAACTTCGGTTCACCTTTGCCGTTCCACCAGGGACACCGTGTCAAGATTGTTCAGCTTTTTTGATGAGTGCTGCGTGGGTAACTAATGTGTAAATGCAGATACGTATAGAAAGCAGTTTTGACAGTGATGTATTGCAACTGGTTCCAGATGTCGGCGAGGGATGCTTGGCCAGGCACCTGGGGCTCGCCTGCCGCGGAGCCGCACCAGCACCAAACCCGGCTTCAAGTAGATCACAAGGCTTTAACTCTCCAATTATAATCTTATTAAACAACCACCACTCCAGCTTCTGCTTCTCCTTTTCCAAGATGCCCACAAAATATCTCTGTGTTGTTGCTCACATTTTAATTTTAATTAAGGGGAGATAAGCCGCCGTGCGAAGCTCAGCATTAAACCTGCAGTTTGGCTGTCGATGGGAAACTCAAAAGCAAGCTGTTGAATCAGTGAAAATTAACCTTCTATCAAACATTTTTTGTATCACTGCACCAAAACTCGCACATTGCACATGCCAAACATTTAACGAGATGCCCCCTAATTGCTAAAGTAAATGTTGAAACGGAGAACAAACGCCGCACTCCCGCGGACGGCGGGGTGATCCCGCGGGGGCGGATCTGCCTTAGACACCGGAGCAGGCAGCTGGGGGCTGCTTTAACAAAGGTGGTCCCGCACAGGGCTGGGAAACCCACCAGAGACGCACTGCTGACGACCCCCGGTACCCAGCCACAGCTCGTGTCCATCGTGAAGGGACTGGGCAGCCTGCACGCACCCGGGAAACACGGACACGGCTGGAACGGCTCTGGGGGGGCTCTGCACCCCTGCACCGCCCTCCTGGACGCTTCACTAACAGGGGAGGGATTTTAAATAAAAATAAAACCGTGTATGGAAAAATTAAGTAATTAACTAGCGCAATACCAGTCATACTCGATGCACAATTAACGTTGACAAGCTGCTGGAAGATGTGGGGGGAGGAGAAACCAGGCGGGGCGCACGCCACGTTCCACGGAGGGTGTTTAACCTGGAAAACTGATAAAGTTGCACTTCTTACAGCAGGAGCGCTTGTAGCTCAGCTCCAACATCAGTGTTTGGTCCAAAGGGAATTTTTTTCAAACAACCTGTCTGTCTCCCTCCTCCTCCAGCACGCAGCCCGCGCTCCCATCGCGGCCGCTCTCGGGGGATCACCTCCAGCTCCACCGCTCCGCGCGGGTTTGATACCAGGCGCTCGCTCATTGATCGCGATCGCTGCAGAAGGCAGGCGTGCCGCTCACCCCGGAACAAAGAGGGAGACCTGCGCTGCTGATCCGCTCTATCACATCAAAGGGTTCAGGACACGTTTAACAACAGCCCTGGCAGGAACGGGGAGCGGCGCCGGGAATCATGCGGTAGCATCGCTGCGGCACACGCCCCCCTCCCGCCCCAGCCATCGCCGCCCCGTGCGGTGCCCGAACCCCCGCGATCAATACCCTGATTATGGGCAAACTGCTTAACCAGAGCCTAACGGGGTGTGCCGGGTCTGGTGTCACCGGGTGTATTGACTGGGGGGAAGAGACAGACTGACCGGTCTCTGCTACTTTTCCAGTTGGATCATCCAATTTATTTCTAAGCTGCATTTAAATGATCAACCTGTAAAATTTTATTAGTAGCACAGAATACGCTAATGAACGGTGCCAGCTAGCAGAAGAGCCGTAAACCATCACTTCCTTTCTGCTTATAGGGCTTCTGTTACGACAAACCTTTATTAGCCATTTGCGGCACAATATAAACCAGCCCGAGCTGGGGCTGGGCTCCTCTCCGCCCTCCGCAGCCGGAAGGATGGAGACCGTCTGGGAGAGGAAAGAAAGTTCCAGGGGCACCTTGACCTGTGAGCTTCTGCCGATGGCACGCTCTGCATTTGGAGACTGTGGATGAGGAACCAAAGGACCTTTTGCTTCACTAAAGCAGAAACTGATAAAAAACGGCCTTTTCCTGCAGTCAGTAAGGCAGGAGAGGAGCGAGATGACACCGATATCTCACACACGGCATGTTAATGTGCCAGAGCACCCTGGTGTGAACAGCCTGGCTGCACGGGCAGCCTTCCTCCGGAGGACCGGGTGTGTGCCGACAGCGAGGGACGGTGAACGGGGACCGCCAGAGGCGCGGGCAGAGCTTGGTCTGCTCCCTGGGCGCGTGTGCACGTGTACGTGTGTGCGTGTGTATTGCATGAGTGCACGCGTGTGTGCACGTGTGTTTGCATGCACGTGTGTGCAGCTCTGACCCTTTGCATCTCCTCCGCCTGCGGCGGTTACCGGAGGAGGGCTGTGAGCAGCCGCCGTCAGCATCATCCTCTCCAAACCCCGCTGAGCTGCGAACCTCCGGGAGACGCTCCCAGCTGCAGAAAGGATGGAGGAGTCGCTCGGCACAAGGAGCGATCAGCGCTTCCAGGCTCAGCTTGAACATGCCTTAAAGCACTGCAGGAATTTTTACTCCGATTTTCCACTTCATTTTCTGTTTCTTGGCTGACAAACCGGTCAGAAGTTGTGTCTGGAAAATCCCAACATGATTTGGGCAGCTAATACCGAGAGAAAATATCAGGCAAGTAATTAAGATGGTTGGATAATTGCGAGGAATGTTAATTCTTCCAGGCTTTGTAGATGAGAACAAGGGATGGTTTGGGACCGAGCCCCCATCAGGACGTTACACACTGTGCGGGGAGCAAGTCGCGGAGCACAGGAGCCCAGCAGGTGCCTGCACATCCAACAAACCACAAAATCCTACAGAAAATGCCCCCGTTCCGGGTGTGCCGCTGGGTTTGTCTCAGCTCCTTCCCCAGTCTCTGGATCAGGCCCCCGGCTCGGCACCCGGCAGCTGACCCAAGCCCTTTGCACCAAAATCGTCCCCTCTCCTCCGTCACTCCTCGCACTGTGCGCTGGGACGGGTTTGCTGAGCAGGATTAACGCTCCCAGCACCCCATCCTGCCCGAGCCGCCTCTGCCGTCCTGCAGGAGCTGACGAGGGTGCGGAGCCTCCTCCCGCACACGTTCCGGGTACGGTAACACAAAAATTGCAAAGGAACACACACATCCCATCATCGCCATGTGCAACCAGGCTACAAATCCGCCGCGCATTCACCGACCCGTCCATACGCATCTCGTTGTAGGTAAAATACCAAACGAGCTCAGATCTGTGCGTCAAACAGACGGGAGGTAAACGCAAGGAGGGAACATATTTGGAGGCTGAGTTGGGAGCTCTTCTTCACGCAGAGAATCCTCAGCGTGCGAGGGGCTGGCAGGCAGGTGCAGCCAGGCAGAAAGGCTGAGATCATTCACGAAACAATTAGAGCATCGTGCGGGGAGCCGAGGACTTAGCAGGGAACGCGCCCTGGTGCTCCGATGGCTTTTACTCAATCTAACAACAGCCGCACGCACTCCGGTGTCCTCTCCTCTAGGCCTGGGCAGCGAGTTGTGAAGAACTTTCCCCAAATATTTCAAAAATAATTCCCCAGCCTGTGCCAAGGCTCAGTGACCAGCCTCCCATGGTGGTGGGCAGAGGGGGGCACATTGCATTTCGTACGCTGTTCACAGCATACTCAGGTCTTGATGACCGAGACCTTGGTGGCGGGAGCCCCACCATGGCAGCTGTGCCACTGCTGCCGTGCCCATCCCACCGCTGCCGTGCCCATCCCACCACTGCCGTCCCCATCCCACCACAGCCGTGCCCATCCCACCGCTGCCGTGCCCAACCCGCCATTGCCATGCCCATCCCACCACTGCCACGTCCATCCCACCACTGCCATGCCCATCCCACCGCTGCTGTGCCCATCCCACCGCGGCCATGCCCATCCTGGCATTGCCATGCCCATCCCACCGCGACCATGCCCATCCCACCGTGGCCGTGCCCATCCCGCCATTGCCGTGCCCATCCCACCACTGCCACGTCCATCCCACCGCAGCCGTGCCCATCCCACCGCTGCCG
>WKFP01014830.1:1109225-1127427 GCA_011057875.1 Pterocles orientalis | reverse complement strand
CACTGCTGCCGTGCCCATCCCACCGCGGCCATGCCCACTCCACTGCGGCCGTACCCATCCCACCGCGGCCGTGCCCATCCCACCGCAGCCGTACCCATCCCACCACTGCCGTGCCCATCCCACCGCAGCCGTGCCCATCCCACCAGGGCCGTGCCCATCCCGCTGTGCCAGCATCTCGTTGGGCTGGCGCTGAGATGCATCCGCACGCGGTGCTGCGCAGAGGGCGACCAGGTGCCAGCTCCCCATCTCACAGCCCAGCGGAGAAGAGGCACACCACTGCGGGGACACATTTAGTCTCCGTAGGAGCTACCGACGTGCCAGCTGCACGAGGACTGCTCTCCTGCCGCGCGCGGGAGAGGAACAAAGTCAGGTTCAAGCATCGGGCACCGGCTACCGCCTGTCTAGAAACAGCACTCGGGGACAAACTCTGCTCAACGCGACAAAACCGCTCGCATCCCATCGACACGAGGCCCCACGCTGTGCCTTGAACTAACAAATATTTCATGATCTGTATGTGAAAATCTACAAATGAAAAAGACATTACCGGAGGTACACGGTCCTCCGCCAGCAAAGGAGCTGTAAAAGGAGTTAAGAGACACTAAGGAGGCACGGCCGCTTATCACAAATGTTCTCCCAGAAAAATAATAATAATCATCAAAAATTGCATTTTAGGACATCGACATTAAGAATATGCTGCCTTAAAATGTGCTCTTTATCTCGGAGACAGCATGAGTGTACGCCATGCGATGGAGCCGTTGCTATGGTAATGCTCTTTATTGAATAGCAGCTAAACAAGAGCATGGAGCCCATTTACAGAAGAGCGGGTGCCGGGCCATGACACTCGTGTAGACGCCAGCACGGGAGCCACTGCCCCCAGCCTGGGACCTTTTCTGTCCCCCGTAAATCCAGCAGGCTGGACCTCTGCAGGATTTTTAACAACAGCCCAGTTTATTCCCCAGGTACGTGCCGGCGCTGCAGCTCCCGTCCCCACAAGACGCTCCCCGGGGATGCGATGAGGGGGCAGGACAGGGCACGCGCCCGGTCAGCACGGGACAGGCTCCATCCCAGCAGCAACCCGCGCCCAGCGCCGCAGCGGTGCCAGGGGCAGGGGTCCCCCCCTCCATGGTCTGCAGCAGAGCTTCCCTGCTCACCCCAAGGGACAGCCAGCCGGCACCTCGCCTCCATCGTGGCAGCCGGAGGATCGGTGGGCAGGGAGCTCCCCGGAGCCCACGGGGTCTGCGCTGACCCCCGAGGGGCTGGGCTCTGCCCGCCGCCGGCCAGGAGCGGGACCCACGAACCGGGGCAGAGCCACAGCAGCGGCACTAAATGGCCCAAAAACGGGAACAACGGGAATCTCCTCCTACGCACAGGCACACGGCACTTCTGGCAGCATCCACGGATCTGTGCGTGGGCACGTGCTCGTGTGCAGGGGAGGATGCTCCAGCGCGGGGACATCGGGGGGTCGTGCGCTGGGCAGATGCAGGAGCAGCTCTGGGGGACGCGTCTCCCCCAGGTCCCCCCGGACAGGACCCTCCCGTGACGCCCGGTGTCACCCACGGCCACCCGGCTGCTCCGGGCCGGGCTCTGCCTGCCAGAACCACGGCACCCGCGGTGAGAGCCACTGAAAATCACTTTTCTAAAGTATCGCGGCACAAGGAGGGCACAAAAGTAAGTTTGCGTTGTGCCGTCGTTTACAAAACTTGTTTGCAAACGTTACATTTTTATTTTACTTATTTAGGGAAAATTACACAATTCTTCATAGCACAGTTTAAAAATAACTCCACTATTAATGCAGGCCCTTTATTTAATCACTGGCTAATTTACTCCTGACAGAAAGTAAATTCCACTATTTTCTGTGAGGCTTTATGAAATTGCCATCATTTTTAATTAATTCTTAATTAAAATATATTACACCACAGCTTCTACCCATCTCTCTTGATATTCTAACATAATCAATTCAAGACCATTTACATATCATTAATTAAAAGCCTTCCTCTCTCATCCTTAAAATCATAATGAGGCTCTATTTCTCATTAGCAGCCTTTAAGGGATAAAATAACAATACAGACAAGAACGAATGGTAATTTCAAAAACCTCTTTTCTGCTCCTGCAGCCTCTCAGGCTGGACAGTGATATCTCTGAAGTTCACCGCCGAAGGGGTTTGCGGGCGTTTTGCAAAAATCAATAAACAGCCCCCAAACACCGGCCGCAGGACGTGTCGTCTCTTGTTCTGACTCCAGCCCCGGGGCGAGACCCCAGCGCCCGCGGCCCGCAGGCGGAGGAGGGTCGGAGGTGTGAAACCCCCGAACCCCGGCACCGTCCCCGCGCAGCAGCGCCCAGCCGGGGCACGGGACCCTCTGCACGGCTCCAGCCCCGACGCCGGGCAGCCCCCGGCCAAGCGGACCCTCCCCGGCTCACGCTGCTGTCCGAAGCCGTAGCGACTCCCCGGATCACCCGCAATCGCCGCACACAACCACGCCTCAAACCCCCAGACCTCAAACACGCGGAGGGGACCACGACAGACCCGAATTCCCGTCCACATGGGCGGCTGCTTCCCAGGACCTGCCCGGGTCCGGATGGAACCACGGCACCGGTGCTGGCGAGGAAGCGCTGAGCCGGGGAAGAGAGCGTTAACGTCAGTAATTAAACGCTGGAGCCCACTCTCACGTGTCCATAAACGAGCGGTGATATATGCTGCTACTGTAAAGAATCACCATTTACTGATAACGAAAGGTAAAAATTAACCACCTATTCAACGATTCCTTTCCCCTTCCAGAAGCTGAAGCCACACACATTTCAGAAAAGATTTACTGCAGCTCCTGGCTTTTCACCTGCTGTTTTCAGAATTCTGGCTGCGAGTTAGGAAATTAATACAACTTCCACCACGATTATTTTTATGATTAGTGTAAAATAAAATTTCATGGCGTATCTCTTGCCTTGAGCAGCCGGGATGACGACTGCCTTCTCCGCACCCAAGAAGGGGCTGAACTGAACCTTAATTTGTTTTCACCTTTTTTTAACGCGGTTTATTATTCACAGCAATTCCTAGGCAGACCCTGAGCAGGGAAGGGAAGCAGAGCTAGTATCAGAGAGTGACAAAAAACAACACAAGTAATAGACAAAAAATCAGATCTATGTCTCGGGAATGTTATGCAGAGTTATTGTCACCAACATTAACGATATCTAGGTGCTGCATATCAGGCAAATCAGATTTATATCACTGTCTTCTGCCAATTGCAGGTGCTCCACCACAACTTGTCAAGACAGCCTGTCTGAGTCTTCACACGTCAGACAGAATCACAGCACTTGGTGTTTTGGTCTGTTGACAGCAATTTATTTTGATGTGTTGTCACAATACGGAATTCTTCGAGGCTCTGCACCACGGTGCCAGCGAGTCCTACTGTACTTTCCCGCTGCCAGATGCTACAGGTTCGTAGAGGGAAAAAACACTGACAATTTATTAAAAAAAAAAATTAAAAATAAAAACAAAAAAAAGAAGGGGATTTTGTAAGTGTTCTGAAGATGCCGGAGCTAAAAGGCACCTTGCGAGCATGGCCAGGGGATGGGAGCCCAGCCCTGCGCCCCAGCGGGGTCCCGTGGACGGGTGCTGCCGGGGGCTGGAGGGACGGTTTGCCGGGACACTGGGACACTGTGCCCCTCTCCAGAGGGGACCCCCGCCCTCTCCCACGGCCGCCCAGACCCACCCACGCCATCGGTCACGTTATTGACCTGCAGCCGAGCGCAGCACTGGAACGGGAGCTGGGCAAACATCCGTGATCTCCGGCTGCTGGCGGGGGCTGTCCCCGTGCCCCCGGTCCCGGGCTGAGCGGGGCACCACGGCACCACGGCCGCTCAGCCACAATAAACACACCGACTGGGGACAGGGAAAGCATTCAAGATTTGATTTTTCATCCGCTGTTTGGCTCAAACACAACTGCTTTTCCCGCTTGGCAGCAGCGTCCCCGCACAGGGCCGGGGGCACCGGTGGACAGGGACATCCTCGGCACGACCCCTCGGCGGCGAAGCCAGCGCCGGTGTGGGCGGCACCACGGGACCGCGAGTCCCCACGCTGCTGGATGCCCTTGTCCAGGGAGCAGGATGCGTCCCTTTCCCGGCCCTACACTGAAAGGTTCGGCTCTGTCGGGGGTGGCCATGGCCCCCCTCCACGGGCACCCTCCGGAATGGGCTCAAACCCCCCGAACCGGCTCCCTTTGCCCAGGAGCACGACGCACACAGCCTCTCCCTCCCGAAACACGGCGGCTTGCTGAGCGCAGCCGTTGTGAACCCTGGGCTGCTCCTCCGGGTGTGGAGCCATTCCCCCGTCCCGCTGCCCCCTCCCCTGGCACGGAAGCATCTCCTGAGGAGGAACACGGGCTGATTACAAGCATAAAAAGCAAAAAAAAAAAGAGAGAGAGAGGTAAGTAATAGTGGGGAATTCTTTTCAAGGACTGCTTGATTAGAAACAACCACATTCATATTCAAACCTTTTAGAAGCCGAGTTGCCTTTCTCAACAAGGTGTCTCTGCGGATATTTGCCCTGCTTTGTTATGGGACTCCTGACACTTCTAATAGAGCTTCTAAATAAAAAAAACACAGTGCATTTGTACTGCCAGGCAATAACCTTCACATTTTACTCTTCATTCATAATGAAAATTAAGGGCACATGACCTGCATGCTAGGCGGCTTCCAGGACCACATGCAAGCAAATGTAGAAAATGTGCGGCAGCAACACCGCAGCCGTAAAGAGACCGTCGAGCGCGTGCGGGGGGACGCCGGCTGAACATAACTGGTGCTGCTGGTGCCGCATGGTCCCAGCGCCGCCTCGAGAAAAAAGCATTCCTGCACTGTAGTAATGCCGCGCGAAAATCTGTTTGTGATTATTTTTTTCATTCAGAAATACGATACAATAAAGATATTGCTATTATTCTGTGTTTATACTGGAGGAAAAAATAACTAACGCAATTTGATCCCGTACAAAAGCACAGCGCTCGCAGGAAAGAAGGCTGTAATTTGACAATCAACCCTTACGGAACAAACCTGATGTGCTGAAATGTTTATTCCAGAAGAAACGCTTCCAGAGAATATTTCAGGGAAATGGGGTAAAAAGTAGAACATTGATATGAAAAATACCACCACTCAGGAAATAACTATAAGTACCGCTTCGCATGCATCCGTGAACTGGCTGCATCCAGCAAAGCGTCGGCTCTGGAGGAGCCGCCCGGCTGCGGGGCACCCCGGCACTGTCCAGCCCTTGCTGCACAGCCCCCGGCGTGGGGCTCAGCCCCTGTCCCTGCCCGCGGTCCGAGCCCCCGTGCCACGCCGCGGTGCTGTGCCAGCCATGGGAGCGCAGCAGCGGCGCCGGGGGAGAGCGGAGCCGGGACAGAGCCGCTGGCGGGCTCCTGGGAGCATCTTCACAGCTCGCTGTGTGCGTGGGGTGAAATCTGCGCAAGGGTGGGAGTCCGCGGGCGTTGTCAGTGGCACACACAGGAGAGCCGGGGCTGAAGGCTCCATTTGGGCAACCTGCCACTTGATCCTCATATCCCAGCGATCGCTGTAACCAAACGGAGTCAATGACGCGGACACCAATTAACACATGCCACTCCGATTTGCTTTTCTGTGCCATACTTTATTAAACACTTTCAGATGTAATTGAACAACATTGTTACACAATTAAGCACCATACAGTACTGCACTTTAAAACAAAAGCTATGACAGTTCTGTACTCTATTAGCGCTGTTAGATACTGTGCAATGTAGTAAGTAATTAAAAGCTAAAACTACGGTACTGTAACAATCCTAATCAGACTCCAATTCCAGCAGCAACATAAGTATATTAATTTTTTAATCCAGTGCAAATACCTCAGCATTATCCTACAAAAAATACATGTTGCCTGCTCCAAGAAGAGCCAGAGACATCCTCTGTCTCTGCTGGCAAACGGGAGCTGAACTATGGGCTCAGCGGGTGGCTGGGGACCGGGAGCCAGCGGAGGGCTCCCGCTGCGGGGACACAACGGAGCGGGGACACAACGGAGTGGGGACACAACAGAGCAGGGACACAACAGAGCAGGGATACCACGGAGCAGGGACACAACGGAGTGGCGACACAACGGAGCGGGGACACAACGGAGTAGGGACACAATGGAGCGGGGACACAACGGAGCAGGGACACAACGGAGCGGGGACACAACGGAGTGGGGACACAACGGAGCAGTGACACAACGGAGTGGGGACACAACGGAGCGGGGACACAACAGAGCGGGGACACGACGGCTGCCCCACCACGAGCCCCACTCCTCGCACCGTGCAGGTGGGGGTCCTGCACGCAGCAGGGACTTGGGTCGGGCAGTGAAGTCTGCCCGGGGAGATGCTCTGTTTGCGCACACACTGGGTGAGGACAAGCCGGGCGGCTGCTGGCGGCTCTCCCACCCGCGGCGGGCACGGGCATGGGGTGTCCCCCCCTGTGTCACTGCCTGGTGTCGGAGGTTGCACTTTCAGGAACACTTCCAGCTCCTGTCTCTCGGGCTAACAAAATGTCACCGCCGCACTAATCAATTCTGCGGCGCTAAGCATAGTACGTGGCTGCGGCGGTAACACGTCCTCCCGCTGTCCCTCTGGAGATGATATTCTGTCGCTGTAATGTAGAACTGAAATAACGCGTGTATACTAAAGCACGGCGGAAACCCAGCTACCAGCCACCCACCACCACCAGAACCTGCTGCCTTCTCGCTGTTCCCAGAAACTCCAGCTCCGCACGAGCCGCCCCACGGGCAGTGAGAACAGGGTTGTCCACGGACACGGGTGGAGATAGAGCACAGATCCCACGGCCAGCGCTGCTTTGCAAAAAACCCTCTTCTCAGCAAGAGTACCCCGTGTAAATCAGACACCCCCGTGGAGGGGACAAAGCCTCAGGACGCGCCAGCCCTCCCTCCCCTTTCTTCCTTCTCTGCTGAGCCCACCCCACTTTGCGGCTGAGACAGAAGAATAAGAATTCATCCAAAACGAACACTAACATTTGGTACGTCATTTTAGGAAAGACAGTGCTTCAGCAGAATGCTAAGGGTCAGAAAAGTGAGCTCACAGGGACACAGCAAACCTCGTCTCCCTCCAGCCACGCGTCCTCTGGAGCGAGCACGGCCAGGCGCTGGTCCTGGGTGTCTCGGTCCCCGCTCTGCCCAGAGAGGACAGCGTCTGCTCCCGCCACGGCCACAGCGGGCACAGGCACAGCCTGCGAACCGTGGGTTCTGTCCTTCAGAGCACAAGGAGGAAGGAGCAGGAGACGGGGAGATGTAATTACAACATTTCAGACTAGTGGGATGAGCAGAACTGAAGCACAGACAACAAAAGGAGGTTTTTTATCAGATAATCTGCCTGGAAAAAAAGAAAAAAATGGAACTAGAATAAAAAAAGAAAAACCCCCACCCCTCTCTGGTATTCCAGGTCCCAGGCTTTGGAGCACCTGCGATCAAACCTCTGGAAAAGCACAAACCAATACAAAGTCAAAGACTGACGAAACCACGCCAGAGCCAGCGTCCCCGTCCCCGCCTGCCTGCTCATCCATACCGGAACGGATGGAGCAACAACACACAACACCGCATACCATACACACCCGCCTCCAGAAAGAACATACGCGTCTGCATCTGAAAATTGGTCAAGATTCACACCCCGTGGTGTCCTGGGAACAGCAGCACCATGTTTATGTTCAGTGTGACCTGGTTCCTGAGCGTTGTGACCACGAAGCGCTCGATTTGTGGAAGAGCTTTCGGTCTGACGCTGAACTGGAGGCAGCGTTAGTGACACGATGCGATGCCCCGCGGAAGGTACCTGCTCAGAGGCAAGAACTCTGTACATTCTGAAATATTTTCAGTCTACTGGTTTGTAAATTTAAAGCTAAATTTTGAAAAGCTACTAAATAAATAGTAACGTACACTTCTGACAGGCTCTCATTAACTTCATTATGCAAGTTTGAAGATTTAAACCGTTAAAACTTCTGAATTGCGTTGTAGTTACCATGGCATCCCAGTTCAGCTCCCTCTTGCGTACCTATAGAAGGGGATGAGGACAGAGGAACTGTAACGGAAAGTACAGAGAGGCTTAAACACAAGGACTGCAGGGAACGCGAGAACTAACCGAGATGACACGAAGCTACACCCCTTGGTTGGAGGGCGCAGGGCACCTCCCATGTCCCTGTCCCTCTTCGTGGAGGAAGAAGCCCGTTTGGATGCTGGCACACAACAACGTCATGAATTTCCCCAGCATTTTCCCAACCCCCTGGACACTGCAAGGGGAGCAGAGCCCCTCGGGAACACAGGCAGCCCCACAGCAGCGCACGGGGGCCACGGGCTGCTCCCTGGATCCTCTCCCTTCCCCTGATCTTGTACCAGGTGTTCACTGCGACTGCTGGACAGTATTCAGAACTCAGTGGACTGAACCCCATGCTGCCCATGACATTCTTATCAGCCACAAACTTCAGACTATTGAGCTGTGCTTTCAAGGTTATTTATAAAAACACGTGTCTGCTAACCTTCCTCCCAAGGAGCAGGGAGGATGTGTTTGGTTTAAGAAGCCGTCTCTGCTACATCAGCCAGGGCCGGGTACGGCAGGAATGACCGAAAACGACTTGAGCTTTTAACCACGATTGTAACTGAAGAATTCGAATTCATTCCCAAGATGCTCAGCCAGCCACACCCCTACAGCAAACATTCTGGATGTGCAAAGGGTCAGCCTCGCAGACAGAGGATGCATTGTCTCCACCAGCAGGAAGAACGTGACCCAAAATACACACCATGGACCGGGCTCCCCCCGACCGCGCCGATAAAAACCCAGCGACTGCAAACACTGCACTTACTGGCAGCAAAAAAATGACCTTTTTTCCCTTCAACAGTCTTTTTGAAGCAAAATTTGCGGTGAAGGCTTCTTGCTTAAAGAATATATGGGCTTATGTCAAAGACATCAGCCCAGGGACTGATAATTGCTTGGGCTCAGAAGGCACTGGGGCCAGGCACAGAGAATAAAACGGTAAAGGGAAGTGGTTATTTATTAACTTTAGCCCCCAAAGCCTTGTTATATTCCCAAATCACAATCCTATTGGCATGAGAGGCTGCTGAGATGGAAATCTCTTAGCTGCCTCTCCTGCTTCGGAGCACGCGGTCCCCTCCGGTGCCGACTGATGAGGTGGCTTTAACGCTCGCTGGAGGTACAGAATTTAATGCGTCCCATAAAAAAATCATGTACTGCCCTAAAAAAAAGCTCAAAACCCAACAACACCCCTTTTTCACTCAAGCGCTTTGAAAACAAAGTTAGTATCTGAACTCTCTCCTCTCCTGGGTTGGTGCCGTGAAGTGCCCCCCAAACCCCAGGTCCGCTGGCTGGGGACGCCCACGTCCCCCTGCGTCCCCCCATATCTGGACCGTGCTGAACGGCTAATGCCAGCTGACCCCGCTCCTAAAGAAGTTTTGAGATTATGCCTTGAGGCTTAGATGGGACTTAAGCACTCCCTTGGCCTTCCGCTGGCACGGGCGGATCTCAGCCGCAGCACCAGCGGGGAGCAGAGTGTTGGCTACAGAAAATACGAACAGGAACCAATGAAACTATCCGAAATAATGAGGAAAGAAGCTACCTTCACCCATAAAGGAAGGAGACGCACTGATTTTAAAAACAAAGCCACAAAATCTGTGTTGATGCACACGTTGTTTGATGTTGACTATTGTTACAGAAAATAAAGGAATCTGGGATTTACATCCTTAAGGAAGAAGGATGAAACACCTCCAAGATGCTTGCAAGGACAGATATCTTTCTGATTCAGAAAATATATACTTAAAAATAATTTTGACTGGTTCTGGAAACCAGCCTCCTGGCATTCGGAGGGCTTTTTTACGGTTGTTGATTCTGGCTTGTAAAAGAGAAGTTCACCAGGAGGAGTGCTGGAAACGAGTCTCGCAATTACTTGCAAACATAGTCACGGTCCTTTAAAACTCCACCCAGTAGAGCTGCCATCAGTGCAGTTCATAATCCTAGATTTGAACAGCTTTTCTGACTGCAAGCTGTCTGGGTAATTGCTAAGCTGTCTGAGAATTACTATTGAACTCTGTCCTTTTTTATCTCACTGCCTGACTACTATTTGTTATTAGTCCAAGTAATAATAATATATTAATGCACATGCTTAATATACAGAAGTACATGTTTGTATTGAAACTGCACTGCACTCTGCACTCTGAAGTGTAGGAAAGTACCGTGAACAGAGCGAACAGTCACGCGGAAAACCAGCTATCATCTTCCCAAAGGCCACGCAAAACCATGGACTCGGTATTTAGCAATTCCTACACATAAAAGCTTTGCACCGGCTGGCAGCGCTGGAAAACTCAAGGAATTTCCTAAATCAGCGCTGAGCACGTGTCGCTGTGCTGCACCACGATGGGGATGAGGTACATACACCAGCTCCACTCCCATCTCGCTGGTGATGTGAAAGGTGCCGACCGTGTCCCCGCTGGTGATGCTCCCAGCCCGGACCCACCCCGTGCCAACAGCCCCTGGTGCCGGGAGCACCGGTACCCACAGAGCTGGGCATGCGCGTTGTGAGCAGCCGGATCACCGGGGTCCGGAGCCCCAGGAGCCCTTTCTATGAAAGCTGACCTAAACGCAAAGGTTAAATATATTCGTTGAACTCATTATTTGAGTCTAGAACTAGAGTTTTGGTGATGTGAGCGAACTAAGCTCAACAGCCCCGAGGAGTGACGCACTGGTGCATCACCTGCGATTGCTCCGGTGACACAGTGGTGACCCTGGACACCATGGAAGGGCCACGCGCACCTTCTCCCGAAAGGAGATCCTCCAGTACAAAAGTCTTGGAAATCTGTGTTTTCTCCATGGAAAGCACTCCCTGCCTCCTCTGTTGTTTTTAAAGAACAGTGCTCACCCTCTGCACCCATGTACACAGCACAACGTGCGTTTATGCTTCTAAAGGGAAATACAGCCCAAATCTGAGGGAACAAGACACATTTCCTTCAGGTGTGGCACACTGACACTCAAAGTCTGCATGTCAAAATATCTCAGCCGTGTCTGTGTAACTTCTATATTTATAGCAGTCCATACATGCAGAGGTTCCCCGCTCACACCGGACACGTGTGCATCATAACACGGGTAGAACTTGGCGCAGTTTGGAAAATGAAAGCTGTGAAAGTTGACTTACGAAAACAATTCTTTTTTTGTCAATCTCTACACAAAAAGAGAGAAATGACCTGACTAATGGGGTTAAGCATCCTTCTCCAGAGGCAAGGCTCTGACAGCACGTGTCCAGCCTCGGCCGCGCGCGGAAGCCTGCCTGGAGCAGTGAGCTAACCCAAGGAAAGCAAAGCTATATAACGGCAGTGGTCGATAAATTTAATTTCTTATTAGCAAAACACTAATCAATAAACCAAACCAAGTTTTCTCTTCCTTCTATATTTTATGACTCTCTGTGATGGGGAAAAAAGAAAAATTACTATCTATGCTGTCATTAGCTGGGCTTTTAATTACTACCTACACACAGTAGTTGGTCAGAGCGCAGATGAAGTTCTTGATGTAGATGACCTGACAACACTTAATTGTGAAACTCGATATAAACAATTCTCATTGGGGTATCTTTCTTTAATGGGAATCATGAACTTTTTCTCACGTTGTGGCATTTTTCCTTTTTGGCAGGACTCATCATTTTGTCCCCCATAAACACCCAGATTTCAGAATCATGGGACTATTGGAACCATTGCACCTTTCCCCTAAAAACATTTCTAGACCTTATATTTGTAAAGGAAAGTCTCATATGAAAATAGCACAAACTTATTTTCCAAATGATTTTCGTATGTGAAATTCTAGGCTATTTAAGATACGAAGCTTTTACTGACTGCTATTAGTGATGACTATTTTGATGTTGGTCTTAAAAGTCCTTATTCTGAGGCTTTGATTCTTTCTAATTGTTATTCCGATGCAGAAGAACTGCCATTTTCCTCTTCAATTGGCCACTTCAGCAACAAACTACTCCCTCTAGAAAAGGATGGAGTGGAAGAGCTCGGTACATTTGGAGTCTCTTGGCCAAGATCTAAATTTCCATATCACAGATCGAAATTCTGGACACAGTCACAACAGTAAAACAAGAAACTATCACAAACCTGTACAGTAAAGCTACCTCACACCCGCCCTGGTCAGCGCAGGAGCTGCCCAGGAGCTCTAACGGCTGCACGGAGCCTCACCAGAGACACAGGGCTGTGACAGATGGGCTGCAAAACTGTACCAAGAACAGTAAAAGACATGAACATTTTGATTAAAAATGAGGATGTAGGTGACTAGAAACCTGCAGGAAACCTGAGGTTTGCCCACGGTCTGCGGATCTGAAAGGCGTGGGCAGCGGCTGGCTGCAGCGGTCCAGGACCCAGCCCGGCTCCCGTCGGAGCGGGAGCATCCCTGCGGCACACGGGGCAGCGAGGGGCTCCTCTGCTCTGCAGCAGGAACGTGCAGAGCTGCCAGACCTTCTTCCAACACAGAAAGTCCTGATTACTGATGAATTATTAGATATAGCAATTTGTATGATTTAAAAAAATACACAATTTGTATTCAAATATTTCATTTTCAAGGCTCCTTTCACTGCAGAAGCGATGTAACACATGCTTTCTTATGTAAATAATGCTTCAAAACAATCGCACGATAATTATTCAGTCCAAACCAAACAGCAAATACTCATTAAACTGAATAGAAAACAGTGCAGCAAAGAAAGCAGGCAGAGGGCCTGGCGTCGTTAGCAGCGATTTCAACCCAAAATAAATCCTGCGAGCAGGAAGGTGCCATGGACGGATCTCCACCCAACTTGTTGTTCTGTTATTTGCGCAGTTTTAATAGGATTTTTCTATTAATCTGTGACAAACCATGAAATTTTATATTTTCACCATGACCAAGCCATGAAATTTGCCAACTTTGTCCATGATTTACACCGGGTCATCGTTATAAGGTCTGTTATGCTTCTTAACTAAATAACTACTGAAGCTTCCCCCTTTGGACAGAATGAAGAATTTGCCTATAATTAAAGCAGGAACTGTTAACTGCTGGCAGTAAAAGTTTACAGCGTTGTTTGACAGTCGCGAAGATAAGCCGGTAAAACCCTGGGATGCCGTGCCTACCTGCGCTTCCCACACCCCCGAACAATAGGGTTATATCTCAGCATCACGAAATCAATCTCAGATTAGGTAATGAAATATGCACCAGCCTTTTCCCAGAACCTCTGACAAATCACACACAATCCTAAATCTTCATAAATCACGATTAAAGACAAGTATATCATCACCAACGCATATATCTTCCCATGCCTGACCCAGAGACTAATGAGAAAAGGCCGAGACTATCTCATCTGATTAATTAATTCAAAATGTCTGCTGTTATTCAAATGTGAGGCTGGTATTATTTGAATAACACTTGACAGCAGTGCCTGAAGATATCATTTCTGATTTGTGAAGCTGCTGCTGCATAACTGATGATAGTTTATGAAAATGTTCCATCGAAGCTGCTTTTCTTGGCACAACGGTGAAAGATTTTCTGCAGAGAGGGTTTTTTGTCAGGAGTTGATGTTGCTAACATTGTCAAATATTTCCAAAATCCGTAACATCTTGGAAGCCCTTTTTTCCTGAAGCTTTGCTTGAATATCAGTTCCTTCGTTCTCTAAGGATTAAATATCTCTCCGTACACACATCTGCAGCGGAGCCCAAGGCACCGAGTGGGACCCCGACCCCCCTGCCCGCCCCTCCCCAGCCCGGGGCCCGCGCCAGGGCCTCAGACGGGCTCATGGAACCCCCTCCTCTGAACAGAGGCTTTGCTTCACGTCCACGCTCAGTGCTACGCTCTCAGGGATATTTCCTAAAGACAGGACGGGTCGGTACCACAGCTCCAGAGCAAGATGTGCACGAGCGTTCATTTTGAAGGAGAAGACCCCAGCCCACGGGGAGCCGGCGGCGGCGCTGGGTGACCTGAGGAGCTGCTGAGGAGCCCCTCCTGGGAACGCCCCCAGGCCCAGGTAACTCCGACTTCAGCTGGTCACCGGGAGCGGTGACTACCGACACGTTTATTTTTCTGAAAACACCAGAGTCTCCCCTCTCTCCCAGGCTGCAGGGCCACCGTGAAGCCAGAAAGCCGCACGCACGAGGACGGTAACCGCCGTCCTAACGCCTGCGGAGACGTGACCCAGCAGACGCCATCCCCAGGGATTACCGGAGAAATCACCGCCACTTGTGTCACCAAAAGCTACAAGCCACCACGGACGGTCTCTGGACGCAGAGCACAGCGCCCGGGCTGCCTCTTTGTGCTCTGAGAAACGCCCAAAAAACACAAACCAGGCTCCTCTGCCCCGCCGCCGCGCCCAGGCCAGCGTCCTGCTCTCAGGAGAACAACTCTGCAGCCTGGAGAATGCTCCAAACAAAACGCACAGCACAGGCACTGGCTTTTTTTTTTTTTTTTTTAATATTTATATACCGAAATGTGCTACGCCTCCTGTGCGGCATACCAAGGGAGGGAGCTGGGGGAATGCAAACACAGAGCACCCGCCGGCCCAGGCGGAGATCTCCAGCGGTGACAAAAGGACCGATCCGGACCCGGGAGGAGCCCAGCGCTTCCCCCAGCGCCAGCAGCTCACCGGGGATGGTGAAGATGCTCAGCACTTGATTTCACAGCACCGATAATAAGAGCCGTGGGAACAGCATTCTGCAGGTCACGGGGCCTTCGGAGGCTCTGTCATTAGGAATAATTTAAATTACAACTCTGTACCAATTTTTTAACAGGAATATTCATTTTACACTTTTATTTTTACAGGAGATAATAAAAATTAGCATTTTATTCTAAATATACCATACCGCAAAATACCTACGACCCGTTACAACCAATTTTTTTTTATTAGTGGAATGTGAAACGTGATGCCGTGCTCGTAACAGTTTTAAAACTGTGCTATTCCGAGGCTGTGTAGCCATAAGCACTAAAAGAGAGGATGTAAAATGTATGGTCTAAAACGAATATAAATCAATCATTATGACAGAAGTAGCACTTATTTGAGAGTCAGAAGTGAACAAAATATTCTGTGTCAGCAAAATGTCTCCTGTCAAAACCTGCTCTTTAAAATTTCAGTACAATGTGCTGAGACAAATGTCCTTTGCAACTCCGTGTAAGGAAGCCTGTTCTAAACCTTCATAATTCAAACCTTCCCCGTTTTCAGGCAAAAAAGCAAGCTGTAAGCGGCTGTATATTCCTGCTGATGAAGAAAACGCTGCACTTTGGGCCACAGCAAGTGCCAAACGCTGCCGCCTCCTCCATCACCTCGCCCAGGACCGACGGCACCTCCGACCCACCCACCCCAGAACCGCAGGGAGGGCGCATCCAGCTTCATCTCATCCGCTCATTCCTCGAGAGCAAGCATGAAGCTCGTGAAGGTGAGATCATCCAAATGAAGCCACATGTCGGTACGTAAATCACTCAGGACCTGGCAGGTCTCTCACCTGCGACCCGCAGATCGGTGGCACCCGCACGGAGATGCTTTGTGCCACACACCCGCGTCCCGGCGGGGGCTCCGCTGGCGTTACACCGGGGACTCTCTTCCCCTGCCACGACTCTCTCTGCCAAGCAGCACGCTGGCGAGGGGGCCGCGGCATCCCCCCGGCGCAGAGCTGCTCCCCCACGGGCCGGTTCTGGTCCACACCACGCTCCTGACACACAGCGTTCCAGCAATCCCAACCGCAGCCTTCGCAGGATCCCAGCTCCCCCCAGCCCACAACCTCTCGCTCACCCCCTCTCTGCCTTTTTTAGTAGAGCGTTTACCTTCGACTAAATGACAAATGTTTGCGCCCACTTAAATCTTACAACTAAGCTCTCTGGGCTAGCGTCGTCTTTTTTTCCTCCCCTTTATCCTTCCCAAATGCATCGCAAGTTCCCTCAGAGATCTGCATTATGTCACCCTTCAGTATATAAAATAAAAGGCATGCAGCTAAATCAGATCGCCATTCTTCCTTACTTGGGATGACAGCACAAGCCGAACACTTTTTAAGTGGTTTGCCAGGCTGCCACTCCCTTAAGATATATAAAATACCAAATTCAAGACTTCAGGAGGGTAAATGACTCCAATTTATGTCGTCATCCTCATGAAAAAGCAACCTTCTCCATTTTGAAAACACTGGGGAAATACACACCGGCCTGTCGAGTGTGTCCCACATTCCTGGGAAAATGCAAATGTAACAAAGGTTTTATGTTTACCTGCTCAAAATAAAAACCATCTTTTTTTTTTTTTTCATTTATATGTTTTAAAGTGGCCACAATGTGCCACGCTGCCTAGGAAGGCAGTATTAAAGGTCTAGGATCCAACTGCAGTTTCTAAAAAATCAAACCCTGAAACAGCGGAGAGGACAAAGGCAAAGCGATGGCTGTTGGAAACAACCTCTTCCAGCTCAGGATTCTATTTTTGCAACTGTATACATTAAAAAACCTGTTTGAAGATTAAAAATGCATAAAACTCGAAATTGACATTTATTTCCTGCAAAACAATCTATTTTTTCAGAGATAGTTTTTCCAAAAGATGATAAACTCCTTCTCCTTATGTTGTGCCGTAAGACATCATGTGCTTTTATCCTTCAGCAAAATATGAACCAGCTCCTAGGCTGACAATGCCAAGAACCATGACAAAATGGATTATTAATGAGAAACTGATCTCCAGAACTCTATTAATTTATGTCTTCCTGTCGGATCCCAAAGATGTATCAGCCCTCTCACTCAAAGAAAAAAATGCCAACATTGTACTTTGTTTTAAAGTTCTGCTTAGATGAAGAATTCATTATCCAAAGCACTGTTGTGTTACTTCGGTCTTCTTGTAGAATAAAGATTCTTTATCAAATAGCTTAGAAAGCTGCTGACAAGTGCGAGGATCTCGCAAAATATATTTACATCAAAAATTCAATGAGGAATCTGGGATTTTTAACCTTTTTTTTTCTTTTCTCGGCAACACTCCTTGCCTCACTCTGACCTGTCAACACTTTTGGAAATGAAGACCACGAAATTCCAGCTGCAAAAACCTGAGAAAAACTAACGCGATGGCGAGCTTTTAAAATTCTTAATTATACTAATTATTGCACTCCAAAGTAAAATGGTCTAACACGCAAACAGAAGAAATCAGATTTCTTTGTTGAGCACAAACAGCAAACAGACACAAAATATCCTTTTAAGCCTCCGTGAAAAAATCTATCTAATCTATGCTTATCATAATATTTATGAAATAAAAAACAGAGAGGAAGAATTGCTGTAATGTACTCTGGGTGACCTCTGCTTTCGAGAGAGAATGAAAACAGCCTTTTGCTTTTCAATCCCCATCAAAGTGGAGTTAAAGGAGGGACAGCATTCCCTTGCTCACTGCCATTAATCATTGCTTTCTTCAAGCAAGTGCGTATTAATTTCTGTCATCCCAAACATCATCGAGTATTGTTACAGCACCGTTCACTCCTCATTCACCACCAGTTGTTACCAGTTTCCCTACACTGAGCAGAGACAGGGTGAATCGTGTGGATTTCAGTGTTAGAGGCCTTTATCCCTGGGGTGCTGACACCAATTAAGCCATTTCAAGAAGAAATGAGAACAGGCGCAACCCTTCTCTGTAACAAGAGCTTGCACCTAGCTTTGGCAGGTTGCCATCCGCTGTTGCCTCGCGCTACAAAAACACCCTGCCACATCCCCGGGAATTATACAGCGTGTTTACACTGCATCTGCGCGGCACCCTGGCACATTTGTTCAGATCTCCAGTGCAAAACGCGGCGCAGAGGATTTCACCGTCACCTTCCAAACAACCTTCCCCGATACAAAAAGGCTTTAGGATGAGACTTAAAAACTCACACCGGCTTTTCCTAGCACGCTGATTTTTAATCAATTAACATCACTGTCGGGAAGCGAGAGCTGACACAGGACTGGGAGGACGAGCTCTTGTTCTTGTGCTTAGTTCCAGCACTAGATGCACACATAAGAGAAACGACAACAATTTCACCACGGCCACGTAACAAATACCCTAAATACGAAAATTAACTGAATCTGCCAGAATTATAATATCATCCAGGCTGACTGGTGATAAGCATCCTTGCACTGCTGGCATCACACCAGTTTGGGGGCCTGCAGGAACTAAAAAAAATTGCACGTTTCAAAAAAGTTACCTCAAATCCTGAAAATCAGCA